>BSQZ01000030.1:2597500-3012500 GCA_033239005.1 Lamellibrachia satsuma | reverse complement strand
ATATATATATATATATATATATATATATATATATATATATATATATATATATATATATATATATATATATATATATTACACATATATATCCGGGATTCAGGAACCGTATAATCGTATACTAATTTAAGTACTCATAGGAAACGAGCATCAGCTAAATATTAAAATGTATTATGCATATGGCAAACGTTAACAAAGAAAACGACAATACCATAAAGCTATGTAATGCCTCAATCGATGTAAGAAAAAATTCAAATCGCAGTCAGTTGCACCAAGCTGACGAGTAATGTGTTCTGTACAAACAGCGTTCTGCCACACGCGGATCTCCAGTCTGTGAGCGTCGCACGCTTTAATACACTAAACATGCCCTTCCCTGACGACGTGTCCGCCTGGCGGCCCACACACCTGTCCGTCGTCGTGCTCGCGCACACGGATGTTGAGATGACAACTTCCCGAGTCTACCAGCAGCTGCAGTAGTTGTACGTTACCCTGCCAGATGGCGTGACAGGCCGGCGTCCAACCCTTCTTGTCCTGTGAAGACACGTGCCATCTCACATGTAACGTGACAGAGAGACGATGGGTTGACTTTCTATGACGATGGTATGAAATGAGGGAAATATGTCTCTAACAGGACGTAGTGTTTGTGTTTGAGTTTCGGGGAATAATTTATGATATTACGATGCATGTAAGTCAGTGGATTATCTTGCAGACATGATGATGATGATGATGATTTTTACCAGATTTAGCAAGATTGCCATCCAAGGCAAAGACCCAGATGACAAGTGGACAAGGAAGCCATTGGCTTATCGAGAGTCTAACTATTTTTCATTATGTGTAACGCGCCCTCCTGAGATATGTATCAATTTTGTTTTTAAACATATTCACGCTGCCAGCAGTTACACAATCTGTTGATAATTTGTTCCTTTCATTTATTGTCCTGTTTGAGAACGAGTACTTCCGAATATCCGATCTACGCTGATCCTTTACTAATGTTACGTTTTTCTTATGTGATCTTATCTTAACCTTATTGTCTCGAGGTTTGTTAAACCACATTCGTTTAGGCGTTCTCCACAACTAAGGTCTTTCAGTTGTGGAATCATTTTTCTCCTAAGTCATTTGCTTTCATAGTAGTACCTAGAACAGTATCTCACATTTTATAGTTTACATCCAAGTTCCCGTGTCCTGCCTGTAAGAATTTACATTTCCCAAAATGTAATAACATCTGCCGTTGACGACGATAACGATGACCCACAACACTTTCCCTTGCACTTATCCTTAATAAGATTAAGTTATAAAAAAATCTTCAGCTACAACTGATCTGATTAAATTCACTTCTGCGAATGGGTGACCTAATTTTGCGTCAGAATGTGTAATTTTCACTTCTACAGCTCTGGCCCTGATAGGTGAAAGTTCACATTGTTCCAGCACACCTTGAAGCTGACGTTGACGTTGCAGTTCGCTTTCTTCGCACACAACGTCCTCACGGTTCCCTCTTCCTCGCTCAACACCGCGTTTATCAACGTCTAAAAACAGAAGGCAACTCTTCACACCGTGGCGTAGATTTCTGCTGATAACTTCGATTAATTCTCACAGGATCGGCCATGTTTCTTTGATTACAGTTAATTCCACTGTAAATTACTGTTATGGTATAAACGTTTAAACGAATTGGTAATAATAATAATAACCATTTGTATCACGGTTCAACACGCTCAACATAATTAAGGTATTAAGGTCGAGGTTTTCTTAGATTAGTGTACTTAGATTAAGGTACTTAGATTAGGGTACTTACGAGCGACTTAGAGTTTTCCTTCAACAAATTGTAACACTTCTGTGCCTCTCGACTGATAGACGCTCGGGACTCGGCGATCTCCAGTGCCGATTTCCCATCCTGAAACAAACCACAGTAAACACACATTATTACCATCAAAACAATGCCGAAACAGTGTTTCCAATCTTTTGTTCCCTTTCACATATCGTTTACATCTCCCCGTGATTTATAATTATGGAATAGGCTATCAAAAAAGTTCAATCAGATTACACTTACATGAAACATCACACGTTTACATTTGACTCATTTCGTTTACGAACGTCTTTGGGTAGAAATGCTCAAACACCCTTTCAATATACATCTACTAGATATGTGACATTATTAAAAAAAACTTACGTAAGTTGCCGTCTTAATTTACTACAAGTAGCGACAACCTGTGTTGTCGACTCACCTTGATGTTGCTGTTGGGATTGCAACACAGTCGGACCAGTCTCTGCGTGGCGGGGTGCTCGCTTCTGACGACAGCCTGGGTGAGACCGCACTGGGGAAGGGAGAGAACGCCGGTGTGGTAAATTCAACGGACTAATCCTTGAAAACAGGACGGTGGTGTTTTCAACGTACGCCCAAAACACTATAGTGGTCATGTGCAATTTTCAACGGTTCTAATTCAGCTAGTTGTAGCAGACGCCGCGTTGATTCCCGTCACACATATAATATATGGAAACAAATCAAGATGGTCAAACGCACTGGTTTACATAGATACAGTTTTGGCCAGCAGCAGCTAACATAGCGTTCATGACTCACGCCAATGCAGCGTGGGTCAGGCTGCGTCTGCTCACTCAGCCGGAACATATGTTCACTCACCCGAAACATCTGCTCACTTGCCCAGAACATATACTCACTCACCCGAACATCTTCTCACTCATCCGGAACATATACTCAGTCACCCGAACAACTGCTCACTCACCCGGAACATATACTCACTTATCCAGAACATATATTCATTCACCCAGAACGTCTGCTCACTTGCCCAGAACATATATTCACTCACCCGAAACATCTGCATCAGTGAACGGATCGTGCCACTGCTCTCGTCCAACGGCGTCTGTCCCAGCTGATAAACCAGAACATAAATAACAATTTGTTGGTGTGATGTACGTGCGTGCGTGCGTGCGTGCGTGCGTGCGTGCGTGCGTGCGTGCGTGCGTGCGTGCGTGATGTTTTCACCAGGGCACTATAAGGTAATTTCAGAAAAAATAGTATTACTACAAGGAATACAATCGTCAATGATCGCTGACTGCTACGAGTCCATACGTCATCAGTGGATGTTCCACGTCATTGCCTACGAACCTTGTTTCTGATGGTGAAGTCTGCACCGGAACACAACAGAGCCTTAATGACCATCAGGTCGTCCCTGCGCACCGCCACATGCAGAGCCGTGTCACCAAGCTGTCACAAACCAATACCGTGGATATCAATTGCATATTACGTATTGGGTGACAAATTCACATGTTCACACTTTAGCGAAGGCTGTCCGTGCATATTATATTATGGGTTACACATGGAAAGGACTCGCGAATATGGGTTAAAATTGGACCAAATCGAGAGCTTTTGTCGATTATCTATGCTCCCGAGGAGCAAATGGGCCTGGGGTGTGATCACCACGAGCGGGAAAGGAACAGTCATGGTTGTAGCATGAAAACGGGTATGTATTGATCAATTCGGGGTTTTATCGTTCATTTGTGATATAGTAAACATGTCTACAAACCGGATCGTTGTTGGGAATATGAGACTGTCTGGGCATTGATTCTGGAACGGGAGGGTTCTGCTCAAAAAGGAGAATTGTTAGTGGTTGTGGGATCTTGGAGAGTCTTGTTAACGCTAGCATCGTGTCATTACGTCCACGCTGAACGGGCTAACACAGTATTGTCATGCAACATAGAATAATTGGTATGTCTATACTTACGAAGTTCTGTGCGTTCATCGGCAAACCCATCGAGGCGCATGCGTACACCATCGCCGAAGACGCCATTTTCACACTCTCGTGAAGCACCGAATCTCCGTTCTGTCGCCGACCGATTCCACGTAAGTCACGATTGCTATTTCATTATAGTTTATTTTGTAAACGTCCATCATATGTATGAGGAGTTTCGTAAACGCTGAGGAGTTTCATAACGTTTGAAAGCTTCTCCATGATGATCAACATGCAGATTATTAAGACGATTTTTCGGTGTATAATAATTAAAGATTGCCTAGATATCTGAACAAGCAGTAAGTGTTTTACATGAAAACCCGATATAAACTGTAACGGGTAAAACGTTCGGCAGGCATCTACCTTGGCAATGTAGTTGGTTCCAATCTCTCCGATTTTCTTCTTGGCTCGATACACAGCCGTGTCCGCCTGGCCGTCGTCGACTCCAGCCATTTCCTGAACAAAGCAAGTTTCATTGCCTCAGCGATGACTCGGTGACTCGGCAAACCTAATCGTGTCGATTTACTGTGTCAGCCGAGACAAGAACATAGTTGGTAGTCGGTGTTAATAAAGGCATGTCTGCTACAAAGCAGCACCAGCGTTACCATGATGTGCAGAAGCAACAAGGGTAGCAGCAGCAGACGTAGCACCAACAACAACAGCAACACTGCACCACCATTGGTACAACAATTGGTGCAACCATTGGTACAACCAATGGTGCAACCATTGGTACTTCCATTGGTACAACCATTGGTGCAACCATTGGTACGTCGATTGGTACAAACATTGGTACGTCCATTGGTACAACCATTGGTACGTCCATTGGTACAACCATTGGTACAACCATTGATAAGTCCATTTGTACAACCATTGGTACAACCATTGGCACGTCCATTGGTACTGCCATTGGTACAACCATTGGTATGTCCATTGGTACGTCCATTGGTATAACTATTCGTACGTCCATTGGTACTGCCACTGATACAACCATTGGCACAACCATTGGTACGTACATTGGTACAACCATTGGTACGTCCATTGGTACTGCAATTGGTACAACCATTGGTGCAACCATTGGTAAGACCATTGGTATAACCATTGGTACAACCATTGGTACAACCATTGGTACGTCCACACCAACAACAACAACAACAACAACACCAGAAACACCAGCAATAACAATGACTTTCGAACCGACCTTCTTCCGTGGTTTTGGTCCGCACGTCATGGTGCCGTCGTAATCGGGCCCTTGCTGCGTCGACAGCCCGTCGCCCGGCTGGCGCAGGCCGTTGTCAATGTCTACGAGGATCGAGTGGAGACGCATCAAGTTTCTCTTGAAGGCCAGGTCTCGGGCGTCGTACTCCGTTGGACAGCGTCCATCCTGATGCTCCGAATAGCACCACTGGTCACAGTGTTGATTCGCGAACTGACAGAAACAACACCAATAGTTCCACGCAAACACGCAGGTGGAAGCAAGTGGCACACATTAGCTAACATTGTGCGTCTGTGTTTCATTAACAACACTGGTAATCAAAACGCCAGCAGATCAACGAATGAGAAAGCCAGGCTAAACAGTGTTGCTGTCGAAAACATCTTCGTAAACGGGTCACATGTGTTGATTACTGACTTGTGATGTCATTACACAATCGATTGTATGTAGGTCATAATCGATTATGTGTAAGTCGCAATCGATTGTGTGTAGGTCATAATCGAAGTTGTAGTTCGCCGCTGATTGACGATATCACGACATCCTGCTGCAGTTAACGGCAAACATAATTTATCTTACGTTTTGTCAAACTGGGCCTAGAATAAATGGGGGTCAACATACCACAGACAGGGGGTTAAAATACAATAATAATATATTGACCCCGGAGTCAGTTTACTATGGGGGTCACTTTACTATCCTACACCAGTGCACGCGCTGTTGGACTCACGGTGTAGATGTTGCGGTGCGGGAAGCCTCTCTCGAGCAGGTACACTGCCAAGTCTTCCTCGTCGCAGTCAATCGCCAGCACGAGCGGGTCCCGGTCGGCGAACTGGCAACATTGACACGGTAACACGGCCGGGTTTACACAACGGTCCTCGGTAACATATCCACATGTTCAGCGTTCAACTCGTTGTTCCAACGTAGTTGTTTATGTAAAATATGGTCTGCTACGTGAATGTGCACGTACAGGTACCGCGTAGGCACTCACGAACGCACGTACCATACATATTCACTGAATGCGAAGTAGTTTTAATAAACCATGTGAATGAGTATGTTCTTACATCCGATCTGCACTGATTCCAAGTTCTACACTCCTTAAACTTGAAGAACATATTAGAAAATTCAAAATTGCAGTGTGCACTATTTGTTTCGCATTCCGTTGATGTTTAAGTGTGTTATACGTTTGAATAATACAACGTGGCTCCCTGACCAATAACCATCCAACGCAAACAGCTGGATGAACAAATGAAGACCGGGAACGGATCGGGAGCCGTGTTGGGAAGACAAGGTCTGCCCGGTGGTGACTAAGGCGAGGAACGAATCCTGCGCAGTATAAGAACGTATCGTTACTTTATAAGGAATTAACATTATTAGAAAAAGCGAAAGTCATATAATGAATACTTGCCTCCTCCATCACCAGGTGGATGTGTTGTCGCGTTCTGACGGATTCAAGGATCTTCATCATCGCGACCAGATCACCCAACTTTATTGTTCTTTCCAACTGAATTTAAATGTAAGTTTCATTAGGTGACACACGAAATTGTATACGAATATCGGTGCAAAGTTTGAATGTGATAATTTGACTTGATTTATTCATGAGTAAATATTTGATGCGATTTCGGGTGTCTTAGATTAACCTGGGGCATTAAAAAAGACTTGCCACATTCGTGTAAAGCATTTATTTCATTGGTAAATGCTATAATTGAACTTCATAGTTTTACAAACCTCATCCGCTATTTCCCTGACATCCATTGTGACCGTAATTGCGATAATCCACGACTGTTGAACTCAATGTGTGCCAGTCGCGTCTCAATGTCGTCTGCTACTCGGGTGTCTGGTCATCTGGTCCTCGACGTGATTCTGTTACTGAACCAAAAACTTACTTAGACTGTTCTGGAGTGTGACTGTACAACATCTACATAAATAGTTTTCTGGTACGACCTCTTGTCTTCAATCATTATACTTAAAAAGTTTTTTCATGAAATCCTTTAACCAACGTCCAGTGTTATAGTTATTTAAATTCTTGCAAGAATGATTCTACACAAAGAACCCTGGAATGTGCTGTGCTGGGTACTAACCAATATAAAGCCCCGACATGACGTCACTGCACAAACCCGTTAAGGGTGCTGCGGTTTGACACAAAGAAGTAGGGCCATGTACCCTCAGATCAAGGAATAACCCGAAGGAGCTGAAGGGTTTGGCTGAAGATACGACACAGTGGTCAACGGCGAAGAAGGACTGAGTGCAGCTGTTGTCGTATTCGTACATCTACAGGGGCAGAATATGAAGACGAAATCATCATCATCATCTGGTCAAAAGACTTCGGGATTTGATGGCTCGCCATTCAGCTCTGTCCTTCATACATGCAGTTAACTCCTCTGTATCTGTCACACCAGCATCCGATTTAGGACCTTGACGTAGCTAAGAGCGGGCCGTTCCCTTGAAGCGGGCCGTCCCCTTGAAGCGCGTCCATGTGTCAGCTCAGAGTATTAGTTTAGACAATGGTGTCCCCTCCTGCCTTATGTTGTGCCCAGCAAACCACATCCTGCGCTCATGAATCTTATATGTTACCCTCGTTATTGTTCCATACAGCTCTCCGTTTGTCACGTGCACTTTCCAGTGAACATTGAACACCATTCGCAGTAGTCTAGTGTAGCAGTCATTCAACTGTGTTTCCAGAGATGTGGCCAGTGTCCAGAGTTCCGATCCATACAGTTGAAGAAATAGAGATGAATAGTTCGTTTTTTCTTAACTTTGTAGACAATGCTTTATGTCATTGTATATTGTGTGTGTACCTCTCTTATGTGTGTGTGTGTATGTATGTATGTATGAATGTATGTATGTATGTGTTTGAGAGGCAAATGGTCCAAAGAGCAACATGGCTCTTAGTGGAACTTGCTCGCAGTCGTCGTCGCAATGTAATTATGGCGCTAATAAATTAGCTGCCGGTAACGTAGGTTCACGACGCTCCCTATATGTCAATGAAACCATGGTTGTCAAGAGTGACATCAGAGCACATGTATATACAAAATATGACCTTCGGGTGCAGTTGACATCGTGGTTTGTGTGTTCACTTTGCTGGTTGATATTTTGGGGTCAAGCTTGTTTTCTTTCTTTGTACAGGTTAATTAGTTATTCCGGTAACAAAGTTGATTAAGTCTATAGGCATTCCAAATACGTTAATTACAGGGTGCATTTAGATATGCTTTTGCAGTATAAGTTTTCGACATTTGGCGCTTTTTGTAGTACATGCCTAGAAACAGATTATATTTTTTGCAAACAAATTACTATGAAGCAATAACAGTGTTGTACTAGATAAGGGATGCATCAACCGTACCAGATAAGGGATGCAACATATTTGTATGTATATAGTATGTTTACAATTTAAGTAAGTATTGAAAATATCTCTCAATTAGCTGTTGTGATAATAGTAATACATTTGGTATACATGTACTTACAGTAGGTTGTTTCAGTTTAATTAATAATTATTATCATATCTGATTAAATGTTGATGTAATTATGACTAACACAGAGAACCAATCAACACTAAATATAAACTTCTAAGTATTATTTCTCTGTTATTATATAAGGTTAGCGGTGGCCAACTTCGATTACTCCACTTCGCCTGTGTCTTTCGAATAACATCAAAAACAGTAGGCATCTTCTACTTGGTGTCTGGTAGGCATCTTCTACTTGGTGTCTGGTAGGCATCTTCTACTTGGTGTCTGGTAGGCATCTTCTACTTGGTGTCTGGTAGGCACCTTCTACTTGGTGTCTGGTAGGCACCTTCTACTTGGTGTCTGGTAGGCACCTTCTACTTGGTGTCTGGTAGGCACCTTCTACTTGGTGTCTGGTAGGTATCTTCTACTTGGTGTCTGGTAGGTATCTTCTACTTGGTGTCTGGTAGGTATCTTCTACTTGGTGTCTGGTAGGCACCTTCTACTTGGTGTCTGGTAGGCATCTTCTACTTGGTGTCTGGTAGGTATCTTCTACTTGGTGTCTGGTAGGCACCTTCTACTTGGTGTCTGGTAGGCATCTTCTACTTGGTGTCTGGTAGGTATCTTCTACTTGGTGTCTGGTAGGCATCTTCTACTTGGTGTCTGACAGAGGAAGTAAAAATCACACACGAGGCAAATGTGTAACCTGTCGTTGACTCAGAGAGCTGGTGGAAGCATTAATTTATAGATATACACGATTCAGTCATGGTAAACAAACGTGGGACAGTTTTACAAGGCGGACGAAATGTTCTACCCGGCATTTAAAAAAACGACATAGACGTATTTCCACCACACGAACAGGCTTAGGCTGTTCTGTACCGGGCCCTACATAGTTTGTAGATCACCTGGGTTGCAAGGATTCATCCGACAACACCAACGGCAACACTCCGTTTAGATACCATGTAGGTACTTAGCTTGGCAATAGCAACACTAATGCACGTTAATCTGCACTACCACTCCGTTACCCAATGTCTACTCACATACCAAGTGGACGGTTACTGCATGTCACGACCGTTGTCAATCGAAGACTGGCAGAAGGAAGGTGCAGCCAGTAGACGACAGAGACATACAGATCCTATGGCATCAGTAGCCTATGTTGATTTGTGCAGGCCGATTTGCGACCGCGTCAATATTACAACAGGCCAATGCAAAGACGTCGACCACTGTTGCCTGAGCACAATGCCGCGAGTCGCGGACTGAGCGGATTGCGACGTGAATGACACGCTCCGATTAGCACGCACAGAAGTGATTAGAAGTTGAAGGAAGTCCATGTAGTCAGGCCGTCACTTGGCAACGGTAAATACCGAGAGGGTCTAGAAGGGGTTCTACGAGAACCAGGCTAGTGGGTTTGGGATATCGAGGATCTAGACTTAATTAAAATTTACAAGTAAACGATATCGCTCAGTTGACTAATTAGTTGCAAGTAGCACATACATACATACACAGACACATATGTGCACACACACACACAAACACACACACACACACACACACACACACACACACACACACACACACACACACACACACGCATGCATGCTTGGTATACTTGGTTGTATAGTCTCTTTCAGCCGGTGGATAGACACCTCAATTTCTTCTTGAAGGTCTTCAGAGTAGGAGCTGACACGACGTCTTCAGGAAGTTTGTTCCTACAGTCGATGACACGATTTGTGAAGAAGTTTTTACAGATCTATGTGCGGGAGTACGTCTTCCTTAGCTTTAAGATGTGACCTCTCAGATTGCTGCAACATTGATAGAAAAAATGCTCTGGGTTATTCCTGTTTAGGCCACCGAGATATTTATATACCTCACAGAAGTCCACCTCAAATTGTCTCTGTTCCAGAAGAACTGATTCGACAGGTGTTCTACCGAGTTTCAGCACTCTCTTCTGAACTTTCTCTAATTCATTTATCTCCTTTGTACAGAAAGGGTTCCAAGTTAGTGATGCATATTCCAGCACTGGTCGTATCACTGATTCATATATGTTCTTTATAATCTTTTCCGATCTACTTTCAAAGCATCGTTTAATGAGTTGAAGTTTAACAGCCACGATTTGACCAAACTGCAAGTTTGTTTAGATCATCTTGGAGAGTTTCAGTCAGCTAAAGTAGAAGTATTTGAGTAAAGTTTTGTATCACCAGCTTACATTTTGGCTGTTGCCTTAACTGAGCCAGGCAGCTCGTTTACATAAAAAATAGTAATGGCGTCTCTCACTGCAGAAGACACTGAGGCAATGACCAAAACAGTGCAAAGCACAACAGGCAACACAACAGGTGATAACCAGTTATAACAACAGGCATGGTGATAACCAGTTATAACAACAGGCATGGTGATAACCAGTTATAACAATACCATACCATGATATTTTCATTTTGAGAATACATCACGCAGATGACAAATAAAATCGAATTAGAGAAACTGCTCGGGAGAATACACCGTTTTTCTCTCTCCAAAACAGAAATGTTAGGTCGGTAGATGTAATATGAAATGGAAGGTCCAACATTCATTGAGAACACAGATCAATTTGAAGACAAAGGTAAATGATTTCCAAATAAGAAAGACATTACAAATTTGAACTAAAACCATTTCCCTGCTAGGAATGGCATCACAATATTGAATGAAACTATTACCATAGTTGGATTTATACAATTCTTGCTACATTTATTGATCAAATGCTAGATTGGTAACATTAAAAATTCAATGGGATCTAATAAATGTCAAGCATCTTATGTAAGAGGCAAGTGTCAAACTTGATTATCACAATGTATATGTTGTGCTGTGTTATTATCACAATGTATATGTTGTGCTGTGTTATTATCACAATGTATATGTTGTGCTGTGTTATCTTATCTCACATATTGCATAGACCTGGGAAACAACTATGCAACTTAAACTGTTCAGACTTGGATACATTATTTACTAAGAGACACAGCACGATAACTCAAAATGTGTTTCCATAGTATTCATAAAGTTTTACATATTTACTATTAATAAGTTATAACTTTTATACCAATTACAAAACTAAATCAGTTTTATACATGGATAAAGCATGCTCCTATCAAGTAACTGTATTGTGATATGATATCCATGCGATGCAAAATCTCAAAACAATGAGAACATCTAGGTGTAGATGGTATTTCTCCTGGTTCTTTGGTTATAAATACGCGAGCAAAGCAGGTTGCAAGAATATTGGCTTTTTCCTTATCATCTGATGTCGGGACTTATTGGATCTATATTTAATTTTCAGATTCCTGGTTTGATTGTAGTTTTGGATTTATAATATTGCCAGAAGGCTTTTTTGTTTTTTTTTATTTGCTAAGTTTCTTTCAAACTCCTTTCAAAGTTTTTGTGTTAAGGTTCTGATTTTTTTCTAATTTTGCAGTTAGATATTTATTCCCACCCCTTGTTTCTGTATATTTTGTCCATAATCTATTTTTACATCTAATCAGTTTTCTAGTACTTGTATTCAGGGGGAAAAAATGTTGCTTCCTGTGGTTAAAAATTTCTTTCTGTGGTACATATTTGTTTTTCTCCCATTGTCTATTTACATTATTTTCAACTCAATCCTTGTACTATCAAAATCTTCCTTTTTGTACAACTTTCTTCTTTTAGTGTAATTATTCAGTTTGACTTTACAAACAAATTTCAAATGTTAGTATAGAATGGTTGCTTCTTTCTAAGGGGTTTTCTGCTTCTCCTATGATGTCATCATTTGCTAAAATTAAATCTAAAACATTTGGGTTATTTGAAGCTTGTCCTCTGGTTGGGTCTCACACACGTTGAGACATAAATGTTGAGACATAAATGCATCTCTTATACATTCTACAAATATAATTTAGGTTGCTAAGGTTGTTAGATTTAGTTTACTGTTGTTTTAATCTTATATATAAGTTCTTCATTATTTTAATCTGATCCAGCATCACTCCTGTATATATATATATATATATATATATATATATATATATATATATACAAAAAGAAGCTTTGTTTTATTAATAAGTTTTATTTCTACAAATAGACATTCGTTGAATGATGCAACCATATCTACTTTTTTTTTCTGGTAGAATTTTCGATATATATAGCATGTATACATATCAGTGTGTGTGTATATATATATATATATATATATATATATATATATATATATATACATATATATTTAAGACCACTATTTTCGACCATCCATCGATTATTATTATATATATATATATTATATATATATATATATATATATATATACAGTCGATGGATGGTCGAAAACAGTGGTCTTAAATGAGAGGTCGTCTCAGTGCAGGTGGTCAATTAGGCAGGTTTTAATATGTATATATATATATATTATATATATATATTCATAATATTTATATTTATAACATTTCTGGTTGGCTGTGTCTCTGAGCTTGGGTCTTATCAGATCTCACAAGATTTTGGCAAGCTAAAATATTTGAGATTTGCTCCTCACTGTGTGTTGAACTGGTCTGCTGTTCCCCATTTCACAAACACAGGCCGTATCCCATTTCACAAACACAGGCTGTATCCCATTTCACAAACACAGGCCGTATACCATTTCACAAACACAGGCCATATCCAGCAATACAAAATAGCCTTATTCAAACTGCACAAATTTGACAGTTCTTCCTGGTATCAAAATAGACATGATGATTAGAAGTCAAAACATGGAAATAAAATGTATTATTAATTAAAATCCTGATGTGTTTTTTAGTTGAGACAGGAACACTTCATGGCTTCTCTCCAGTCCTCAGTGATCCAGTACTTTTCAACAAGTTGTAGTTAACATATGTACAATGTTTACTTGTTAGAAATGGAATGTAGAAAGCTCGGAAGAATCGATGTGATCTGGAAAAGAAAATAGGAAATGTTTAAAAACAAAACATCTTAAAGCTGCTTTCACAATAAATATTTTTTTCATTTTAGAATTATTTCACACAAAATAAACCTGTCTGGTGTCGACTTTGTGCAAATTTTGTTTTGATGAAACCATCAGACAAACTATTAAAATTATCTTCAACTGGACTGAAATTCTGCAGAAATTTGGCTAGACATCAGCTTGAAGTTACCAGATCTATTGATCACAGCCAATTTTTTTAAGATGTGAAGTTTTATTTAATTTATTTAAACAAGTGTGCACTCCTTTGTTAAATGTACTGAACATTTTACTTAAACTATTCACACACTACATATTACTTAAACTATTCACACACTACACATATTAAGATCAACAAACCTGATTCACGATCGGCTAAACAAATTGCAGAAGCAGCTTTAAAGTAATAGTAAGATAGAAAACAGTGTTTATCTTGACAGCTTAGATATTATGTATTTCAAAGGTATAAAAAGACTGGTATTGTTTAATAATAATAATTATCATTGTGCAGGTATAAAAATGGGGGGGGGGTAAATTCCACTATGGCCATATTGTGACATTTATTTAATAATAATTATTAGATCTATTTAAACGTTTATGTAATAATGATTAAATAGGAAAATCACTATGACACCAGTTTCTGAATATTAGTGCCAACATTTTATGATGAGAATTTGGCACTTGGGATAGTCTTGAAACAACTTTCTAATGGTGGACAAAGACAATCATTAATTAAAACTTGTCTAACAACACCAATTGTAGATTATGAGGTGATGTCTTTGTGAGATAGAAGACTTTTCACATTGATTTTATGTTGTGAGAAACTGACTTGAATTTGGAAAGACAAAATCTGAATATGTGTCTGACATTCCATGAACCATAACATTGGTAACATCACCTTGAAGAGTCCAGGAACTTGGCAGATGTGACGACCTTCCAATCACGTTTGTTCTCCGAGTAACATGGTTCATGTGGACTGTCTGACAGCAAGTCCACATCAACGAGGTACTGACACTGGCTCAGACTGATCTGAAACATGTATTGTAGACTTCAGTGAGTTCTTATCTTAAAGGAAGTATAACTACCTTTCAGAGTCTCAAATGGTTTGCTCAATACAGCTGTCAAGATCATCTTGTTCCCTTTGTCAGGGTCATATTGTAGACATGTTTCACAAAATTCAACTCAAGACAGTAAACAGGCATAGAAATTTGGCAATTTAACACACCATTTGAATTAAATAAATAATCCAGTTTGTTGTAGCTATAATGCAGTACACAGCAATTCCACATAAGATTTTGTATTTACTTACATATCTAGATGTTTCTTCGCGATTCAAGTCATTCATATGGCTAGGTATGATGCATGTTGCATTCGCACCACTCTCGTATGGCTTTGGAAGTTGTCCGTGGAAATCAGACTTTATGAATTTTAAATGCCATCTGAAACCAGACAAATTGTTTAAATTGTAAAAGTATAATACAGACAAAGCTATGATTATGGCGTGAATGTATTCTTATTTCAAGAGTTGCACCTGTCATCTAAAACAAAATATGCAGTACTTTTTATTATATGAACTGCACCTGCCATTTCAAACCAAATACACTGTTATTATACGAACAGCACTTGTAATTAAAATCAACTAGATGCAGTCCACTATATGAACCAAAGAACGTTCTTTATAGGAACTGCACCAATTATGGATCGAGGAACAAGCCAGAAAATTACAGACCAGTGAGCTTAACATCAGTTGTATGTAAATTACGTGAAACATTAATTAGAGACCACATAGTGGAATTCCTTGTAAAACATAAATTAATAAATACATCTCAACACAGGTTCCTAAAAGCAAGGTCATGTCTAACCAATCTCTTATGTTTTTTGGAAGAAATTACAAAGTGGGTAGATGACGGGTTACCAGTGGATATTGTCTACTTAGATTTTCAGAAAGCTTTCGATAAAGTGCCACATCAAAGATTGTTACTTAAACTAAAAGCCCATGGCATAGGTAATGATGTTATCAACTGGATAGAAGAGTGGCTTACACACAGAAGACAGAGAGTAGTAGTAGATGGTGAGATTTCAAACTGGAAATCTGTTTTGAGTGGGGTACCACAGGGATCAGTATTAGGCCCCATACTGTTTTTAATATATATAAATGATTTCGAAGATGACATATCTAGCAAAGTACTCAAATTTGCAGATGACACAAAAGTATTCAGAAAGGTCAGTAATGATACAGATAAACAAAGTTTACAGGATGATCTAGATAAATTAGTTAAATGGTCAGAAAAATGGCAAATGTTATTCAATTTTGGGAAGTGTAAATGCATACACATAGGACATGGAAACATGTTTCAGAGCAATGTGGGATTGCTGCTTCGAAAGGAAATCAAATTCTAGGGCTGCTTAGGAGAACTCTCATGTATAAGGAGAAACAGCTAATTGTACCCCTGTACAAAGCAATAGTTAGACCACATTTTGAATATTGTATACAAGCATGGAGGCCGTGTCGTAAGAAGGACATAGACAAGCTAGAAAGAATACAATGAAGAGCAACTAAATGATTCCAGAATTGAGAGATCTTATTTATGAAAGCCGCTTATTGCAATGTGGTTTGACAACACTAGAGACCAGGAGACTAAGAGGAGCCCAAATAGAAGTGTTTAAAATAGTGAATAGTTATGAGGATGTTGATAGGAATATGTTCTTCAAACTTAAAGAAGGCAGTAGAACCAGAGGACAGAAAGCAGCATTTGTTAAGGAACAGTGTAGGTTGGACATGAGAAAGTACTCTTTCTCACAGAGGGTGATAAATGAATGGAACAAACTGTCAAATGATTTATTAATGCTAGTAGTGTGAATATGCTTAAAAGTAGAATTGACAGCTACATAGATGATAAAATTGCTGGACTCTCGATAAACAAGTTGCTTCCTTGTCCACTTGCCATCTGGAACTTGTTGTTTGGGATGGCAATCTTGTTCAATCTTGTTAAATAAACCTTGTTAGACATTGCAGTTGGTCATTTTCATTCCAGCTCTCAGGAAATAAATTTCTATTGGCAGCTGCAGCTGTTAAACAGAATTTAAAAATTGAAAAACACTTTTATTATTAATAGTAGTTACTACACGTCATACCTATCAACAGTTACCACACGTCATACCTATCAACAGTTACTACACATCATACCTATCAACAGTTGCTAGTACAATTCCATTATGGCATTAAGACCTAGAATTCACAAGAAAGAAATGACACAGTTGTACGTGTTATATCATACTTGTTGGGCAAGAAGAAATGACTTGGGAATCGATACCATTCCTTGCCAACGCACACATTGACATGTTGACCAGGGGAGAAGGTATGCATTTTTGGATTATGTGCAATCTGGTTCAACTCGCCATACACGTCCAGTGGAGCATGGTACCCTGCAATGAAACATAACATTATGTGTTAACGGAAAAGAAAAGGCACTGAATTCAAGCATTCCTAGTTAACATGTGTACTATAACATGTTTCAGAAAACAAAGGGGAAATATGTCAATCCAACTGAAATTTAAAAGCCTATAATTTCCTATACCGGTTTCCCTAACTTCACAGTATTAATTAAGACTTTTAATGTGTCTCAAGAGTGAAATGCATACAACATTCACAAAATTAACATTGACATATGTACCTTAGATTGTTGTATATATGATGCTCTACGGCCTATGTTTAGAAAGTGAAAAGTTACAATAAGCTCTGTTTTGTGAACAACATTGACACATCAGTGCCCAATTGACCTCCTACTAGTGTCATGGCATCGAGAGTACATCTATGCGATGTCACTCAAATTATTAACATATAGAATGATTTCAACAGGTCAGCGCGATAAAATTAGTAACATTATCATTTTCTATTTGTGGGGTCAGTTTAGAAAGAACCAAACTTTTTGTTATCATTGAAAGAATTTACTTTGATCATTAGACCGGGCAACTTGTGAAAATGTTATTAGCTTTATGTCAGAGTATATAGAGGTGGGCTACACATAGTATATACAGGTATGCTACACATAGTATATAAAGGTAGGCTATACATAGTATATAGAGGTAGGCTACACAGTATATGGAGGTAGGCTACACATAGTGTATAGAGGTAGGCTACACATAGTATATAGAGGTAGGTTACACATAGTGTATAGAGGTAGGCTACACACAGTATATAGGGGTAGGCAACACATAGTATATAGAGGTGGGCTACACAAAGTGTACAGAGGTAGGCTACACATAGTACATAGAGGTAGGCTACACATAGTATATCGAGGTAGGCTACACATCATATATAGAAGTAGGCTACACATAGTGTATAGAGGTAGGCTACACAGTATATAGAGGTAGGCTACACATAGTATATCGAGGTAGGCTACACATCATATATAGAAGAAACCAAACTTTTTGTTATCGTTGAAAGAATTTACTTTGATCATTAGACCGGGCAACTTGTGAAAATGTTATTAGCTTTATGTCAGAGTATATAGAGGTGGGCTACACATAGTATATACAGGTATGCTACACATAGTATATAGAGGTATGCTACACATAGTATATAAAGGTAGGCTATACATAGTATATAGAGGTAGGCTACACAGTATATGGAGGTAGGCTACACATAGTGTATAGAGGTAGGCTACACATAGTATATAGAGGTAGGCTACACATAGTATATAGACGTGGGCTACACATAGTATATAGAGGTAGGCTACACATAGTATATAGAGGTTGGCTACACATAGTATATAGAGGTAGGCTACACATAGTATATAGAGGTGGGCTACACATAGTATATAGAGGTGGGCTACACATAGTATATAGAGGTGGGCTACACATAGTATATAGAGGTGGGCTACACACAGACACTTTCCCCTGTTTTCCTGTCGAATTGAGCCAAATGAACAATACAGTAAATTCCAATCTGTGCTAAACGAGTCTGAAATGAGAAAGCAAAGAATCTAATTGTGGAGGTTACTTTAACACGGATGATCTAGAGCTAAGATCTCAAAACTACTTACCAAAATACAGAGCTAAGATTCTTGAAAGACTGATGAGGACAAACGTGATGCACCCAGCTGCTGCCATCCAGTTCGAAGAGTCTGTGTAGTGACGCAACTTGCGGCCACCAACCAAGTAACTGAACAATCTCTGAAAATCACAGAAACACATAATTATAACTTATAAAAAAAGCTACATCAAGGTTATTAATTATCTGAAAACAATAATGTTGGTGTAGAATTCAAATTGGGTTGTTGCGATGATTTAGTCGTGATCGAGCAGGTCATTTGCACATGCTTGGGCTGAATGCTGTCACCGGATGTAGTGTGTCATGTGCTCGTAAATAAAGCAATGACTGTTTTATACAGGACTACTGTCTTGTTTCTGTTTAACTGACCCAAACCATAACATTCTGGAAATGAGGATTGAAACGATGTTTGAAGATACTCTACACATATCTGAGGCGCTTAAGTAAGTGAAAAAGTTACGTTGAGAGTGGCCGCAGACGATTTGGTGTTCGAAAGTAAATCGACTTCACGCGAAAACAATATAGCAGGCCTCATTGGCACGTTAGGGATGTTTGACCCGAAAACAGAGACTGTGACTTCTTACGAAGAATGGCTTAAACTGTACTTGGTCGCTAATAACATAGCGGCAAATGACGCATATGCAGAAAGGCGCAAAGCCATATTTCTGAGTGAGGTAGAAAAAGAAATTTTCTAAGTTCTCTCAGACTTATTCAGCCCGGACAAACTAAGCAGAGTCGTCTGCCCCACTCTTGAGCTTTGAGGCAGAGATCTTCACCGTGATTTTTGTAGCAGCCAGCAGCACAGACAGAAATAAAACACCCATTAGTAAGTTAGTAGTTTATAGGGGGATGATTAATGATATAACTCTATGGCCAGCAGACAGCAATTCTTAGCGTGACCTTATATTGATCTACAAGAATCCCGTTTGGTAATCTCTCTCACACAACATCCAGTTATATACACATTTTGACAAGCACATGCGTTCTGACAAAAAGGTAATAATTTCACACTTTTACATGGTTATTGTCAGGTAACTTTAGTGATATACATATAAGAATGCATACAGACATGAAAGACGTGTTTATTGCTCTGTTTATGGTGTTTTTGTAAGGTTTCACGTTTCATGAAAACGCGTACGTTTTTGGCGAGTGTGCTCTTTGCCTATACAACAGTAACAGCCAGATAGAAAAAATTGTATGGCGGTTGACTTTGCCTATGGACAAACCTGCAGGTAAAACACTCACTGAACTTTTGAAAAAAATTAAAGACCACTATGAGCCAGTCCCTAATGAGATGGCAGAGTCGTTTAAGTTTTGGACACAAGTCCAAGCTGAAGATGAGAGTGTAACGGACTATAGCTTGGCTATAAAGAAACTAACAAGAGTGTAACGGACTATAGCTTGGCTATAAAGAAACTCACTGTTCATGCAAATTTCCCAGATTTGAACAGATGGTTGAGGGTCAGGTTTGTAACAGGGTTGAATCCAAGAATCAGAAGTATGCAATCGTTCAAGAGAAATTAAGCAACATGACTGGCTTGACATTTGGCAAGGCAGTGGAAGTAGCCGTGAACATGACAATGGCGAAAGAAAATGTTAGGCTGTTTAATTCGCCAGAGGGTGCCACAGGCGGCACTGTATCCTGTGCAAGTGTCAATTGAGCGAGATTTGCCGCAAAACCAGGTGAGGGGAGGTACCCTAAACATAGTGAGGGGAGGTACTCTAAACATAGTGAGGGGAAGTACTCTAAACATAGTGAGGGGAGGTACTCTAAACATAGTGAGGGGAGGTACCCTAAACATAGTGAGGAGAGGTACTCTAAACATAGTGAGGGGAGGTACCCTAAACATAGTGAGGGGAGGTACCCTAAACATAGTGAGGAGAGGTACTCTAAACATAGTGAGGGGAGATATCCTAAACATAGTGAGGGGAGGTACCCTAAACATAGTGAGGAGAGGTACTCTAAACATAGTGAGGGGAGGTACCCTAAACATAGTGAGGGGAGGTACCCTAAACATAGTGAGGAGAGGTACTCTAAACATAGTGAGGGGAGATATCCTAAACATAGTGAGGGGAGGTACCCTAAACATAGTGAGGAGAGGTACTCTAAACATAGTGAGGGGAGGTACCCTAAACATAGTGAGGGGAGGTACCCTAAACATAGTGAGGAGAGGTACTCTAAACATAGTGAGGGGAGATATCCTAAACATAGTGAGGGGAGGTACCCTAAACATAGTGAGGAGAGGTACTCTAAACATAGTGAGGGGAGGTACCCTAAACATAGTGAGGAGAGGTACTCTAAACATAGTGAGGGGAGATATCCTAAACATAGTGAGGGGAGGTACCCTAAACATAGTGAGGAGAGGTACTCTAAACATAGTGAGGGGAGGTACCCTAAACATAGTGAGGAGAGGTACTCTAAACATAGTGAGGAGAGGTACCCTAAACATAGTGAGGGGAGGTACCCTAAACATAGTGAGGGAGGTACCCTAAACATAGTGAGGAGAGGTACCCTAAACATAGTGACATGACATGGAAGCAGCAACAACAGGCATCAGGACAACAATGTTGGCGTTGTTGTGGGAAACATGCCCCGCAGGCATGTCAGTTTAAGTCAGAACAATGTTTCCGCTGTGGAAAAAGAGGCCATATCGCAAGGTCGAAGGCATGTAAAGGTAAGCCATAAGTTTGTGCCGTTACCGAAGAAGCACCCAGGGAAGATGATAACCACTTTGGAGTATACAGCACGTACACTGTAGGAGCATTGAAGAGCACTGGCATCAGGGTGCCTGTGTGCATTGAAGGCACCAATTTTGACATGCAGCTGGACACAGCAGCAGACGTGTCATTGCTTCCGGAGAACTTGTATCACAATCACTTGAATCATCAGCCACTGAAACCAGCTGGTATTGTCCTGAAGACGTACGAGAACCAGACGGTTGAATTGGTCGGGAAGATTCTGGTAACTGTGAAGTATGAAGACCAACAAGTGAGAAAACTACTGTTGATAGTAACGAGAGGGAAAGACAAAGCAGCACTGTTTGGTCTACAGTGGTTGGAACGCATTAAACTCAATTGGCATAAAGTATGCTGCATGAGAGAATCTGTGGCAGGAGTTCTACAGAAACACACACAAGTCTTCAGGGAAGAACTTGGCACACTAAAAGGGTTTGTTGCAAAGATTCACGTGGATGAGGGAAACCACCCAAGTTCTTCAAGGCAAGACCGGTTCGCTACGCCATGAGAAAAAAGTGGAGCAAGATTTGGACCAGTTGGTGCAAACACACTTGATGGAACCAGTGAGGTACTCCGATTGGGCAACTCTGATAGTTCCAATTCTCAAAGTGGATGGCAAGGTACGGGTGTGCAGTGACTACAAGTTGACTGTGAATAGAGTCTCACATCTTGAACAATACCCCATGACCTGTGCGAGAAATGGACAGGTGGAAAGCAGTTCAGTAAGCTGGACTTGAGCCACGCATACTCGTAACTTCCACTGGATAACAAATCGAAGGAGTATGCCACAGTGAATACCCACAGAAGACTTTTCCGTTACAATCGTGTCCCATATGGGATTACTTCGGCACCCGCTATTTTCCAGCACACCATGGAAAATATCTTACAGGATATACCATGTGTTGCCGCATACTTGGACGACATCATCCTGATGGGTGCAACGAAGGCTCAACACCTAGAAACGCTGGATCTGGTCTTGGGTAGACTAGAAGAAGCAGGATTGCAGCTAAAGAGAGAAAACTGCACATTCCTCGCAGACGAAGTAGTGTACTTGGGTCACAAGATTGACCAACATGAATTGCATCCAATAGAAGACAAGGTTGAGGCCATCCAGAAAGTGAAGGCTCCGGAGAATGTGCTAGAACTCCAGGCATTTTTAGGTCTACTGAATTACTACGGTAGATTTCTAGCCAACTTATCGACTGTGCTAGCGCCATTGCACAAGTTGCTGTGCAAAGGTAAGAAGTGGTTCTGGGGTTCGCAACAGCAGCAGAGTTTCCAAAGAGCGAAAGAACTCCTCTTGTCGGCTAAAGTGTTAGCATACTATGACCCAAGTAAGCGAATACTGCTGCAGTGCGATGCCTCAAATTATGGGCTCAGAGTGGTGCGCTCACATGTAATGGTACTGAACGACCTGTGGGATTTGCATCCAGAACCCTGAACACTGTGGAAAAGAACTACTCACAACTAGATAAGGAGGGAGCTGCAGTGATGTTTGCACTGAAGAAGTTTCACAAACATCTGTATGGCCGGTCGTTTGAGATCATTACAGATCACAAGCCATTGGTGTTGCTTTTTGGTGAGTTCCAACGCCACCACGCGTACAGTGGTGGGCTGTCAAACTGTGTGGATATGAATACAACATTCACTACAAAGCTGGCAAAAGTCACAGAAATGCTGATTGTCTCAGTAGACTGCCACTGTCAGTTACCACGAAAAGCGAGCCAGAAGAACACGTTTTGTTGATAGAGGAACTAGACTGCTCACCAGAGAGTGCGGAGCAGATCAGTCGATACACTGGTCATGATCCAATGCTAGTTCACGTCCGTGAATACCTAATGCACGACTGGCCAGTTGGAGAAGATGACGCAGAGTTTGCACCATACAAATGCCGAAGAGACGAGCTGAGTGTGCAAGATGGATGTGTACTGTGGGATGCAAGAGTGGTTATTCCCCCACAGTGTCGTCAAGAACTGATGCAAGAATTGTATCTAGCACATCCAGGAATCAACAAAATGAAAGGCCTCGCACGCAGTTATGTCTGGTGGCCTGGAATGGACAAAGACTTGGAGAAGGTGCCAGCTGTGACACATGCCAGCTGTGACACATGTGACACGTGCCAGCTGTGACACATGTGACACATGCCAGCTGCATAACAAGTCACCACCCACTGCTCCACTGTATCCTTGGGAGTGGCCAGAAAAACCGTGGACTCACATCCATATTGACTACGCTGGACCGTTTCTCTGTAAGATGCTGTTGGCAGCAGTTGACTTCCAAATGGATCAAGACTCACATCACGAGTTCAACAACATCGATTGCAACAGTGAATAAACTGAGGGAGATCTTCGCGCAACACGGACTGCCGGAAGTACTTGTTTCGGACAACGCAGCTAATTTCATAAGCGAAGAGTTTGAGACTTTCATGAAGAAAAATGGAATCGTCCATGTAACCACAGCTACGTACCATCCAGCATCCAATGACCTTGGAGAATGGGCAGTATAGACCATGAAATCTGGCATCACCCAAACAGCGGGAGACAACATAGAAGTCAAATTGCACAGATTTTTTTTTGACTATCATAGAATTGGTTACGTCACAGGTCCGGTGTCGTACACAGTGGTCCAGGAGGACGGCAGAGTGTTGGAGACACATCGATCATGTTCATGTGTGTCATGCGAACACCTGATCGGCTGTCACTAAGACTCATAGCAATCAGGTAGATGCTGAGACTGCAGTGCAGGAACGCTACAAAGCACAGATTTCAGTGCTTCCGAGCATAGAGCTGGATGTATCTACAGTGACATCAAATGCACATGCTACGACTGTGTTGCCAACCATGTCACCAGAACCAGAACTAGTGAGAAAGCAGTATCGGGACTGTTGCCACGTTGGGCGCTACTACACCCGCTAAAAAATCTGACAGACGCCGCTTAGCACTAGCTTGACAAGTCGACTATGTAGTGAAGTGATTTAGCAATGAGATCAGTCATCGATGGCCAATAAGAATAACGGCTATGGTCTCACAGGAAATTTGGAGGCAGTCTACCCTCCAATTCCGTAGTTTTAAATAAGGTGTTATTGTAGAATAATCAGTCGTTTAATCGATTATATAGTTCGCAGCATATTCCCCAAGAACTCTTCATAAGAACATTTGGACATTACTTTGAAAGTGAATGGATTGTTTTGTCAGCTGTGAACTTTGAATAAATTGTTTTCTTAGAGGGGAAGAAGTGTGATAATTTAGTTGTGATCGAGCAGATCATTTGCACACGCCTGGGCTGAATGCTGTCACCGGATGTAGTGTGTCGCATGCTCGTAAATAAAGCAATGACTGTTTTATATTGGAGTACTGTCTTGTCTCTGTTTAACTGACACACACCATAACAGTTGTTTTGTTCTGCACATGGGCATAAAGGCTGTTGGTCAGCCAAGTGTAGAGGATCTGAAGAAGTGCCATAGTCTTACTGATGATCCCTGCTACATCTAGGATACACTCTTTAGTATCACAACTGCTAAATCCTAGAATAAAATTATTATCTAACTATTTTACTCACAAAACATTTAATTACAAAACTGCTAATAAGCCTTTAAAAGTTAATGACTTTTTATACTCAACCTATGAAAAATGTGTGTACATTAATGTTGTCTGTTACATGTAAAAGTTCTAAGTACAATGATGATGATAAAAACATGTGCACTTACCTGGAGGTAGTCTATGGCTACAGCCGCATTGAGACAGATGAGAGGATAAATGGGAAACAAGAAACGCTCCTCCTGTGGATACAAACACAACACTGCATCAAAGTTGCTCAAATGCTTATACAAACAAATGCATGCGTACAATGGGTGTACGCATGTGTACATCTACTGTTACAAACAATGGTTAAAGGGCTGGAGATAACCAAATCTGATGATCAAAATAAATGGGTCATATGGTAAAATAAATGGGTCATATGGTAAAATAAATGGGTCATATGGTAAAATAAATGGGTCATATGGTAAAATAAATGCAAATTCTGGGAACTGTAAATGTTTACACAGAACACATGTAAATGTTTACACAGAACACATGTAAATGTTTACACAGAACACATGTAAATGTTTACACAGAACACATGTAAATGTTTACACAGAACACATGTAAATGTTTACACAGAACACATGGAAACACAGATGGAGAATAGAAAATGGGGGACATTTTGTTAAAGTACAAACATCAAAGAGCAATATGGCATGCATGTGTACAATCTGCTGTATATGAATGTATATATGTACAATCTGCTGTATATGAATGTATATTTGTACGTGTGTGTGCATGTATAAATAGTTAAGTAGTAAATGCTTAACAGTTCTTGGTGGAAGAAAGGCAATTTATTTGACAAGATTTTTCATCCAAGCCAAAGGTCCAGATGGCAAATGGACAAGGAAGCCATTGGCTTATCGAAAGTCCAACAATTTTCTTTCTACATGTAAACCGCCCTCCTGAGATATGTTTAATTTAAGTAGTAATCTTTGATGTGGCACTCTGTCAAAATCTAAGTTGATAATATTTACTGACGATCCTTATCTATCTACTTAGTGATTTCTTCCAAAAAAACAACATATTTGTTAAGCATGACCTCGCTTTTAGGAATCCATGTTGAGATGGATTTAATAATTTATGCCTAACAAGGAAGTCCGCCATATAGTCTTTAATTAGCCTTTGTAATAATTTACAAATCACTGACGTTAAATTCACTGGTCTGTAATTTTCTTACTTATTTCTCAACCCCATTTTTAAATAATGGTATGATATTTGCTTCTTTCCATTCAAACGGAACCACTCCCTCTTTTAAGGACAAGTTGAACACTCTTGCAAGTGGTATACTGATTTGTTGTACTGTTTCCATTAGTAATTTTGGAGGAATTCCATCGCGACATCCACTCCAGGTGATTTATTATCCTTCATTGCCTTTATTTTAACATTACTTTTAACATCATTGTAATGGTGTTGGTATTCATTAGTTTGATTGTTGGAAGGTTAGAATAAATATCTAATTAAAACATTCTCATTATACTAATCATGTATATGTGCATCATCCATATTGTAATTCATGCATGCTACTGTATACGCTATCATTACTTTACACTTCACTCCTTGGCAGACATTAGCAGTAGATATAGATGTGACGTCCGATCACGTATATGATATAAACAGGATTTACATACTTGAGAAATATGCTGGCGAAACTCACTATCAAAGACAACATCTAGATTACAAACAGTATCTGATGGGAATGTATCACTGCCAAGCAGTTTATCTGGAAAATGGTTGATGACTCTATTTCGTTGTTGTTTAGTGCCAACAAATAATGAGGTATGTTTTATCTGGATTAAGCTTTCGCTTACTTGATTCCATCCAAAACAAGATATCAATAAGACAATCACTTAAAATCGAAACTGATTCTTGTGCATTTGATTGCGAAAGTGTTATGTAAAACTGCGTGTCATCAGCATACAGGTGATGACTGAGATTATGATTACTAATGACTTGGCTGAGCGATGTAGTATATAAGCTAAACAGAACAGGGCCAAGGACGGATTCTTGTGGCACTCCGAACGAAAGGTGTTGTGGGCAAGATATGTTAATGGTTTGGTGTCTGTCTCAAAAATATGATTTGAACCACCGAAGAGTTGGGCCAGAAATGCCAAAAGTCTATGAAGACGTTGTAAAAGCATTAAATGATCAATTGTATCGAAAGCAGTTGAGAGATCAAGTAAAGTGAGTGCTGTGACTTTGCCATTGTCCATGTTATCAACTATATCATTGTGTATCTTAAGAAGAGCCGTTTCCGTAGAGTAGAATTGTTTATATGCAGACTGTAGATCATTTGATAAGTGTGCGTGCACGCATACATGCACATATGTATGTGTGCATGCGTGCGTGCATGCTTGAGTGCGTGCATGCATGCATGCATGTCCGCAGCCACTGGTAGCTGGATGAAGGAGTACCTTGTGAGGCTGTGAGAAGAAGATGAGCATCCAGACATACATTGGAGCCAGGCTCAGACACACAGGAACGTCTGCAACACAACAACACAGTCAGATAACTTTTGTAAAAGTATTTCAAATGCATAACCTATTTGTATCTTATTAAGCATAATTACCTCTCAAGAAACTTGAAGTTTGTTCTGAATATTTCGACTGCATCTCGCAGTCTTCTTCAGCAGACTGAAGTTACAGATGTGTCACATGACCAATGTCATGTGACACATCCGTAACTTCAAGTTTCTTGAGAGGTAATTATGCTTAATATTAATAACCAAGAAACCAGGTCATCTATCCATTCAAGGATATTTGTATCTTATACAAGGACAAGGGCTGGTACGACATATTACATCGTATATTAGGACAAGGGTTGGTACGACATACTACATCGTATATTAGGACAAGGGTTGGTACGACATACTACATCGTATTAGGACAAGGGTTGGTATGACATATTACATCGTATATTAGGACAAGAGTTGGTACGACATACTACAACAACATAACAGGCTTCACTGTACTATGTACTCACTATGTTGTGTGGATAATTATATTGTGTGGAAATTGATAAAAGATGTAAGTTTAAAGCTCAAATATATGTTTGCTGGTGTTCTGTTATCTGAAATAGTACAGTGATGGACTGGTAATTACTTTTTTGGTTGTGATGTGACAACACAGTAATGATAGTTAGTTAAAATGGTATAACATATTGAAAGTATTCAGATATATTGTATAACTGTCTTTTTATATATGTTATGTTGTAAAAATAAAGTGACTTACTTATTTATATAGATAAGTGTTAGAGGTAACATATCAATACTGTGGATTATTGTTTAACTGTAATAGTCCTGTGATATATTTCTGTGCACATACTAGCACTGCCCATTATGACTCCACTCACCTTGACATTTCTGTCCTGAGATGTATTGCATAAGAAGCTGGAATTACACAAGGTAAACAAAACAGTCACATGAACGTGAAAACCAGTACAATAATTATTACTAAGGTGTCTGTATATAGCCAGCTTCCAGACTCTTCAAATAATAGCAATAACACAGGGACTAGCCACCTTTGAGAGGTTTAATTGAGTAACTTTCAAAACCTCTCAACATCTCATACGTTCTTCTTCACTGTCACTGGTTGCACTTTCCTGTCACATGACCACCATTCAGGTGACAGTCATGTGACATGGCCAGGATGAACAGTGGGCTGAATATAAACAGAGAGCCTTGAAAGTGTCATGCTACATGGGTCTATTAGTAGAGTAATTCAAAGATTTCTTCAACATTATACTAACTATTACACCTGCTTTACTGTTTATTGATTATGTTCACATTATAATGGAACCTCTCAATGCACCTCTTTACCACACTATGTTCAATAATAACAATCATTGTTATTTTAAGTACATAACAAGAGTATACGTCACTTACAGCCACTGGCAGGGCTATCAGAGCCAGAGGGAATGCCACATTGAAGTTGATGAAACAGTTGACAAAGTAGAAACTCAAAGGCTCCGTACCTACGATGATATAGAGACAAAGTTGCACTAACTTGTAACTGACTCAACACAGGCACATTTACTTGGTCAAACATAAAATTGCAAGTTTTAATAAACTAAAGCACATAACATATCTTTTTAAACACCTATGTTAAGTATACTTTTATTGATAAATATTCAATTGTTAAAAAAGCTTAGTGAAATAAAGGCTAGTACAACGTATCTTGCTACACATTCACATAAATCATTTATTTTTTAATGTTTATGACCAATTGTTCAGGTGCATATTTAAATGTATTGTCAGATTTTTAGTTATTACACAGAGCTGTTTTAGAAACATTAGTAGGAATAGTGGTCAGGTTCTGACAATATGGCAACATCTATCAATTTACTTAGAAAAATGAATTACATATGAATAAGTTGTTCATTTGTCTTTGAACATGTAGAAGTTAAGTGGCTCTTGTCTGACAGACAAGAAGTGTAACATTAAGTGTAATGATATAAATAGTTCCTACCATAGATATCAGGCCCGTGGTCACTGAAGAAGTGTAACATTAAGTGTAATGATATAAGTAGTTCCTACCATAGATATGAGGCCCGTGGTCACTGAAGAAGTGTAACATCAAGTGCAATAATATAAGTAGTTCCTACCATAGATATGAGGCCCGTGGTCACTGAAGAAGTGTAACATTAAGATATGAGGTCCGTGGTCACTGAATTAGTGTAACATTAAGTGTAATGATATAAGTAGTTCCTACCATAGATATGAGGCCCGTGGTCACTGAAGAAGTGTAACATTAAGTGTAATGATATAAGTAGTTCCTACCATAGATATGAGGCCCGTGGTCACTGAAGAAGTGTAACATTAAGTGTAATAATATAAGTAGTTCCTACCATAGATATGAGGCCCGTGGTCACTGAAGAAGTGTAACATTAAGATATGAGGCCCGTGGTCACTGAAGAAGTGTAACATTAAGTGTAATGATGTAAGTAGTTCCTACCATAGATATGAGGCCCGTGGTCACTGAAGAAGTGTAACATTAAGTGTAATGATGTAAGTAGTTCCTACCATAGATATGAGGCCCGTGGTCACTGAAGAAGTGTAACATTAAGTGTAATGATGTAAGTAGTTCCTACCATAGATATGAGGCCCGTGGTCACTGAAGAAGTGTAACATTAAGTGTAATGATGTAAGTAGTTCCTACCATAGATATCAGGCCCGTGGTCACTGAAGAAGTGTAACATTAAGTGTAATGATGTAAGTAGTTCCTACCATAGATATCAGGCCCGTGGTCACTGAAGAAGTGTAACATTAAGTGTAATGATGTAAGTAGTTCCTACCATAGATATCAGGCCCGTGGTCACTGAAGAAGTGTAACATTAAGTGTAATGATGTAAGTAGTTCCTACCATAGATATCAGGCCCGTGGTCACTGAAGAAGTGTAACATTAAGTGTAATGATGTAAGTAGTTCCTACCATAGATATGAGGCCCGTGGTCACTGAAGAAGTGTAACATTAAGTGTAATGATGTAAGTAGTTCCTACCATAGATATGAGGCCCGTGGTCACTGAAGAAGTGTAACATTAAGTGTAATGATGTAAGTAGTTCCTACCATAGATATGAGGCCCGTGGCCACTGAAGAAGTGTAACATTAAGTGTAATGATGTAAGTAGTTCCTACCATAGATATGAGGCCCGTGGTCACTGAAGAAGTGTAACATTAAGTGTAATGATGTAAGTAGTTCCTACCATAGATATCAGGCCCGTGGTCACTGAAGAAGTGTAACATTAAGTGTAATGATGTAAGTAGTTCCTACCATAGATATCAGGCCCGTGGTCACTGAAGAAGTGTAACATTAAGTGTAATGATGTAAGTAGTTCCTACCATAGATATCAGGCCCGTGGTCACTGAAGAAGTGTAACATTAAGTGTAATGATGTAAGTAGTTCCTACCATAGATATCAGGCCCGTGGTCACTGAAGACATTGTACTTGACAATATTGAAAGGAGCAATGACAAGTTTGTCAAAGTAGGTTGAGTCGACATAAACCATTGGCACCTACGTACAACAACAACGACAGTTCAGGTACAACAACGACAGTTCAGGTACAACAACAACGACAGTTCAGGTACAACAACAACGACAGTTCAATGACTGCAAAATGACATCACTGAAAATGGCAATAATTTATTACCTAGAAATTGAGATGGCACGATATGGTTAAATTTATTTGCATAAATTTATATAAGTTGCTATATTTCTAATATTCATTGTATCCACTTTGTATCCAGAGTGCAACTAAACAAGTTATAGGAATGAACAGACAGTGATCCCTTACTCTATAAACGTATAGATGATATAGTCACATATCTAATATGCCAAAGATTTAGCAGTACCAGTTGTATTGTTACTCACAAGACAAACATTTAACAGTACCAGTTGTATTGTTACTCACAAGACAAACATTTAGCAGTACTAGTTGTATTGTTACTCACAAGACAAACATTTAGCAGTTCCAGTTGTATTGTTACTCACAAGACAAACATTTAACAGTACCAGTTGTATTGTTACTCACAAGACAAACATTTAGCAGTTTCAGTTGTATTGTTACTCACAAGACAAACATTTAGCAGTACCAGTTGTATTGTTACTCACAAGACAAACATTTAGCAGTTTCAGTTGTATTGTTACTCACAAGACAAACATTTAGCAGTACCAGTTGTATTGTTACTCACAAGACAAACATTTAGCAGTACCAGTTGTATTGTTACTCACAAGACAAACATTTAGCAGTACCAGTTGTATTGTTACTCACAAGACAAACATTTAGCAGTACCAGTTGTATTGTTACTCACAAGACAAACATTTAGCAGTACCAGTTGTATTGTTACTCACAAGACAAACATTTAGCAGTTCCAGTTGTATTGTTACTCACCAGACAAACAGTTGCGGACACGAGGCTCCACTTGATAAATGGCACAATTTGCCTCCTCCTCAACAAGTAATCAACAGCAATAGGGACCCTGCCAAACATGAAACATAGTCTACAGCAATAGGGACCCTGCCAAACATGAAACATATAGTCTACAGCAATAGGGACCCTGACAAACATGAAACATATAGTCTACAGCAATAGGGACCCTGCCAAACATGAAACATATAGTCTACAGCAATAGGGACCCTGCCAAACATAAAACATGTAGTCTACAGCAATAGGGACCATGCCAAACATGAAACATATAGTCTACAGCAATATGGACCCTGACAAACATGAAACATGTTGTCTACAGTAATAGGGATCCTGCCAAACATGAAACAAGTAATCTACAGCAATAGGGACCATGCCAAACATGAAACATTTAGTCTACAGTAATAGGGACCCTGCCAAACACAAAACACCTAGTCCATAGCAATAGGGACCCTGCCAAACACGAGAAACAACAATTCACTCAGATAGTTTGGAGTATAACTACTTGAGTGCAATGTCACTTCCATTAAAATATTCACTCAGATTATGATGGAATCATAAGAGCACAGAAGATGAATAAGAGCTATCTTAGGGGTGATCTCAAAAACAATGAAAACATTGATGTACACGAAACCGCTGTCTTTTAGCCTCAGGCCCCCCACTCTGCTATATTAAACTGTGACCCCTCACTCTGCTATATTAAACTCTGACCCCTCACTCTGCTATATTAAACTGTGACCCCTCACTCTGCTATATTAAACTGTGACCCCTCACTTCGCTATATTAAACTGTGACCCTTCACTCTGCTATATTAAACTGTGACCCTTCACTCTGCTATATTAAACTCTGACCCTTCACTCTGCTATATTAAACTGTGACCCCTCACTCTGCTATATTAAACTGTGACCCCTCACTTCGCTATATTAAACTGTGACCCTTCACTCTGCTATATTAAACTCTGACCCCTCACTTCGCTATATTAAACTGTGACCCCTCACTCCGCTATATTAAACTGTGACCCCTCACTCTGCTATATTAAACTCTGACCCTTCACTCTGCTATATTAAACTGTGACCCCTCACTTCGCTATATTAAACTGTGACCCCTCACTCCGCTATATTAAACTCTGACCCTTCATTCCGCTATATTAAACTCTGACCCTTCACTCTGCTATATTAAACTCTGACCCTTCACTCTGCTATATTAAACTGTGACCCCTCACTCTGCTATATTAAACTGTGACCCCTCACTCTGCTATATTAAACTCTGACCCTTCACTCTGCTATATTAAACTCTGACCCTTCACTCTGCTATATTAAACTGTGACCCCTCACTTCGCTATATTAAACTGTGACCCTTCACTCTGCTATATTAAACTCTGACCCCTCACTCTGCTATATTAAACTCTGACCCTTCACTCTGCTATATTAAACTGTGACCCCTCACTCTGCTATATTAAACTGTGACCCCTCACTTCGCTATATTAAACTGTGACCCTTCACTCTGCTATATTAAACTCTGACCCCTCACTCTGCTATATTAAACTGTGACCCTTCACTCCGCTATATTAAACTGTGACCCTTCACTCTGCTATATTAAACTGTGACCCTTCACTCTGCTATATTAAACTGTGACCCTTCACTCTGCTATATTAAACTGTGACCCTTCACTCTGCTATATTAAACTGTGACCCTTCACTCTGCTATATTAAACTGTGACCCTTCACTCCGCTATATTAAACTGTGACCCTTCACTCCGCTATATTAAACTGTGACCCTTCACTCCGCTATATTAAACTGTGACCCTTCACTCTGCTATATTAAACTGTGACCCCTCACTCTGCTATATTAAACTCTGACCCTTCACTCTGCTATATTAAACTGTGACCCTTCACTCTGCTATATTAAACTGTGACCCTTCACTCTGCTATATTAAACTGTGACCCTTCACTCTGCTATATTAAACTGTGACCCTTCACTCCGCTATATTAAACTGTGACCCTTCACTCTGCTATATTAAACTGTGACCCCTCACTCTGCTATATTAAACTGTGACCCCTCACTTCGCTATATTAAACTGTGACCCCTCACTCTGCTATATTAAACTGTGACCCCTCACTTCGCTATATTAAACTGTGACCCCTCACTCCGCTATATTAAACTGTGACCCCTCACTCTGCTATATTAAACTGTGACCCCTCACTCTGCTATATTAAACTCTGACCCTTCACTCTGCTATATTAAACTCTGACCCTTCACTCTGCTATATTAAACTGTGACCCCTCACTTCGCTATATTAAACTGTGACCCTTCACTCTGCTATATTAAACTCTGACCCCTCACTCTGCTATATTAAACTCTGACCCTTCACTCTGCTATATTAAACTGTGACCCCTCACTCTGCTATATTAAACTGTGACCCCTCACTACGCTATATTAAACTGTGACCCTTCACTCTGCTATATTAAACTCTGACCCCTCACTCTGCTATATTAAACTGTGACCCTTCACTCCGCTATATTAAACTGTGACCCTTCACTCTGCTATATTAAACTGTGACCCTTCACTCTGCTATATTAAACTGTGACCCTTCACTCTGCTATATTAAACTGTGACCCTTCACTCTGCTATATTAAACTGTGACCCTTCACTCTGCTATATTAAACTGTGACCCTTCACTCTGCTATATTAAACTGTGACCCTTCACTCTGCTATATTAAACTGTGACCCTTCACTCCGCTATATTAAACTGTGACCCTTCACTCCGCTATATTAAACTGTGACCCTTCACTCCGCTATATTAAACTGTGACCCTTCACTCCGCTATATTAAACTGTGACCCTTCACTCTGCTATATTAAACTGTGACCCCTCACTCTGCTATATTAAACTCTGACCCTTCACTCTGCTATATTAAACTGTGACCCCTCACTCTGCTATATTAAACTCTGACCCTTCACTCTGCTATATTAAACTGTGACCCTTCACTCTGCTATATTAAACTGTGACCCTTCACTCTGCTATATTAAACTGTGACCCTTCACTCTGCTATATTAAACTGTGACCCTTCACTCCGCTATATTAAACTGTGACCCTTCACTCTGCTATATTAAACTGTGACCCCTCACTCTGCTATATTAAACTGTGACCCCTCACTTCGCTATATTAAACTGTGACCCCTCACTCTGCTATATTAAACTGTGACCCCTCACTTCGCTATATTAAACTGTGACCCCTCACTCCGCTATATTAAACTGTGACCCCTCACTCTGCTATATTAAACTGTGACCCCTCACTTCGCTATATTAAACTCTGACCCCTCACTCTGCTATATTAAACTCTGACCCTTCACTCTGCTATATTAAACTGTGACCCCTCACTTCGCTATATTAAACTCTGACCCCTCACTCTGCTATATTAAACTCTGACCCTTCACTCTGCTATATTAAACTCTGACCCTTCACTCTGCTATATTAAACTGTGACCCCTCACTTCGCTATATTAAACTGTGACCCCTCACTCTGCTATATTAAACTGTGACCCCTCACTTCGCTATATTAAACTCTGACCCCTCACTCTGCTATATTAAACTGTGACCCCTCACTTCGCTATATTAAACTGTGACCCTTCACTCTGCTATATTAAACTGTGACCCCTCACTCTGCTATATTAAACTCTGACCCCTCACTCTGCTATATTAAACTGTGACCCCTCACTTCGCTATATTAAACTCTGACCCTTCACTCTGCTATATTAAACTGTGACCCCTCACTCTGCTATATTAAACTCTGACCCCTCACTCTGCTATATTAAACTCTGACCCTTCACTCTGCTATATTAAACTCTGACCCTTCACTCTGCTATATTAAACTCTGACCCCTCACTCTGCTATATTAAACTGTGACCCCTCACTTCGCTATATTAAACTCTGACCCCTCACTCTGCTATATTAAACTGTGACCCCTCACTTCGCTATATTAAACTGTGACCCTTCACTCTGCTATATTAAACTGTGACCCCTCACTCTGCTATATTAAACTCTGACCCCTCACTCTGCTATATTAAACTGTGACCCCTCACTTCGCTATATTAAACTGTGACCCTTCACTCTGCTATATTAAACTGTGACCCTTCACTCTGCTATATTAAACTCTGACCCCTCACTCTGCTATATTAAACTGTGACCCCTCACTTCGCTATATTAAACTCTGAGCCTTCACTCTGCTATATTAAACTGTGACCCCTCACTCTGCTATATTAAACTGTGACCCCTCACTTCGCTATATTAAACTGTGACCCCTCACTCCGCTATATTAAACTCTGACCCTTCACTCTGCTATATTAAACTCTGACCCTTCACTCTGCTATATTAAACTGTGACCCCTCACTCTGCTATATTAAACTCTGACCCTTCACTCTGCTATATTAAACTGTGACTCCTCACTCTGCTATATTAAACTGTGACCCTTCACTCTGCTATATTAAACTGTGACCCTTCACTCTGCTATATTAAACTGTGACCCCTCACTCTGCTATATTAAACTGTGACCCTTCACTCTGCTATATTAAACTGTGACCCCTCACTCTGCTATATTAAACTGTGACCCCTCATTCTGCTATATTAAACTCTGACCCTTCACTCTGCTATATTAAACTCTGACCCCTCACTCTGCTATATTAAACTCTGACCCTTCACTCTGCTATATTAAACTCTGACCCCTCACTCTGCTATATTAAACTCTGACCCTTCACTCTGCTATATTAAACTCTGACCCTTCACTCTGCTATATTAAACTGTGACCCCTCACTTCGCTATATTAAACTGTGACCCTTCACTCTGCTATATTAAACTCTGACCCCTCACTCTGCTATATTAAACTCTGACCCTTCACTCTGCTATATTAAACTGTGACCCCTCACTCTGCTATATTAAACTGTGACCCCTCACTCTGCTATATTAAACTCTGACCCTTCACTCTGCTATATTAAACTCTGACCCCTCACTCTGCTATATTAAACTCTGACCCTTCACTCTGCTATATTAAACTCTGACCCCTCACTCTGCTATATTAAACTCTGACCCTTCACTCTGCTATATTAAACTCTGACCCTTCACTCTGCTATATTAAACTGTGACCCCTCACTTCGCTATATTAAACTGTGACCCTTCACTCTGCTATATTAAACTCTGACCCCTCACTCTGCTATATTAAACTCTGACCCTTCACTCTGCTATATTAAACTGTGACCCCTCACTCTGCTATATTAAACTGTGACCCCTCACTCTGCTATATTAAACTGTGACCCTTCACTCTGCTATATTAAACTGTGACCCCTCACTCTGCTATATTAAACTCTGACCCTTCACTCTGCTATATTAAACTGTGACCCCTCACTCTGCTATATTAAACTCTGACCCTTCACTCTGCTATATTAAACTCTGACCCCTCACTCTGCTATATTAAACTCTGACCCCTCACTCTGCTATATTAAACTCTAAACATCGACCTGTGTGCAACTGCGTATTCGCCAAGTGGCACTCCAGTCATCATAACACAAAAATGTCTGCAGGCACTTGAAGTCTGCACTCTTATTAACCGTGATCAGAAAATAAATTAAATTTCCCCAAATGTAATTTATTTTCTGATAAGATATTAACCAATTTCATGTTGTGTCATAAATCACTATTTTGAAAACATCCCTTAGTCAAGGTAAATTTTACAAAAACAAAACGAACCACACAACGTGCATTACACAATGATGTAGTTCAACATCTGCCATAACATTTTTGAAACTTGTGTAACTGTAATACAACGTAGTTGCAACACAGAATAGAAAGGAGACCGACCCGAGAGCAGCTGAGAATGGCCACCCAACAATAGCAGCAGCAGCGATGCCAAACACGGCCAGCGAGAGTTGATTCGTGAACCACCCAGCCACTGCTAGGGTGACCATGTACATGGCAAAGCTGCTGGGAATGAAGGCCGTGCTGGCGACGTACATCCCGGAACCAAAGATGAGCAGACAGAGCATCAGACGACCAGTGTTTGCGCCAAAGTGTCTCGTCACAGCTCTGCAAGGAAATAACAATAACAAACTTCTATAGTGGCTAAATCCTCAGTCATCAGAGCAAAGGGCTGGCAAGGATTTAGGCTGGAAATGCAATTTTTAATAAATGTGTCTTCAGTTTTGGTGGAAGGTATGTATAGTTTCAGGATTACTCCCAACATTTATAGGAATGTAAAGTAGTGGTCTAAAACACTAATGATTCCAACTGATTAACATTTTAAATGTCATTTTAAAATGTAGTTGTGTAAATAAGTAAACTTAATAAGAAACTTCACTAAAATAATTAATTTTATTTCAAAACGTTTAGGAAAACAAATGATTAACATTTTCACTTCCATTAAAAATGTGTTGTTTATATACAACTTACATCTAATAATGAATTAGTGTTTTAAGAGCAGGCCTGGGGTCTATTACATTGCAATGTAATAGATTACTATTACTTAGTTTCCTTTCTATTACTATTACATGCTGAAGGCAATGTAATATATTACTATTACATTTCATCCTATTACTATTCCATTTTCCATTGGAACTATTTTCTTTCGATTAAACATTTAACACACTTAATCACTTACATCGATTCAAATTAATTGATGGGTGTATAATTAGTTAAATTACAATTAACTCATAAATTTCCCAACATTAACCTGTCACAATTCCAGCTGGATGCAGAAGTTTCATGTATTCATTGGTATGAAACAAGAAAGCTATGTCACTGTCACATAACACAATCTGATTATCCCATAGTAGACCCATACTGCTCCGCTGCTGCTTGGTGGACAGTTAATTATTGGCTCAAGGATAGGATGTTTTTCACACTTGATCAATAGTGTGCAAGCTAGCTACCAACTGAGAAAAACTCAGAAACGTTGGTATAAGCCGCTGGATTTTGTTCAAACATTACCCAGGGTGGCAGGCTGGCAGTTAGGGTTGGGAGATGGCAATGATTAATTGATTGATTCAGATTGAAGCCTGGAACCCTTATCCTGCTTCAGTGAATGAATTAGAAGGCTTGTGTGAAAAGGATAGATGGCTGGTGGACCATTGTCACAGTGTCTCCTGTTAATACTGCTAAAGTTCATTGACTGTCATGATTCAGATACTAAACCATTTTATCACCACTTTTGGAAAATAAATAAATAAATAAAACTGCATATAAAAGACTGAACAAGATGCTTGTCCAAGTCCCATTATGTCAAAATACAGAATTTTTTGGTCTGATTATTTTAAATGAAATTGAATTTTGGTGTGATTGAAATGTTCAATTGTAATAGCAACGTAATAGCTCAATTACTATTACTTTGCTTTCCATTACTATTACAATGCATTCTGTTCAATCTATTACTATTATTTGAACAATTGTAATCGTTACTGTTACTATTACATATTACTATTACCCCCAGGCCTGTTTAAAAGATAACTTTCATCGTCATAATAAATTATATTTAATTATACATATTTTATTATATTATAAACACATAATGAGAAACCTACTTGTACAAAGTAACTTCACAGATTGCACAGAAGAAACTCAAGAAACATCTGAGGAAGTAGAACTGAAGCACCTGAGAACAAAGAAAGACAAGTAAAACTACAGGTGACACAAGCTGTAAGCACACACCTGGTCACTTAAATGACAACGATGACGTTTTACATAGCACTAGTATTCATCTAGACAAGGCACTAGTGGCGCTTTGCTACACACCTAGTCACCTACACACCTAGTCACCTACACACCTAGTCACCTACACACCTAGTCACCTACACACCTAGTCACCTACACACCTAGTCACCTACACACAGCTGAAGCAGCGCATGTTAGAGTTTGTGAGTCCACCACAGGTTTCGCATTTACCCCCAGTGTGCAATTTGTTTACTTCCCCTGACATAGACACCAGTTAGTAGGGCCATTAGTTAGTAGGGCCATTAGTTAGTAGGGCCATTAGTCTCTCATCCAAAAGTCATAGACAACAAAATTTTCCAAGCTTTGAAACTGCTGTAGGTGGACTGAAACCCTTGTCCTCTCAACTGACAGTCCACCTCTCTGTCCACCCAACTTGATAGACTTCATAAAACATCACATCAATGAACACAAGTAGAATAATTTCCATTGTTACAAATGTGTTCAACTCTGCCCTTCAAGACCACAGAACATTGTGACACACCATCCCTAAACGCAGGCTAAACAAAATTATTTTTAAAATGATTTATAATCTGGTCACGACATATTTCTCAATAATAACTGTAGTAGCTTAATACTGAATATTTGTTTAACTTTGTAGCTGTAATAAATTTTATTAATACAACATATTGGTTAATTAAGTACAACATATTGGTTAATTAAGTACAACATATTGGTTAATTAAGTACAACATATTGATTAGTCACAATGCTGATGATTCCTAAAGGAAAATTATTATGTAATACACCTTACAAAAAATTCTATGATGAAAAAGATACATCTCATCGCTTGAAACTCCTTCCTCTATTGATTTAGCCCATTACAAATTAGGTTCACTGAAGTTCATATTTGTAATGTGCGAACTATGCTCAGTTATTTTTATGCACATTCAGATTAATAAAACAGTGCATACTCCTTTTAAAATCATCAAACTAATTTACTTCAAATGATCGCTAGATCGGTTAACTTGATCACTAGATCAGGTAACTTGATCATTAGATCATGTACCTTGATCATCAGATCGTGTAACTTGATCATTAGATCATGTAACTTGATCATTAGATCAGGTAAAGAGATCATTAGATAGGGTAACTTGATCATTAGATCGTGTAACTTGATCATTACATCGGGTAACTTGATCATTAGATCGTGTAACTTGATCATTAGATCGGGTAACTTGATCATTAGATCGGGTAACTTGCAAGAGTGAATAGCCTTATGTGATAGTATTATAGAGGTGGAGATACTTTTACCATTTTTTTGCAGATTTTGACTGACAAAAAACTGAGCAAGAACAACTTAATAGCACCAAATGTAAATAACAAATATGCACAAACAAGCTTGCATGTTGTAATGGATACTAGAGCCAGCATGTTGTAATGGATACTAGAGCCAGCATGGTGTAATGGATACTAGAGCCAGCATGTCGTAATGGATACTAGAGCCAGCATGTTGTAGTGGATACTAGAGCCATCGTAGTGGATACTAGAGCCAGCATGTCATAGTGGATACTAGAGCCAGCATGTCGTAATGGATACTAGAGCTAGCATGTCGTAGTGGATACTAGAGCCAGCATGTTGTACTGGATATTAGAGCTAGCATGTCGTAATGGATACTAGAGCCAGCATGTTGTAGTGGATACTAGAGCCAGCATGTTGTAGTGGATACTAGAGCCAGCATGTTGTAGTTGATACTAGAGCCAGCATGTTGTAGTGGATACTACAGCCAGCATGTTGTAGTTGATACTAGAGCCAGCATGTTGTAGTGGATACTAGAGCCAGCATGTTGTAGTGGATACTAGAGCCAGCATGTTGTAGTGGATACTAGAGCCAGCATGTTGTAGTGGATACTAGAGCCAGCATGTTGTAGTGGATACTAGAGCCAGCATGTTGTAGTGGATACTAGAGCCAGCATGTTGTAGTGGATACTAGGTGTATTTGATTTTTCATGAAATAAGTGAATAAAATTGAATTGAGGGGGGACCTTTAACCACAAACAATTGAATTGAGCAAGGATCTTTAACCACAACCAATTGAATTGAGCAAGGATCTTTAACTGCAAACAACTGAATTGAGCAAGGATCTTAAACCACAAACAACTGAATTGGGCAAGGATCTTTAACTGCAAACAACTGAATTGGGCAAGGACCTTTAACTGCAAATAACTGAACTGAAAAGGGACCTTTAACCACAAACAAGAAACACATCACTCAAATTTGCCAATGGACATGGAACATTTACGTACCCTGTTTACTTGTGCGAAGTTTGTGTAGAGTTGCAGTGGAAGGATGTAGAGCCATAGGTAGGCGTATGATCTGATGGCGTACGCAGGAGAATACTCCCACGTCTGGTAGCCATAGCCGTGCATCAGGTGATGCATCTGCCAAAAGATTCACCTGACAACTCATTCATGATGTACTGCACGATACAGGGGCATGCACTGTATATAGTACATGTCTAGAGCAGAATATGACCATTTCATTCAATCTATCATCAATCTTTCAACCAATAAGTGCTATTTTGTAGGCCATAAACAGGGTACATTGCAGAACAGCAACTGTGATTTTACAAACTTTCACAGGCTCCATATGGACACCCATCTTATGTATTAATTAAATCAAAGTGGGTATTGTACTTATGGGTCAGAATAAACATACACGCTCTCATCTACTCATTAGTGAACCTCAAACTTTGCCAAAATTATGACGCTGATGCCAGTAATTTACGTGCAGAAACGCATATTAACCTAAGGTCACAAAAATTATTTTAAATATAAATATTTTTTTGCTGAAGTATTCAGGTGCAGCTACTTTATCATTGGTTAAAATTTTCATAAATTCTGATACATCAACTTTTTTACCATTGATTGATTTGACATGAACCTATTACGAGTAGGACGCTACACATTAATACACTATGATACAACTAAAGGTATACTTTATTAAAGAAGAACTGTTGCAGCATTATCTCAACTGCTTCCCTGATGTTTGTATGTTGGAAGCCGTAGTGCAATACAAATTTAACGCATATTAAAATGCCTTTACAAAGTATTACATGAATATTTATAATCATTACATTATATAGCTACCTACAGGTTCCCAGTAGTTGTAAGTCTCATCACAGTCCGAGATATTGCTCCAGATGGCAGCACAGAGCCGGGCCGAGAGCAGGGCCTTCAATGCTGTGGAGGTGGTCGGAGCCCATGGCATGCTTACAACAGGCTTGTCTTCAGCATCTCTGTGTTCAAATGTGTGTCAAACCTTAGCCACAGCCTAAAATCTTTATAATTTATGTACATCTACATAATATGATAATGTTACACTTGATATACCTCACCATACCCTGAATGAGGGTTTGGGACAGGGGGCTCATATACCGCCACCAACTAATTAGTGGTTAACGTTTGTCATATTTCGCTGGGTGACCATTATACCAAGGGAAAGATTAAAAGGACGGAGAAGAAGGAAACAAGAAATAAAACATCTCACAAATTAGTTTCCTAATCATGCGAGTGATCAAATGAAAGAAAACAAGTGTTGTTCTGTCTTCTACACTCGATATTTATTATGCAATTTATAATACTGTACCTGCTATGTGGTAATGTTTAATTATAGCCCATTTCCAGGCAGGGAACTAATCTAGACCAACACTTCATTCGAGCTAGGCTGGCCGCTAGTCTTATTACTTAGTCTTAGCTAGGCCTATTCGTTTGATGTTTTCACAGTGCTTAGTCCAGATTTCCTATTTCTAAGTACTGGTTTGACAGATTTGTGTTGAATGTATTACTGTTCAATGGATCATTGACATTGGTTATTGACTGAAAATAATGATAAATAATTAATGCAGTTATTTTCGAATACAAAAATGTGATGAGCTCCCTAATAATATACTAATAACGTCTTTGGACATTCGTGGTACTTTTTGTATACACATATTTATTTATTATTACTTTATTCTCTACAACAGACCAAGCAGAAAACAAGATACGCAGTTGCTGTACTAGGGTCCACGACTACGTACTCAGGTTCACGCTGATGTCTCTTTTTCGCCGGTTGGCGACTACGAATTTTTGTTGACATCTCTAGACTCCACGTTTATCAATCACACGCGTTATCCACCCGTCAGGTAGCGCAATGATCTTTCAACGGGTAGTGGCGCTACCTTGCGGAGTTTTGGTTAATCGAGACGAACAAGCAAAATGGCGGGATCAGCCGGAGACTTAGATTCCGGTCTTGGCAATTTGATGATAAAACTACACGAACACAAAGCTGTGAAATTTGGATCCTTCAAACTTAAAAGTGGCATAGAGTCACCGTTCTATTTTGATCTGCGCGTTATTGTGTCCTATCCGGATTTAATGGTAAAGCCATCGTAACTATATTATCCAGGCCCAGGGGCCTGTAGCCGGAACGAACCTGGAACGGGGCCGGAATGAGCCCGGAACGAGATTGAATTGCTAATAGCGTGGATTGCGTGATCTATATAATGAGTTCACTGGAATGTGTAGTTAGATAACGTAATAATGCAACTTTCCACCAAGTTGGAAATAATGACACGTACATTAAGATGTTTTGGGCTCCCGGAACGATATCTTATTGACGATCGGCGGCCGTGTTTTGGCTGTTCCGTCTATTGAACATCACCTAGTGGGCGGCCTTCCATTAATTAGTGGGTTACTCATGATGATCTCGGCCTTAGTTAACTTATAAACCCGTCTTAAAGCCATCGTAACTATATTATCGAGGGTCCATTATAAAAATTGACTTAGTCTTAGGACGTTAGTCTTAGGTTTACTTAGGTTCTTCCTGACCGTAGGCGGTTACCTCGGTGGTCAGATCTTCAACTTTCCCTTGGAATGCTCTACGACTTCCTGGCAAGGCAGTAGTGCAATGTCTATCTAGACAGTTTTTAAATGAGTTTGGGGCAGTTACAACTACTTCCGGTAGATCATTCCATAATCTGGTAACTCTTAAGTGAGAAGCTTTCTTTTCTAACATTTGTACAAGCACGTTCTATAAACAATTTCAAACTATGACCCTTTGTTCCTTCCCTTGTATCACTGTCTTTGTGCAGCTTGACAATGTTAGATACATCACTGTCATATTTCCCTTGGAGCAATTTATATACCTCGATCACATCACCACGAGTTCATCTATATCATAGTATATGTAAGTGTACGAAGTTTCAATCTCTGAAGTCTTTCCTCGTAAGGAATATTCTTCATACCAGGAAGCTGCTTTGTTGCGCGTCTCTGCACATTTTCGATGGCATCTTTGTATTTCTGTTTATAAGGGGACCATATTGATAATGCATAATCTTCTACCTGGTACGAGTCAACCCTCTCTTCAAGGCTTGTAGATTTGGAGTGTGTGCACATGTGCTAAAGTGCTGTAAGAGAAAGTAATAAAATATTTGGAAGAAAGAGAAAAGATGACAGTGTGCATGTAGAACTGCAATTTGAGGAGAGGAGAAGTTAAGCTTTCTGTCTTTCTCACTTTTAAAGATTTTCTCGCAGTCTTCGCATTTCCACGCTTCTCTAACATCGCTTCCCGATTCAGAGTTCTTGCTACCTCTCCATGTCCCCTTATTTTTTAGTTTTGTGATTGAAGCGCCAGAAATTGCTACATTTTCGCCACTATCTTGTTTTGGACCTGTGTGTTGATCATTTTCACTCATTTCTGTAATTCCAGAAAAAAATCAAGTTCCATGTAACACCATATGTGTGCTGTTGTACTAAGAGTATGTGCAGGGGCTTCCAAGGCGTTGTGACTAGTGACAGTGTGCAGTGCTCGACAAGAAAACGTAATTTTTACCCAGGCCTACTCTGGGTAAAAGACGCCTTGGTTGAAATTGCCTGTTAGTATATAGATGACTCAGGTTGGGAGTGCAGCTTTACCTACGTTATTACTAAATTTTAGTCTTAAATATCTGTTGTTTACATTGTGCATCTAACCGGAAGAATGAAAATTTTGGCGTGAAATTTCAAATGTGTCGATGTATAGTTTAAGATTGGATTTAAATCGCATCAGCTCAGAATTTACATCTAAACATCACAGTGTGATACTCAGTATGCTAGTACAATAATATGATTAGGATGAAAAACGCCCTTTCTCCACTGTAAACAGCCAAAAATTAACTAAACAGCAGAGTTGGAAGCTGCCTCGCCTCGTCGACCACATTGCAACACTGTATTATCGTCCAAATGCTGATAAATACTTTTTCATCGAGCTGGGAAAGCGCCAATTCTAAACATTGGGAAGGACTATCATTCAGTCATTAACACTCGCCAATATAAAACCAAGTTTTTTCAAGAAGCCATTTCTCTACCCATATGTACTTTGCATTCACCATCCATGGGCCTGGCATGGGTCCACGCCATGCACCTGGCTGTCATTCACCATCCATGGGCCTGGCATGGGTCCACGCCATGCACCTGGTTGTCATTCACCATCCATGGGCCTGGCATGGGTCCACGCCATGCACCTGGCTGTCATTCACCATCCACGACCTTGGCATGGGTCCACGCCATGCACCTGGCTGTCATTCACCATCCACGGCCTTGGCATGGGTCCACGTTATTAGTGTTATAAATGTGTGCCGAAATGACCGTCAGTGAATTCAATACAGACGCATATTTCTATGAAGTGGGCTGAACCATCCGTCTGTGTTGGCCAAAGTGACTGGGCTGAACCATCCGTCTGTGTTGGCCAAAATCACTGGGCTGAACCATCCATCTATGCCATTATCATAACTTAGGTTCCAACGATGAGTGGTACACATGTGTAAGACGGATTTTGTATTGCAGAGAGAAGTTTCAACCCAGTTATGGCGGGTTGCTGAAAAAGCAGGAATTTCTTTTGATGTGATATGTGGTGTGCCATATACAGCCCTCCCAATTGCCACTGTAAGTACATTTAGGTCAGGCAGGATTATTCATATGTTTATAACTTGTCATAATTTCATCATGCAAAATCAGGTGCAGAATTAACAGAAATATTCAGCTACTCCATTACAACTTGTCTTCTGGACAAGCTAACAGAAAGTACTTTCTGGTGTCTTCTGGACAAGCTAACAGAAAGTACTTTCTGGTGTTTTCTGGACAAGCTAACAGAAAGTACTTTCTGGTGTCTTCTGGACAAGCTAACAGAAAGTACTTTCTGGTGTTTTCTGGACAAGCTAACAGAAAGTACTTTCTGGTGCAATTTTTGGTTGTCTCAAACAATTGGCTATATATTTTGAACCTGACTGTTAGGCTTGATAATCTCTAAGAATGCTCAGGTGAAACTTTGCATACAATAGTGTGAAGCTAATGAGGAATGCATTCACATTAAGATGGATAAAACAACTAACAGAGACAGTAAAAGTAGTAAAAGCTGTTGGTCCCTTCTATCTGGTGTCTATGCCAGGGGAAGTAAAAGATCCTACAAGGGCTGAATGCGCAACCTGCTGTGGAATCTCCCATGAGCCACTACAGAAGCCATGACGTGGTTCAGTCAATTCTGCTATCTCGCTAGAGGATGCAAATGAATGAATGAATGAATATTAGCAACAATAGATTTTACATTGATTCTTGCAGTGCATCTCCGTCAAGGAGAATGTGCCCATGTTGATTCGACGGAAGGAAGTGAAGGATTATGGGACGAAAAAGATGATTGAGGGACACTTTGCGAAGGGTGATACTTGTCTTGTGATTGAAGACGTTGTCACAAGTGGCACCAGCGTGCTGGAGACAGTTCAGGTAGGATGGGTCGGTCATTTATGGTGGGTGTGATCTATGTAGGGCCATTATTTTATGCCAGCAATGCAATATCTCTGTCTGCCTAAGACACCTTCTGGCCATCTATCGGTCAGCCTATTACCCAGACTTCATACCTTGCAGTCGCTGACCAAGGAGGGACTTGTGGTGAAGGATGCCATAGTCTTGTTGGACCGAGAGCAAGGAGGTAGACAAAACCTGCAAGCTAAAGGCATCAACCTGTACAGGTAAGACTCGTCTACCTCCCTCGCAGGTCATTGTTGCTCATCAACTGTTTAATGGTTACTGATAAACTATGTATAAGCTCCGTGTACAGGTAAGACTCGTCTACCTCCCTTGCGGGTCCTCGGCCATTGTTGCTCATCAACTGTTTAATGGTTACTGATAAACTATGCATAAGCTCCGTGTACAGGTAAGACTCGTCTACCTCCCTCGCAGGTCATTGTTGCTCATCAACTGTTTAATGGTTACTGATAAACTATGCATAAGCTCCGTGTACAGGTAAGACTCATCTACCTCCCTTGCAGGTCCTCGGCCATTGTTGCTCATCAACTGTTTAATGGTTACTGATAAACTATGCATAAGTTCATTGTACAGGTAAGACTCATCTACCTCCCTTGCAGGTCCTCGGCCATTGTTGCTCATCAACTGTTTAATGGTTACTGATAAACTATGCATAAGCTCCGTGTACAGGTAAGACTCATCTACCTCCCTTGCAGGTCCTCGGCCATTGTTGCTCATCAACTGTTTAATGGTTACTGATAAACTATGCATAAGTTCATTGTACAGGTAAGACTCATCTACCTCCCTTGCAGGTCCTCGGCCATTGTTGCTCATCAACTGTTTAATGGTTACTGATAAACTATGCATAAGCTCCGTGTACAGGTAAGACTCATCTACCTCCCTTGCAGGTCCTCGGCCATTGTTGCTCATCAACTGTTTAATGGTTACTGATAAACTATGCATAAGCTTCGTGTACAGGTAAGACTCATCTACCTCCCTTGCAGGTCCTCGGTCATTGTTGCTCATCAACTGTTTAATGGTTACTGATAAACTATGCATAAGCTTCGTGTACAGGTAAGACTCATCTACCTCCCTTGCAGGTCCTCGGTCATTGTTGCTCATCAACTGTTTAATGGTTACTGATAAACTATGCATAAGCTTCGTGTACAGGTAAGACTCATCTACCTCCCTTGCAGGTCCTCGGTCATTGTTGCTCATCAACTGTTTAATGGTTACTGATAAACTATGCATAAGCTTCGTGTACAGGTAAGACTCATCTACCTCCCTTGCAGGTCCTCGGTCATTGTTGCTCATCAACTGTTTAATGGTTACTGATAAACTATGCATAAGCTTCGTGTACAGGTAAGACTCATCTACCTCCCTCGCAGGTCCTCGGCCATTGTAGCTCATCAACTGTTTAATGGTTACTGATAAACTATGTATAAGCTCCGTGTACAGGTAAGACTCATCTACCTCCCTTGCAGGTCCTCGGTCATTGTTGCTCATCAACTGTTTAATGGTTACTGATAAACTATGTATAAGCTTCGTGTACAGGTAAGACTCATCTACCTCCCTTGCAGGTCCTCGGTCATTGTTGCTCATGAACTGTTTAATGGTTACTGATAAACTATGCATAAGCTTCGTGTACAGGTAAGACTCATCTACCTCCCTCGCAGGTCCTCGGCCATTGTAGCTCATCAACTGTTTAATGGTTACTGATAAACTATGTATAAGCTCCGTGTACAGGTAAGACTCATCTACCTCCCTCGCAGGTCCTCGGCCATTGTTGCTCATCAACTGTTTAATGGTTACTGATAAACTATGTATAAGCTTCGTGTACAGGTAAGACTCATCTACCTCCCTTGCAGGTCCTCGGTCATTGTTGCTCATGAACTGTTTAATGGTTACTGATAAACTATGTATAAGCTCCCAACCTCCCATCAACAGGTAACATTAGTGTCGACACATGCAACAAGTGCTGTTGTCAACTAACAAAGTTTGTGCTCTCCTCAAACACCAAATGACTTGTTTCAAGTATTCTGGCCACACAATAGATGCTACGTGGAATAACCTGTGGCGCCTCTGGTGCATAATAAAACACGTAAAGATGAAATTGCATAAATTTTTCAACGGAAGTACGGCATGTAATTTGTGTGAATCATTTGCCGTACAATGAAACAATCACATATCTATGCCAACTCATGCTCAATCGCGTTCGAAGTTATTCAAACGTCAGATCAGTTGATTTTTCTTTCCAATGCTAGCGTTGTGATTTATGTTTAATATCAGTAAGTGCTATTGTTGGTACGATGTATTCTTCGATTCTTTCTAACTCTCTAATTTGGAGTACAAGTTGTACTTCCATCGACAATCGATCCCACAATGCATTCCATTTACACACACGCGGAGTCTATGACGTGACATTTTGGGTGGGTACTAGGTACTATTGAAAACTGTGTTTGTTATTTTAACTGACTTGTAATTTTATTGAGTGTGATGTTGATGTTTCAGTCTGTGTGGTGTCAGTCAGTTGTTGGACATCTTATATGAAGCCGGTCGAATTGACACAGAGACAGCAGCCAATGTGAGAAAGTTCATCTCAAGTGCAAGCCAAGTGAAAGTACCACAAATTACTCCCAATGAACTGTCTGAGGACAATGGACAACAGCCATGCAAGAAACTCAAGAAGGTATTTATTTTTTATTACTACTAAACTTTGTAAAGTGCCATATATCGTGGACCAGCACCTTGTTATGAGTAAAGAAAGGGAGTGCAGGGGTCAAACCTGGGTAAACTCAGGACGTCGGTGGAATGGAACAAATGATGTCACATGTTATCTTGTTATGAAATTGTACATATAAAACAGCATTTTGGTAGGAACAGAACAGTGACGTTAGGCTGGGAAATGAAATGCACATTTACTGAAGAATCACCCTTATGCAACCAGAAAAATGATAAATATATAATATAGTTAAAATATATATATTAAAAAAAAATTATTTAATAATTATAACAAATAATTATAATAAATAAATAAAATACTTGTTCATAAAAAGTGTTCTCATTCACAGTAATTCCTCAATAGAAGTATGCACATCTAAATAGATAGGTTTCCAGTAGGTTCTTAACGTAAGGTGCTCAGCCCTGTCACATCAGACAAACTTCATATATCAAATACAGATTTTCTTGAAATGGAAAAATCGCAATGACGTACATATTTTCTTGTGTTCATCACAAGTATAAAATCGATTGACAAACTCATTGTGGTCGAAGCACAAATACCTTTGATACTAGGCAGATTTCCAATAAAACCTTTTTTGTTTGATGTAGGTATGTTTCGTTGCCTGATAAATCAGAATAGAAATTATATTGGCTGGTTTAGCAATGAAAAATTTTATATTGATTTAGACGGCTTTACAAAATGTCAAGTCAAAAAAGGTCTGATCGCAGCTATGATAAAGTTCAGTGACCACAATCATACGCCACTGATGGCTGATCGTTTAGCAGATTGATTCAAGCATATGTTGCACTTTGCACTCTAGTTTGTCTCGTGTCTTTCATGATGAAAATTGCCACATTAACACACAACATGTTAACAGAGAAGTAAACATGTTCATATATCTGAAACCATGAAAATAATGAATATAATGTTAAACCCCATCTGGTCATCACAGATACAGACCCCACTATCTCCCAACATGCTGTCTCAAAGAAATGTGTTATTTTGCCAGAAAGAAGTCTAGTTTACTAAACAAAGGCCAATGTATGTTACATAAGTTGAGTTTGGATGCAAATAACCAGGGCTGGGTCCAATTATGTAATTATACTTGATTACAGCAAAATTGTGTAATTGTAATTGATTATGGTTTCGAAATTTTGCTGTAATTGTAATTGTTATATTTTGCATAATTGAAAATTTCTTCAATTACAGTACGCTTCATATCACAAAAAACCTGAACAAACTGTCAATAAAAATATAATTTAAGTCTCACATGAGTTGAAAATCAAGACTAATAATAACACCTGCTGATATATTTATATTTAAGTTGTAGTATTCACTGTCTGGTGGGTACTGGTCCATGGTGCTAGTGGTGGGTACTGGTCCATGGTGCTAGTGGTGGGTACTGGTCCATGGTGCTAGTGGTGGGTACTGGTCCATGGTGCTAGTGGTGGGTACTAGTCCATGGTGCTAGTGGTGGGTACTAGTCCATGGTGCTAGTGGTGGGTACTGGTCCATGGTGTTAATGGTGGGTGCTGGTCCATGGTGCTAGTGGTGGGTACTGGTCCGTGGTGCTAGTGGTGGGTACTGGTCCTTGGTGCTAGTGGTGGGTACTGGTCCATGGTGTTAATGGTGGGTACTAGTCCATGGTGCTAGTGGTGGGTACTGGTCCATGGTGCTAGTGGTGGGTACTGGTCCATGGTGCTAGTGGTGGGTACTGGTCCATGGTGCTAGTGGTGGGTACTGGTCCATGGTGTTAATGGTGGGTACTAGTCCATGGTGCTAGTGGTGGGTGCTGGTCCATGGTGTTAATGGTGGGTGCTGGTCCATGGTGCTAGTGGTGGGTACTGGTCCATGGTGCTAGTGGTGGGTACTGGTCCGTGGTGCTAGTGGTGGGTACTGGTCCATGGTGCTAGTGGTGGGTGCTGGTCCATGGTGTTAATGGTGGGTGCTGGTCCATGGTGCTAGTGGTGGGTACTGGTCCATGGTGCTAGTGGTGGGTACTGGTCCATGGTGCTAGTGGTGGGTACTGGTCCATGGTGCTAGTGGTGGGTACTAGTCCATGGTGCTAGTGGTGGGTACTAGTCCATGGTGCTAGTGGTGGGTACTGGTCCATGGTGTTAATGGTGGGTGCTGGTCCATGGTGCTGGTGGTGGGTACTGGTCCGTGTGGAGGTAGTGGTGGGTACTGGTCCATGGTGCTAGTGGTGGGTACTGGTCCATGGTGCTAGTGGTGGGTACTGGTCCATGGTGTTAATGGTGGGTGCTGGTCCATGGTGCTAGTGGTGGGTACTGGTCCATGGTGCTAGTGGTGGGTACTGGTCCATGGTGCTAGTGGTGGGTACTGGTCCATGGTGTTAATGGTGGGTACTGGTCCATGGTGCTAGTGGTGGGTGCTGGTCCATGGTGTTAATGGTGGGTGCTGGTCCGTGGTGCTAGTGGTGGGTACTGGTCCATGGTGCTAGTGGTGGGTACTGGTCCGTGGTGCTAGTGGTGGGTACTGGTCCATGGTGCTAGTGGTGGGTGCTGGTCCATGGTTTTAATGGTGGGTGCTGGTCCATGGTGCTAGTGGTGGGTACTGGTCCATGGTGCTAGTGGTGGGTACTGGTCCATGGTGTTAATGGTGGGTGCTGGTCCATGGTGCTAGTGGTGGGTACTAGTCCATGGTGCTAGTGGTGGGTACTGGTCCGTGGTGCTAGTGGTGGGTGCTGGTCCATGGTGCTAGTGGTGGGTACTGGTCCATGGTGCTAGTGGTGGGTGCTGGTCCATGGTGTTAATGGTGGGTGCTGGTCCATGGTGCTGGTGGTGGGTACTGGTCCATGTGGAGGTAGTGGTGGGTACTGGTCCATGGAGCTAGTGGTGGGTACTGGTCCATGGTGCTAGTGGTGGGTACTGGTCCATGGTGTTAATGGTGGGTGCTGGTCCATGGTGCTAGTGGTGGGTACTGGTCCTTGGTGCTAGTGGTGGGTACTGGTCCATGGTGCTAGTGGTGGGTACTGGTCCATGGTGCTAGTGGTGGGTACTGGTCCATGGTGCTAGTGGTGGGTACTGGTCCATGGTGCTAGTGGTGGGTATTGGTCCATGGTGCTAGTGGTGGGTACTGGTCCTTGGTGCTAGTGGTGGGTACTGGTCCTTGGTGCTAGTGGTGGGTACTGGTCCATGGTGCTAGTGGTGGGTACTGGTCCATGGTGCTAGTGATGGGTACTGGTCCATGTGCTAGTGGTGGGTAGCCTTAGCGATTAGCCTTTTCAATAAGTTGGTAACAGGCCGAAAGCAATAAACAATGCACATAACATTGTCAGACAAAGACTAAGCTGGTATTCAAACAACATGGAAAGACCTGTAGCCTGATATAGCTTCAGAAAATATCAGCTCAGTGAAACATTGCAGAGTTAGCAAGCCAACTCCCCTTATGTTGTGTTGGATTGGAGACAGGTCTGGTGGCAAGGACCGTTTATATGGCCTCTCTCCCCATTCCCAACACAAAACAAAAGGCAGACCAATTAAGAATGTTAGCTTAGAGCAGGAGCTACAACCTCAAAGTAAACACATCATACTCTATTACTAGTATTTTCCGAAGAAAAATGTAAGAAATGCACACTGATAAATGTCTGCAAAACTGGAAAGGATGTTTAGAGAAGAACTACAAATAAATATTGTATTACGGCCTGTGGGATTTTGTCAAATTTTTACATTGTTGTATTTTGTCCTGTGGGATTTTGTTCACTTTTCATATTGTGTGATTTTGTCTGTAAGGAATATGTCTTGTAGGATTATGTCTGGATACTGTACTGTATTTTTATATAATAAAAATATGTTTTAAATGGCTCTTTTTATTTACTATAATTCAAAGTCACAATTCAACAAAATGTACAAACATTAACATTATATTTCTTTATTGATTGTGTACAAAATATTGAAATTCAGCAAAACGTACAAAAATACATAAGTAATAAATGCTGAATATATTTGGTTCCGTATAATATAATTGTAATTGAAATTGAAGCAGTGTAATTGTAATTGATTTGGAAAATTATGAGTGTAATTGAAATAAATTAAATGTAATTGTAATTGATATAATTCTGTATAATTGGACCCACACCTACAAATATCATGGCCATGTTCTATTAGCAATTATAGGAATAGGTGTATACAATTTTTTTATATTTTCATCTGGTAGACTACCATACTCATGATACAGGGTTGTCTAACAGTATGGCACCACCCATGAAATTAAGATGTTGTGTATTCAACAAGGTTTTCCTAGGTCGAAACCATGACTTGTGTTTTGCTTTATAAACAATTATATAATAAGTTGTTACTATCCAGAATCCAAAAAACGATATAAAAAGTACTTTCTTGAAGAGTCACGTCACCTCAGCCATCCTCTTTGGGCCCAGAGGCCCATAAGGCCGAAGTGCATCTACTCCAACTCGCTCTGTCAGCTGCTACACGTCTGACTTCGTTCCAACAGTTCCACCCCAGTATACATCTTTCATTTTCAACAGTTGATTGCCATGTTGTCTTTGGTCAACCAACCTTTCTTCTACCTTCAGGCGTCCAGGTCAACGCCGTCTCACATTTGTTGTTCTTGTCCATTCATAGTATATTATGTCCTGCCCATTTCCATCTTCTTAATTTGACCTCGGTGCTGATTGTCTTCAATTTTTTTATGCAAGAATATCTTAATTTGATACAATGTATGGCCATCGAATTTGTAGGATTCATCTTAAGCACTTGACAAAAATGTGTCTAACTTTCTGTTGTCTCCTTCGTTTTTTTCCGTGTTTCATTTCCATACAACTACACTGGTTTAACAAGTGTGTTAAAAAGCCTCAATTTAGATCGCAATGTGCACATATTTGAATTCCATATTTGCTTTAACTTCATGAAGGATACCCCTAGCTTTATGAATTCTGTTAATAATGTCATCACCGCCTCCTCCTTGCTTACTAACGTTAGCACCCAGGTAGTTATACGTGTCCACTTCCTTTAGTTCTTGATCATTAGTATTCTGTTTTTGCACTTGCTGTTTATCCTCAACACTTGAGTTTTCTTTTTATTTATTCTTAGTCCTGTCCTTGCTGCAAATTGATTCAGTTGTCTTTGTTTGCCTGTGTGTGTAGCATGATGACATGAGTGCTATGTCATCAGCAAAGTCCAGGTCCTCTAGTTTTGACGTGAAGTTCCATCTTATCCCTGTTTTATTTCCTGCTGTTGTGTTTCGCATTATCCAGTCCACATCAGTCAAGAAGATAAATCCAGACATTACATCACCTGTTTTTACATCACTCCGGTTTTGACCTTGAACCACTCTTGAAGAGTACCAATTCCTTAATTAAATTGTTATGCAATATAGAATATTTGGAAGTATAAATGGGTTTCAGTTATTCTTTATTTGCTAACAATATACTATAAATTTATGTTTACTATTAATATGTACATGTTAATTTGACATTGGGGGAAAATTATTAATACGTAATACACTTCTGCATTCTTCCTTTCCGTTTGAATTACTGACATTTGTAATGTGTGTATGTTGTATGTTTCAATTTTCATTTGGAAATAAGGAATTGTAATGAACAAATTTAAAAATGAATTGAACATATTCATTTTGTTATTATACTAACACATACTATGTAAACTCATACATAGTAGTGCCCTATAACATGTAACCTCCAACAGTTACGTGTATCATACACATTAAATCGGTCTTCTAAATTGATACTTAGCATCACTGATGTTTTGAATGATGTCTCCAGATGCTGACTTATCAAGAGAGGGCAGCACTGTGCACCAATTCTGTTGCAAAGAATCTCCTCACAATCATGCACGAGAAGCGAAGCAACCTTGCTTTCTCCGTGGATGTGACCAGTTCTACACGTCTGCTACAGGTAAGAGTCAGTGGCACAAACAACACACTCATAACTGTTTTATACATCTACAGTATGAAGATAGGGATAGTAACTTTATCATCAAACGTGCTGCCGCAATTCAGTTCTGTGCTCTTTGCATTCTAGAATCTTTCGTGGAAAATCAAACCTATATAGTATTCACTACGATGTGGTAGCTAGTTTGTGCAAATGTATTATTTAATTTTGATGAAATTATCGGGCAAACTATTAAAAAACTAAATTTGTTGCAAAAATTGCTCCGCCCCTCCATATACTATGACAAAGTTATTCCTACTGGTGCAAGTTACCTGATCAAACGATCAAAGTAAACTCTTGATATAATTTAAAGAAAAGCACACTCTTTTATTAAACCGACTGCGCATATTACTTAGTCTGTTCACGCACAACATATTACTTAGACTATTCACACACTACATATTACTTAGACTATTGACACACTACATATTACTTAGACTATTCAGACACTACATATTACTTAGACTATTCACACACTACATATTACTTGGACTATTTAACAAGATTTAACAAGATTTGCCATCCAAGCCAAAGGCCCAGATGGCAAGTGGACAAGGAAGCCATTGGCTTATCGAGAGTCCAACAATGTTCACCTACTTATAACCCGCCCTCCTGATATATGTGTCAACCTTGTTTTTAAACATATTCACGCTGCTAGCAGTTACACAATCTGTAGACAATTTGTTCCATTCATTTATTGTCCTCTGTGAGAACGAGTGCTTCCTGATGTCCAATCTACATTGATCCTTTACTAATTTTACCTCATGTCCTCTAGTTCTGCTATCCTTCTTGAGTGAGAAAAACATATTTCTATCAATATTTTCATACCCATTCAATATCTTAAAAACTTCAATCTGATCTCCTCTTAACCTCCTTGTCTCTAGAGTTGTTAAACCACATTCTTTCAGGCGTTCTTCATAACTAAGGTCTCTAAGTTCTGGAATCATTTTAGTTGCTCTCCTTTGTATGCGTTCAAGCGTATCTATATCCTTCTTACGATATGGTCTCCATGCTTGTATACAGTATTCTAAATGAGGTCTAACTATTGCTTTATAAAGAGGTATAATTAACTTTTTTCCCTTGTATGTTATGCTTCTTCTAATCAATCCAAGAATTTGATTACCCTTTGAATCTGCAATACCACACTGCTCTGAAACTTTCATATCAGCGCTTATTGTAACTCCTAAGTCCTTTTCTTTTACAGTAGTACCCAGAACAGTATCTCCCATTTTATAGTTTACATTCAAGTTCCCATGTCCTGTATGTAGGCATTTACATTTCCCAAAATTGAATAGTATGTGCCATTTCTCAGACCATTTCACTAATCTGTCTAGATCGTTTTGTAAATGTTGTTTATCACCATCAGTATTAACCTTTCTAAACAGTTTTGTGTCATCCGCAAATTTCAGTACGTTACTTGTTATACTGTCGTCCAAGTCATTGATATAAATTAAGAATAATATAGGTCCTAATACTGATCCTTGAGGTACCCCACTCAAAACCGATTTCCAATTTGAAACTTCTCCATCTACTACAACTCGTTGTCTTCTGTCAGTCAGCCATTGTTCTATCCAGTCAGTTATGCTATCCCCGATACCATGGGCTTTTAATTTAAGTAGCAATCTTTGATGTGGCACTTTGTCAAAAGCTTTTTGAAAATCTAAGTAGATAATATCTACTGGTGATCCCACGTCTATCCACTTAGTGATTTCTTCCAAAAAACATAACATATTTGTTAAGCATGACCTCGCTTTAAGGAATCCATGTTGAGATGAATTTAATAATTTATGCTTAATGAGGAAGTCCACCATATGGTCTTTAATTAACCTTTCTAATAATTTACAAATCACTGACGTTAAACTCACTGGTCTGTAATTCTCTGACTTATTTCTCGAACCCTTTTTAAATAATGGTATGATGTTTGCTTCTTTCCATTCAAACGGAACAACTCCCTCTTTTAATGACAAGTTGAATACTCTTGCAAGTGGTATACTGATTTGATCTACTGTTTCCATTAGTAATTTTGGAGGAATCCCATCCACTCCCGGTGATTTGTTATCCTTCATTGCCTTTATTTTCTTAGCTACCAATTCTGGAGTTACAACTAACGGTCCTAAATATTCAGATTTAGCCCCCTGAAATTTAGCATCAGCAACTGGTAATGAACTAATATCTTCTTTGGTAAACACTGAACTGAAGTAACCATTTAGGTCTTCCGCCATTAAAAACCCCTGTGATATTATATTTCCAGCACTGTCTTCTAGAGGTCCAACCTTGTCTTGTACGTTTTGTTTACTCCTGACATATGCATAAAAACTCTTGCTGTCATTTTTTATGTTACATGCCAGTTTTTGCTCATAGCTTCTTTTAGATTGTCTGATTTCAGTTGTAGCTGCATTAAGTGCCTCTTTGTATTTTGCATAGTCTTCTTCCTTTCTGGTACGCCTATAAACCCTCCACATAGTTTGTTTTAGCATTATTTTTCTAATAGCCTCTTTTGACAAGTGTTTCTTTCTACACCGTTTTCCTTGTTTTCGGAAGGAAACAAATTTATTGATGATACTCTCAATTTCATATTTTAGAATATTCCAACATTCAATTGCGGTCTTATTCATCAGCATGTTATTCCAATCTAGCTGTGCTAAATATTTTCTCATATCTTTGTAGTTACCTTTGTGGAAGTTTCTCTTGTACGTTTTCTTATTTTTACTTTCTGATTTTACATTGATGTCAAAATGTATTTGATTATGGTCACTATTACCCAATGGTTCAAATATTTTTACATTGTCCACTAATTCTTTTTGTGATGACAAAACTATATCTAATACATTTTCTCCCCTGGTTGAATTGTTCACTTTGGAAAGCCTTCTGTTGAGATATGTTGACGGTGCTTCCCCTCTGACAGCTGGCAGAGAGCATTGGGCCTTACATCTGTCTACTCAAGACACACATCGACATCCTTGAAGACTTCAACCAAGACTTTATCACTCGACTCCAAGCTGCTGCTAAGAAACACAACTTCCTTATCTTTGAAGACAGGTAGCATGTTTTACATACATTCTCTTAGAGCATACATATCACATTTAATTTTAAACAGCAACCAAAATTGTTAGTGTTTTCATTTTCCCATGTGTAGTAAGTTCTGTGTTATTTCGTAAAATAAAATATCACCATCTTGCTTTGTTTTATCTGGACAACCAATCAAAACATTTGTTTTCTTAAACTGAACAGTTATCTTAATTAATGTACAGCTTCTACTAGACAAGAAACACTTTGACTTCTTTGAAATATTGATGCTAACATGTTCAGTGTCTTCTCTTGTTTTTCATTGTGCCCCGAATAAAACTTTTGTAAATTATAATTAACACTGTTAACGTACTTATTAAGTGTATCCATACCTTTATAATTATAATTAACACTGTTAACGTACTTATTAAGTGTATCCATACCTTTATAATTATAATTAACACTGTTAACGTACTTATTAAGTGTATCCATACCTTTATAATTATAATTAATACTGTTAACGTACTTATTAAGTGTATCCATACCTTTATAATTATAATTAACACTGTTAACATACTTATTAAGTGTATCCATACCTTTATGAACAACTTGTAAATGTAAGTAAAGTAACTGCTCAGGTGAAATATTCTCTGTGAAACAATGCCAGTTTAGATTTAATGTTGCACATTATCAGTTAAGGCAAATGTAATAATTAGCAATATTTGTAATTATACCATGGCATGCACGTCAGTAAGCCAGCCATTGTACAATTCCATCTGTTATTTTCGTTAAGTTCATAATATGTTGGTATGATTTTGATTGCAAGGTGTTTATGGCATTTTGATTTTGAAAAAAATTTATTGATTGGACACTTCCTGCAGTTCTTGGAACTTATTCCTTTGTGGACATAAACCACTAAAGCTGTGTTTACATGAGGCAATATTGTCACGTGTGACTAGTTCATTGCGACTAGATTACAGCTTGATTTATTTGAAGATTGTGTTTTGCAGGAAGTTTGCTGACATTGGTCAGACGGTACTGAAGCAGTATACAGGCGGACTGTACAGGATCTGTGACTGGGCGCACATCGTGAACGCACATGTTGTCCCGGGACCTGGGGTCATTCATGGTCTAAGCAAGGTAATCGCACAAGACAGATGCAGCTGTTGGGTGCAACTTTAACCACTGCCCGATTGCCCGGGCAAGTGGAATGTCTGCTCAGGGAAGCTGACTGTACGTACACTTGCCCGATCAGGCAAATCAAATATAGTCCTGGACAAGCTGACTGTACAAACACTTGCCCGATCAGACAAATCAAATATAGTCCTGGACAAGCTGACTGTACGTACACTTGCCCGATCAGACAAATCAAATATAGTCCTGGACAAGCTGACTGTACAAACACTTGCCCGATCAGACAAATCAAATATAGTCTTGGACAAGCCGACTGTACGTACACTTGCCCGATCAGACAAATCAAATATAGTCCTGGACAAGCCGACTGTACGTACACTTGCCCGATCAGACAAATCAAATATAGTCCTGGACAAGCCGACTGTACGTACACTTGCCCGATCAGGCAAATCAAATATAGTCCTGGACAAGCTGACTGTACAAACACTTGCCCGATCAGACAAATCAAATATAGTCCTGGACAAGCTGACTGTACGTACACTTGCCCGATCTGACAAATCAAATATAGTCCTGGACAAGCCGACTGTACGTACACTTGCCCGATCAGACAAATCAAATATAGTCCTGGACAAGCCGACTGTACGTACACTTGCCCGATCAGACAAATCAAATATAGTCCTGGACAAGCCGACTGTACGTACACTTGCCCGATCAGACAAATCAAATATAGTCCTGACAAGCCGACTGTACGTACACTTGCCCGATCAGACAAATCAAATATAGTCCTGGACAAGCCGACTGTACGTACACTTGCCCGATCAGACAAATCAAATATAGTCCTGGACAAGCTGACTGTACAAACACTTGCCCGATCAGACAAATCAAATATAGTCCTGGACAAGCCGACTGTACGTACACTTGCCCGATCAGACAAATCAAATATAGTCCTGGACAAGCCGACTGTACGTACACTTGCCCGATCAGACAAATCAAATATAGTCCTGGACAAGCCGACTGTACGTACACTTGCCCGATCAGACAAATCAAATATAGTCCTGGACAAGCTGACTGTACAAACACTTGCCCGATCAGACAAATCAAATATAGTCCTGGACAAGCTGACTGTACAAACACTTGCCCGATCAGACAAATCAAATATAGTCCTGGACAAGCCGACTGTACGTACACTTGCCCGATCAGACAAATCAAATATAGTCCTGGACAAGCCGACTGTATGTACACTTGCCCGATCAGGCAAATCAAATATAGTCCTGGACAAGCCGACTGTACGTACACTTGCCCGATCAGGCAAATCAAATATAGTCCTGGACAAGCCGACTGTACGTACACTTGCCCGATCAGACAAATCAAATATAGTCCTGGACAAGCTGACTGTACGTACACTTGCCCGATCAGGCAAATCAAATATAGTCCTGGACAAGCTGACTGTACAAACACTTGCCCGATCAGACAAATCAAATATAGTCTTGGACAAGCCGACTGTACGTACACTTGCCCGATCAGACAAATCAAATATAGTCCTGGACAAGCCGACTGTACGTACACTTGCCCGATCAGACAAATCAAATATAGTCCTGGACAAGCCGACTGTACGTACACTTGCCCGATCAGACAAATCAAATATAGTCCTGGACAAGCCGACTGTACGTACACTTGCCCAATCTGACAAATCAAATATAGTCCTGGACAAGCTGACTGTACGTACACTTGCCCGATCAGGCAAATCAAATATAGTCCTGGACAAGCCGACTGTACAAACACTTGCCCGATCAGACAAATCAAATATAGTCCTGGACAAGCCGACTGTACGTACACTTGCCCGATCAGACAAATCAAATATAGTCCTGGACAAGCTGACTGTACGTACACTTGCCCGATCAGGCAAATCAAATATAGTCCTGGACAAGCTGACTGTACGTACACTTGCCCGATCAGACAAATCAAATATAGTCTTGGACAAGCCGACTGTACGTACACTTGCCCGATCAGACAAATCAAATATAGTCCTGGACAAGCCGACTGTACGTACACTTGCCCGATCAGACAAATCAAATATAGTCCTGGACAAGCCGACTGTACGTACACTTGCCCAATCTGACAAATCAAATATAGTCCTGGACAAGCCGACTGTACGTACACTTGCCCGATCAGACAAATCAAATATAGTCCTGGACAAGCCGACTGTACGTACACTTGCCCGATCAGACAAATCAAATATAGTCCTGGACAAGCCGACTGTACGTACACTTGCCCGATCAGACAAATCAAATATAGTCCTGGACAAGCTGACTGTACGTACACTTGCCCGATCAGGCAAATCAAATATAGTCCTGGACAAGCCGACTGTACGTACACTTGCCCGATCAGACAAATCAAATAGAGTCCTGGACAAGCTGGGTTAGTTGCCTGGTGGAACAATGCTGAAATGTTGACAGTTTCCATCTGTGTATCGCTGATTTCTACAGCCAATCAACTGTCAGTCTAGCGTTGGGGTTAATTAATATTGTAGCCATATTCAGTTGCTCTTCAAATTGAAATTTTTTTTTTCATCTGACACTGAAAATATAAAAAAGTTATGTTATGTATTCTATAACTCTCCCCTCTCTGTTATTTACTGCTTTTTTACAGTGTAATAATAACTGAAATTGATAACCGAAACCCACACTTGTGCGATTCTATGAGAATTTGTATAAAGTTTAACTCTAATTATTCAGAATGTTTCTAATACACATTTCCTGTGAGATTTCTGACATGCTGTGTGTGCTGACCTGTGCAGGTTGGTGTGCCGCAGGAGCGGGGCTGTCTACTCATAGGCGAGATGAGTTCACAGGGATGTCTGGCCAGTGGTCAGTACACAGCAGGTCAGTGACGTGTCATATCCTCATACTTAGGCCCGTTTACTTGCTGGGAGCATAGGTCATCAACAAAAGTTTACTTGCTGGGAACATAGGTCATCAACAAGTTTACTTGCTGGGAGCATAGGTCATCAACAAAAGTTTACTTGCTGGGAGCTTAGGTCATCAACAAAGTTTACTTGGGAGCATAGGTCATCAACAAAAGTTTACTTGCTGGGAGCTTAGGTCATCAACAAAAGTTTACTTGCTGGGAGCGTAGGGCATCAAGAAAAGTTTACTTGCTGGGAGCATAGGTCATCAACAAAAGTTTACTTGCTGGGAGCATAGGTCATCAACAAGTTTACTTGCTGGGAGCATAGGTCATCAACAAAAGTTTACTTGCTGGGAGCATAGGTCATCAACAAAAGTTTACTTGCTGGGAGCATAGGTCATCAACAAAAGTTTACTTGCTGGGAGCATAGGTCATCAACAAAAGTTTACTTGCTGGGAGCATAGGTCATCAACAAAAGTTTACTTGCTGGGAGCTTAGGTCATCAACAAAGTTTACTTGCTGGGAGCATAGGTCATCAACAAAAGTTTACTTGCTGGGAGCATAGGTCATCAGCAAAAGTTTACTTGCTGGGAGCATAGGTCATCAACAAAAGTTTACTTGCTGGGAGCATAGGTCATCAACAAAAGTTTACTTGCTGGGAGCATAGGTCATCAACAAAAGTTTACTTGCTGGGAGCTTAGGTCATCAACAAAGTTTACTTGCTGGGAGCATAGGTCATCAACAAAAGTTTACTTGCTGGGAGCATAGGTCATCAACAAATGTTTACTTGCTGGGAGCATAGGTCATCAACAAAAGTTTACTTGCTGGGAGCTTAGGTCATAACAAAAGTTTACTTGCTGTGAGCGTAGGGCATCAAGAAAAGTTTACTTGCTGGGAGCTTAGGTCATCAACAACAGTTCTCCACTGTGTCCTGTGTTGTGCCATCTTTGTGAGTTTGTTCCAGATGTAACCTATCTTCTTAATTGTTGGATCCATTGCACCACTGTTTGTCTAGCAACCAGGTCACTGTTTGTCTAGCACCCAGGTCAGTTTGTCTAACAACCAGGTCACTATTTGCCTAGCAACCAAGTTCATCACACTAACAAATATGGCTACAGCTGTCGGATTTTCCATTGTATTATTTTGTTGCATCTATGTCTAAAAAAATTTTCTTTGCGACAAGAACAAAGGACAAATTTTTTCAGCGATAACAGTATGTGGGAAAGAAAACATGGTTGCTAAGGCAAAGCTTGATGGAGGTGACGCACATCATTAAGATTGTGATGTCAGACTGTCTCTTCAACATGTTTCAAGGCCGGCTTCTTTTTCTCTGGGGGTTCCATAACAATGATTGTTTGGTAATACTGGAGGGGTTTCTCTGGGGTTCCACAACAATGACTGTCTGGTGATACTGGAGGGGTTTCTCTGGGGGTTCCATGACAATGACTGTCTGGTGATACTGGAGGGGTTTTCTTAGTTTGTGATCAATCCATCTCCATTTTCTCATCTTGATTTCCTTCTCCACAGGAAGCTGTTTGGTCCTGAGTTGTTGTTAACCATGTCAGATCATTTTAAATTCCATATTCTGCACAGGCATAATATGATGACAGTCTGTATCCTTTTTAATGTTTGTTGAGTCAGTCTCCGTGTTTCCAAGCTGTATATCAGCACTGACGTGACATTTGAATTAAAATATCCTGATACGTTGATTAGAAATTAAGTAGTGTTAGAATGTAGTGTTAGAAGTGAAGTAGTGTTAGAATGTAGTGTTAGAAGTGAAGTAGTGTTAGAATGTAGTGTTAGAAGTGAAGTAGTGTTAGAATGTAGTGTTAGAAGTGAAGTAGTGTTAGAATGTAGTGTTAGAATGACAGACTCAAGTGAGAGGAGCTTACAGACTCAAGTGAGAGGAGCTTAGTTCAAATCCACTTGCTGCCGTTTCAGTTTTGTTCAATCCATGTTGCTCCGGTTCACTGAGCTATACAGTGTACCTGGCTATAGATGGTGGTGGGATATATGTGAATGACTAATCTTTAATTGTAGCTTTGTTGAATGCTTCCTGTGTGATCCTGTGTGAATGAATAATCTTTGTGCAGTAATTGCAGCATGGCTTAATACTTCCCAGAGAAGTTGGTCTTGGAATGCACCGGCTGCCAGCAGTGAAGTGTAAAGCACTTTGACTGGTTGCAAGGACCTCGTACTGCCCTGTAGAAAAACTTGCTTTCTGTGGTAGGCCATGTCACTGAATTGATTGTGTTACAGCTGCAGTGAAGATGGCGGAGGAGAACAGCGACTTTGTGATGGGGTTCATCTGTCAGCGAGCGCTTGTTGATGACCCTCGTTTTATTCACATGGCACCAGGTAAATATTATTAAGCAGAACCATTCTTCTGATAGATTGGTTGTTATCATATTTTACTTAGAGCCGGGGGCTCGAGTCTTCAAGTAACACTTTTACCAAACTTTTACCAAACTTTTACAAAACTTTTACAAAACTTCAGACTCAAGCATTTGGGACTTGTCAGCCAAACCGGAAAATCAATAAGTCCAAGACTTGTGCAAGGGCTTAAACTAATTAATGTCTTGAGTGTATGTAATTAAGATCTGAGTAAAACTCTGTTGTTACACATAACCCAAATTTTGATCAATGCTAGTTTGCTGACAGCAAGACAGACTACGAGTGATACCGACACTAGCCTCATGGTCGAGGCACCTGTATAAAATGTGCATGCACGGTTGTTGCACATTTTAATGGTATGGACAAAGACTTGAAACTTGACTTGGATTTGCATCCTAATGACTTGGGACTTGATGACTTGACTTGGACTTGCAATTGAAGTAAAACCATTTCCAAAACCAATAAAACCAGTTCTGGTGATATAATCACAAATTTATACATCGGGAGTCAGGAAAAGGTCACAAATGACACTGGCATACGAAGTGGTTATCAGAAAGAGCAATTATAAAATACTAGTGGTGATAGGAAAGAATAATGCTTATTGTCTGAAATAAAAGTTATTATTATTGATACTAAATATGCAAATAAATGTGCTAAATAAAGACAAGAGAGCACTGGCAGATATGTTCTATTAAATTGTTTAAATGTTTCTCTTTAACGGAATGTTTTACTTTAATCATGCTCCAGTTAAGAACCGAACCATTGCAGGTGTTCAGTTGGGTGGCGTGAGTGACCAGCTTGGTCAACAGTACAACAGTCCAAGGCAGATGGTCACTGAGAATCATGTGGACATCATTATAGTGGGTCGAGGTATTCTCAATGCTGAAGACCCAGTCGCAGTAGCCAGACAGTATCAACATGCCGGCTTTGATGCATACGAAGATCTACTTCAGTGACCAGCATTTCTACTTGTCTGGTTGATTTAATTCAACATTTTATTCCAACTGTATATGTGAATAAACACTTGTTACAAAATAAATATCATTTATGCAGTAAATTATTTAAGTAGCTACACAACAGAAACCTCACAGTATTTTGTTATATATATGTTGCTACAAATTTATATTCCCGCAATGTGTACATAGATGCTTCTAGCTTCTGATCCAATCTTCTACATAATAAATATGTCAAAAATATTACAGTTTCAATTATGCAAAGATATAATCAAATTTTCTGGTCACCATACAAATACAGCACGAGACTGAAAGCAAGCATTTCGTCAGGCGAGATTGTACAGCTGTATAAGACGATTATTGGAAATGCAAGTCACACTGAGTGGTGTATATTAAACCACAGCAGAACAAAAGATTTGAGAAAACGCTATATAGCTTGTAGGTGTCATGTTCACAGGGTGTCTTACACATAGCTTGTAGGTGTCATGCTCAAAGGGTGTCTTACACACAGCTGTAGGGGTCCTGCACAAAAGGTGTCTTACACACATAGCTTGTAGGTGTCATGCTCAAAGTCTTACACACAGCTGTAGGGGTCCTGCACAAAGGGTGTCTTACACACATAGCTTGTAGGTGTCATGCTCAAAGGGTGTCTTACACATTGCTTGCAGCCAGGCCATACCACACGACACTAGCAACTAATCACTCATGTAAGCCAGCCTTTACAAATCTGTGTTACATCATATCATAGTATCCATCTCTCGGTATATATAGCACTAGTCTAGTTCACAAATCACTTTTTTGAATGATGTCACAACTATCTCAGGTTAATAATATCTCCAACTTTATAAAATAGTCCTATAATATACTTGTATGTTAACTACACTGCTGAGATGTGGGGGCTTTTCCTGGGGAATTCCATAATTCAATGTGGTATGTGTGGTTTTAAAAATAACCAGTATTTCACATAGTGAAAACTGAATATACTTCATCAGACTGCATATATCGAGCTGTTTCACTGAGCAACATTTCCCGTGCATCGGCCGCAAGCAACGTCAAGTCACCTGCCAATGGCTGTACAGGTCCAATATGTACACTTAGAGACAGGTCAACTGTACAATATCCAGTAGCAGTGGAGGGAGTTCATGCCAGAATTACGACTTCCACAGGTTCAACACCTACAATCCTTCTATTTGATATGATTACCTCGCAAGAAACTTGGGTGTTTTTCTCCAAATATTCTGTCTGATTCCCACGGACTTTGTCAGCCGACTGATTTAGGAGACACATCCAGGAACCACGTAACATCCATTGAACAAAACCTGCCCTGAACCAAGATGTTGGCCAGGAACTCCCACCATTTCTTCTCCAGTGACGTCCGTAAAGAACTCGGTCTGCTGACGATGGACTTGCGAAGCGGCCAAAATATTAGGGACGAACACAAACAAGTTTCTTGAGAGGTAATTACGTGAAATGTCACATTCCAAGGAAGCGGAACACCCTTTGCAGGGGCACAATCCCTCTGTTGTCACATCGACTATCCTAGCCTTCACCCACAACAAGGGGCTAGAATGTGAATTCATCCATGGGGAATCCAGGGACACTGAGATTGGGCTGAATGCCCTGCTGCCCCGTGGGAGGGGGTATCATCCCTGCTTGGCCTGGCACTGGAACCCTTGCCCTCGGCTGTTGTTGCTGCTGTTGCTGCTGCTGCTGCTGCTGCATCAATGCCTGTTGTCGTAGCTGTTGTTGTTGCTAAAAAAGACAAATGGGCATTTGGTAATTGTAAATAGAAACTGAAAGAATTTCAATTTGTAATTTTTTTCATTTGCATACTTTACCTTTGATTAGTCACAATGACCCTCCATTGAAACAGGTTACAAGTTTGGATTGTTAATATTTTGGTCGTTAATATTATGCGTTACTTGGGTGTGAAATGGTAATAAAACTGTAACATGGATTAAATGCTAACAATGTGTAGTCTACAAGAATCTGAATAACAGTAGAACTATAAGATCAAAGTATATTAATTGTATGTTATCCTTTTGTTGCACCCTGCAGTGTATGTTCCACCTAATCAATAAATACAGGATAGAGCCCAAACACATGTAATCCCAAGTTATGAAGAAAACTGGACAGAGCCCAAACACACAAGATCCCAGATTACTGGGAAAACTGGACAGAGCCCAAACACACAAGATCCCAGATTACTGATATAACTGGACAGAGCCAAAACACACATGATCCCAAGTTACTTGCTATGGGGAAACAGAAGGACTGACCTGTTGATTCAACAGCAGATGTCTCAACTGTTGATTTGTTGGCTGTATCGGCTGCTGTTGCTGCTGCTGCTGCTGCTGCTGTTGCTGCTGCTGTTGTTGCTGTTGCTGCTGCTGTTGTTGCTGCTGCAATCGCTGCAACTGAAGTTGCTGCCGCTGCTGTAGTTGACATATCTGTTGTTGTCTGAGCTGTTGCTGTCCTGGCACCATCCCTATTACACAGCAGTGACACTGACTTCACAACACAGTCGTCTACATCTGGTACACATAAATACATTAGTGGGAAAAAATTGTTCTGGTAAATTGTAACTAAAACATTTAAAATGTGATTTTATCAAGAAAATGTGCACTACTATGCTATGGGATGTGAAAAATAGATTAAATAAAAAATAGTATTTTGTAATATTATTATTATTTAGTTTTTCATAAGAAATGAAAAATGAGCACCAAACAGCATTTGCAAGTTGTCTGCATGGGTTAGTAGGGTAGTTCTATCAGGGAAGTGGCTGTAACAATGGGTTATTAGGGTAGTTCTATCAGGGAAGTGGCTGTAACAATGGGTTATTAGGGTAGTTCTATCAGGGAAGTGGCTGTAACAATGGTTTAGTAGGGTGGTTCTATCAGGGAAGTGGCTGTAACAATGGGTTATTAGGGTGGTTCTATCAGGGAAGTGGCTGTAACAATGGGTTAGTTGGGTAGTTCTATCAGGGAAGTGGCTGTAACAATGGGTTATTAGGGTAGTTCTATCAGGGAAGTGGCTGTAACAGTGGGTTATTAGGGTAGTTCTATCAGGGAAGTGGCTGTAACAATGGGTTAGTAGGGTAGTTCTATCAGGGAAGTGGCTGTAACAATGGGTTATTAGGGTAGTTCTATCAGGGAAGTGGCTGTAACAATGGGTTATTAGGGTAGTTCTATCAGGGAAGCGGCTGTAACAATGGGTTAGTAGGGTAGTTCTATCAGGGAAGCGGCTGTAACAATGGGTTAGTAGGGCAGTTCTATCAGGGAAGCGGCTGTAACAATGGGTTAGTAGGGCAGTTCTATCAGGGAAGTTGCTGTAACAATGGGTTAGTAGGGTAGTTCTATCAGGGAAGCGGCTGTAACAATGGGTTATTAGGGTAGTTCTATCAGGGAAGTTGCTGCAACAATGGGTTATTAGGGTAGTTCTATCAGGGAAGTGGCTGTAACAATGGGTTAGTAGGGTGGTTCTATCAGGGAAGTGGCTGTAACAATGGGTTATTAGGGCAGTTCTATCAGGGAAGTGGCTGCAACAATGGGTTATTAGGGTAGTTCTATCAGGGAAGTGGCTGCAACAATGGGTTATTAGGGTAGTTCTATCAGGGAAGTGGCTGCAACAATGGGTTATTAGGGTAGTTCTATCAGGGAAGTGGCTGTAACAATGGGTTAGTAGGGTAGTTCTATCAGGGAAGTGGCTGTAACAATGGGTTATTAGGGTAGTTCTATCAGGGAAGTTGCTGCAACAATGGGTTATTAGGGTAGTTCTATCAGGGAAGTTGCTGCAACAATGGGTTATTAGGGTAGTTCTATCAGGGAAGTTGCTGCAACAATGGGTTAGTAGGGCAGTTCTATCAGGGAAGTTGCTGTAACAATGTGTTAGTAGGGTGGTTCTACGAGGGAAGTGGCTGCAACAATGGGTTAGTAGGGTGGTTCTATGGGGAAGTGGCTGTAACAATGGGTTAGTAGGGTGGTTCTACGGGGGAAGTGGCTGCAACAATGGGTTAGTAGGGTGGTTCTACGAGGGAAGTGGCTGTAACAATGGGTTAGTAGGGTGGTTCTACGAGGGAAGTGGCTGCAACAATGGGTTAGTAGGGTGGTTCTACGAGGGAAGTGGCTGCAACAATGTGTTAGTAGGGTGGTTCTATCAGGGAAGTGGCTGTAACAGTGGGTTAGTAGGGTGGTTCTACGAGGGAAGTGGCTGTAACAATGGGTTAGTAGGGTGGTTCTACGAGGGAAGTGGCTGCAACAATGGGTTAGTAGGGTGGTTCTATGGGGAAGTGGCTGTAACAATGGGTTAGTAGGGTGGTTCTACGAGGGAAGTGGCTGTAACAATGGGTTAGTAGGGTGGTTCTACGAGGGAAGTGGCTGCAACAGTGGGTTAGTAGGGTGGTTCTATGGGGAAGTGGCTGTAACAATGTGTTAGTAGGGTGGTTCTATGGGGAAGTGGCTGTAACAATGGGTTAGTAGGGTGGTTCTATCAGGGAAGTGGCTGTAACAATGTGTTAGTAGGGTGGTTCTACGAGGGAAGTGGCTGTAACAATGTGTTAGTAGGGTGGTTCTATCAGGGAAGTGGCTGTAACAATGTGTTAATAGGGTGGTTCTACGAGGGAAGTGGCTGTAACAATGTGTTAGTAGGGTGGTTCTATCAGGGAAGTGGCTGTAACAATGTGTTAATAGGGTGGTTCTACGAGGGAAGTTGCTGTAACAATGTGTTAGTAGGGTGGTTCTATCAGGGAAGTGGCTGTAACAATGTGTTAATAGGGTGGTTCTACGAGGGAAGTGGCTGTAACAATGTGTTAGTAGGGTGGTTCTATCAGGGAAGTGGCTGTAACAATGGGTTAGTAGGGTGGTTCTACGAGGGAAGTTGCTGTAACAATGGGTTAGTAGGGTGGTTCTACGAGGGAAGTGGCTGTAACAATGGGTTAGTAGGGTGGTTCTATGGGGAAGTGGCTGTAACAATGTGTTAGTAGGGTGGTTCTATGGGGAAGTGGCTGTAACAATGGGTTAGTAGGGTGGTTCTATCAGGGAAGTGGCTGTAACAATGGGTTAGTAGGGCAGTTCTACGAGGGAAGTGGCTGTAACAATGGGTTAGTAGGGTGGTTCTACGAGGGAAGTTGCTGTAACAATGGGTTAGTAGGGTGGTTCTACGAAGGAAGTGGCTGTAACAATGGGTTAGTAGGGTGGTTCTATGGGGAAGTGGCTGTAACAATGTGTTAGTAGGGTGGTTCTATGGGGAAGTGGCTGTAACAATGTGTTAGTAGGGTGGTTCTATCAGGGAAGTGGCTGTAACAATGGGTTAGTAGGGCAGTTCTACGAGGGAAGTGGCTGTAACAATGGGTTAGTAGGGTGGTTCTACAAGGGAAGTTGCTGTAACAATGGGTTAGTAGGGTGGTTCTACGAGGGAAGTGGCTGTAACAATGGGTTAGTAGGGTGGTTCTATCAGGGAAGTGGCTGTAACAATGGGTTAGTAGGGTGGTTCTATGGGGAAGTGGCTGTAACAATGTGTTAGTAGGGTGGTTCTATGGGGAAGTGGCTGTAACAATGGGTTAGTAGGGTGGTTCTACGAGGGAAGTGGCTGTAACAATGGGTTAGTAGGGTGGTTCTATCAGGGAAGTGGCTGCAACAATGGGTTAGTAGGGTGGTTCTACGAGGGAAGTGGCTGTAACAATGGGTTAGTAGGGTGGTTCTATCAGGGAAGTGGCTGCAACAGTGGGTTAGTAGGGTGGTTCTATGGGGAAGTGGCTGTAACAATGTGTTAGTAGGGTGGTTCTATGAGGGAAGTGGCTGTAACAATGGGTTAGTAGGGTGGTTCTACGAGGGAAGTGGCTGCAACAATGGGTTAGTAGGGTGGTTCTATGGGGAAGTGGCTGTAACAATGTGTTAGTAGGGTGGTTCTACGAGGGAATTGGCTGTAACAATGGGTTAGTAGGGTGGTTCTATCAGGGAAGTGGCTGTAACAATGGGTTAGTAGGGTGGTTCTACGAGGGAAGTGGCTGTAACAATGGGTTAGTAGGGTGGTTCTACGAGGGAAGTGGCTGCAACAATGGGTTAGTAGGGTGGTTCTATGGGGAAGTGGCTGTAACAATGTGTTAGTAGGGTGGTTCTATGAGGGAAGTGGCTGTAACAATGGGTTAGTAGGGTGGTTCTACGGGGGAAGTGGCTGTAACAATGGGTTAGTAGGGTGGTTCTACGAGGGAAGTAGCTGTAACAATGGGTTAGTAGGGTGGTTCTATCAGGGAAGTGGCTGCAACAGTGGGTTAGTAGGGTGGTTCTACGAGGGAAGTTGCTGCAACAATGTGTTAATAGGGTGGTGGTACGAGGGAAGTGGCTGTAACAATGAGTTAGTAGGGTGGTTCTACGAGGGAAGTGGCCAGAAGGGTCAGCTGTAACCTTCTGCACATCTTTAGTTGTGAGCAGTAATATGTGCAGTTGGTTAAATAAAATCTTTTGTTAAAATCATCAAAACAATTGACTTTGATCGTAGAATGTAAATTAAGTAAGTAAGTTGTAAATTAGTTAATAGTTTTCTCCTGGAATTCTGGGAAAAAGTGCCATTGTACATAGGCGATAAGATAAAGATTAAGTTAGGTGTATGTCTTGTGAGAACTGACAAACCTTGTACGTTTCCTTGAATGTTGTTTCTACGCCTGAACTGTCTCTCTTTCTGCTGGGCAGCAGCTAGATTCTCTTGTAAGGTACGGATTTGTTCCTAAAACAACAAGAAATAAATGTGCAATGATCAGTGCAATGATCAGTGCAATGATCAGTGCAATGTGTCATGACAGCAAGGCCACATGTAGCCAAAGCTTTACATCAGCCAAAGACAGTCTTTACATACACAGTCTTTGGCCAATATTCTACTTGCCCTATTTGTTCATAATTGTGAACTGTTGGTTGACGTTCTGCGGGTCAGGCGGTTGACCAACCAGGTTTCTGGTTAGCTTTTAGGGGTGACAGGAACATTATGTCTGATACATAAAACTAATTTAAATGTTTGGTCGGGCGGGTGTTACACCGACTTAGCTTGCCCAGTGGTAAATTCTAATTGCTCGTCCAAGTAAGTGATGGTCCCTGCCAGCATACCCGACCAATCTGGCAGCTGCTAACATTAACACTTGCTACATGATATGTGAACAAACCCCTCCCCATGGAGCACACAATCAGCCGGGGATTTCTGAAATTTTTACAGTTACAAAAAATTCTCTTAAAAAAGGGGGTTCATCGTAACCCCCCTGAGGACAGGCATGTCATACAAATGACCACTGACCAGGTTGGCCTTGCGTTCTCTCTCCTCCGGACTATCATCCTCCGGTCCAGCTTGACCGGCAGCCGACTGAGGTCCAGGAGGCATTGTTCCATCAGGAGCAGTCATAACTGGTGTTACTCCGGCCGGTGGTAGCACGGTCAGAACTTGACCGACTGTGCGGCCTGGGGGCTGACCAGTCGGACGTACAACTGCAATCTGCGGTGTGTCATCAGTCATTGGCTGGCCAATGCCAGACATGGAGATGTTCTGGCCACCTGTCAACTGTTGGTTGACCATCATTGTCTGCTGCTGCTGCTGCTGTTGCTGCTGCTGCTGCTGCTGCGGCTGCTGTGGCTGCTGTTGACCGATAGTGGCCATTGACGGACCGGTCAACACTTGTGTGCCAGGCATCACCATGGACACTGAGCTGATCTGCTGTTGTTGTTGCTGCTGTTGCTGCTGTTGTTGTTGCTGCTGTTGTTGTTGTTGTTGCTGCTGCTGCTGTTGCTGCTGCAGCTGCTGCTGCTGTTGTAACTGTCTGTTTAACTGCATCATGGATGAGGTTTGCTGCTGCACTGTGTGGTTCATCCCTGGTGCAACCCCAGCGTTGGGAGGGGACAGTCCCAGAGTGACTGTGGTCACTGTCGGAATGGTCGGCAATCCCGCACTGACCTACAGGAACAGACAGCAACCGTCACAAACTGTTCACGACCACAAAGTGTTGTCTTCAACCTGCAAGCTTCACACAGTGCAAAGCTGGCTAGAATGTGGAACCAAATGTCAAACAGAAAGTGAAACAAAACAAAGAACAGAAAGTGAAACGGAAAGCAGAACAAAAGCATGCAAACGAAAAGAACAGAATGCAGTACAGAAAGTGGACAAATGTGCAGAACAGTGCATGTGAGTGCATGCATGCATTTCGTGTGTGTCTTTATGTGAATGTGTGTGGGTATGTGTTATCGCTTGTTTGTGTGTGTGTCTATGTGCCTGCATGTATTATCACTTGTGTGTTTGTGTATGTACGCATGCGTGCGCGTGCGCACACACGCACACACACACACCAATGCCTGCATCTACTATCTACGTGACTACACACTGTTCAACAATTGACACTAGCACAAACGTCACTTCAATACTGTGGCAGTACACCTGCAGTAACTGGCCAACAATAACAGTGGTCACCCCACACCCCTTTCTGTGTCTACCCCGTCAACAGGGTACATCACTCACCTTCTCACATCGCCCCAGATACACAAACCGTTCGGGCATGGGGGCAACAGGGCAATACCCTGCCCTGCCCTGGCCTTGGGCCCCTGTCACGGGTGAAAGTGGGTGCATATAACTCCAACGGTCATTTCCATATGGCTATTGGATGACAAAGAAGTGACCGCATTAGCACAGCATCACCACTGTCCATGTCCAGTGGGTGGGAGTTCTCAGTGGGAGACGGTCAGGCTCCTTGCAACAGCAAATCTTTATAGACAAACTGTTGAGCACAAGGCTGTGTTTGCACAGATAGTTTGAACAAGTTAGGTTGAGTCAATGTTTCCGTCTAGGGTTGGACATGTTCACACTGAAACAGGCCTGATAGGTGGACCAAGGAGAGAGCAGACCAGGCAGACCAAGATAGCCATGTTGCTCTCCTTTCAGTTACTTATCACTCTAAATTGTGCTTATGATTTGGAAACGGTTTGTTTTGTTAATTTTACACATTTACGTAATGATTGTAACTATACGGTTCCTCTGAGTGCTGTAGTACCACAGTACCCGGTGGAGCCGTGTGGCTACAATCATTACAATATACAAATAATTAACAGCACAAAACATTTCAACAATAAGCAACATTTGGAGTAATAAATGATTGAAATGAGAGCATTGTGCTCGGTCCACCTTTTAGGTTGTCCCAGAAAACAGATTAACAGGTGGCGATCTATGTGAAAGGCTGTGTAGCTATATAAGTTTATCATATTATTGTTTAGACACATTCCAGTTGTGACAATGATTGGTTTTGACTGGCATCTCATAGTTGAGTAACTTTTGAGATTTTTAGTTTCAGATTGAGTACTTTTCTGGTAATTTTTTTATTTGTATACCATGTTATTAAAGTTGTCTTTAAACATATCCTTCAGTTATTTTTCTGCTGCTAGTAACATAAAAAAATACATTGTCTCGACCAGAGAAGTAACAGTTTAAATTACCAGTCTGAGTTATGATGTTAGCTCAGATCAATTTCTGTGTGAACATGGCCTAGGAGACGTGCAAAGTTAATCTTTGGCTAAATAAACATAAAAAATCACAACGGAAATTTGATGGATCCTCCCACAGACCACTGATGTGGACATAGACTTTCTGCTGACCACCCCAACACCACGTCTACCAGGACCAATGCACCGTCTACTCTGTCACGATGGACCATGTCTGTCCACCAAGACAAATGCACCGTCTACCTACTCTGCATGATGAACCATGTCTGTCCACCAGGACCAATGCACCAACCACCTACTATCATGATGGACTATATCTGTCTACTAAGACCAATGCAACATCCACCTACTCTGTCATGATGGACCATATATGTCCATTAAGACCAATGCACCATCCACCTACTCTGCCACGATGGACCATATATGTTCCCAAGACCAATGCATCATCCAACTACTCTGTCACAATGGACCATATATGTCCACTAAGACCAATGCACCATCCATCTACTCTGTCATGGACCATATATATCCACCACGACCAATGGACCACCCACTTACTCTGTCATGATGGACCATGTCTGTCCACCAAGACCAATGCACCATCTACCTACTCTGCATGATGGACCATGTCTGTCCACCAGGACCAATGCACCAACCACCTACTCTGTCATGATGGACCATATATATACACTAAGACCAATGCACCATCCGCCTACTCCGTCATGATGGACCATATATGTCCACTAAGACCAATGCACCATCCACCTACTCTGTCACAATGGACCATATATATCCACCAGGACCAATTGACCACCCACCTACTCTGTCACAATGGACCATATATGTCCACTAAGACCAATGCACCATCCATCTACTCTGTCATGGACCATATATATCCACCACGACCAATGGACCACCCACTTACTCTGTCACGATGGACCATGTCTGTCCACCAAGACCAATGCACCGTCTACCTACTCTGCATGATGGACCATGTCTGTCCACCAGGACCAATGCACCAACCACCTACTATCATGATGGACAATGATGCACTATCCACCTACATACTCTGTTATGACGGACCATGTCTGCCCACCAGGACCAATGCACCAACTACCTACTATCATGATGGACAATGATGCACTATCCACCTACATACTCTGTTATGACGGACCATGTCTGCCCACCAGGACCAGGATTTTTAATAAACATGCTAAATTTGGGAGGTTTATTTCTCAAAACGTTGCTTTCTTCATCTCTTTCCAGGAGGTTCCATGTTTCTTTAATTACTCAGCTACTGACCTCCTCCAAGTAGTTTTGGATCTGACTGTTTTTCTTTTTCCTATCCATGTCCATTTTCTTCTTGCAATCTCTCTCCTGATGCTGTGTTGGTCTGTCCTCCTGATGCTGTGTTGGTCTGTCCTCCTGATGCTGTGTTGGTCTGTCCTCCTGATGCTGTGTTGGTCTGTCCTCCTGATGCTGCGTTGGTCTGTCCTCCTGATGCTGTGTTGGTCTGTCCTCCTGATGCTGTGTTGGTCTGTCCTCCTGATGCTGTGTTGGCCTGTCCTCCTGATGCTGCGTTGGTCTGTCCTCCTGATGCTGCGTTGGTCTGTCCTCCTGATGCTGCGTTGGTCTGTCCTCCTGATGCTGCGTTGGTCTGTCCTCCTGATGCTGTGTTGGTCTGTCCTCCTGATGCTGTGTTGGTCTGTCCTCTTCCAGATTTCTTTGTTTGTGGTTTTATCTTGCCATTTGGTTTTCAGGATGTATCTCAGACATTTGTTAATGAATGTTTGTAGCATTCAGGTTGTTGTCTTGTTACTCTCCATGTCTCAGAGCCATATAGCAGCACACTTTTCACGTTGGTGTTGAAGATTCTGATCTTGTTTCGTGTTGAGAAAGATGATGTGTTCCACACTGTCTTTTAAATGCTGAATGGCCTTTGCAATCTTGTTTTTGACATCTTCATCTGTTCCTCCTTTGTCTGTCACTTCACTTCCCAGATAGGTGAACTTGTTGTCCTCCTCTATATCTTTTCCTTCAGCTGTAACTTGTTGTCTACTGTTCATCTTTAGTAGTTCTGTTTTCTGTATGTCTATTTTCAAGCCTGGCTTTTCTGCTTCCTGCATCAATTTGCCGGACTTCTTTTGCATTTGCTTGTGTGTGCGTGCGTGCGTGCGTGCGTGCGTGCGTGCGTGCGTGCGTGCGTGCGTGCGTGCGTGCGTGTGATAGTAGGCAGATGTCGTCTGCAAAATCTACATCATCCAACTGTTTAGTGAGTGTACACTGGATGCCACTGTGGCCCTGTTTAACGGTCTCTTTCATTATCCAGTCTATCACCATGATAAAAATAATGGTGATAGGATGCTTACGGCTTACAGTGATAGGATGCACCCCTGTCTTATGTCAGTCTTTACTTCAAATGTCTCAGACAGTTTTCCATTATGGATAACTTGGCAGGTGGAGTTATCGTACATCTGCTGGATTAGTGTCACAAACATTGCTGGTATTCCGTAGTGAGTCTTACAACAAGCACCATACTGTAGTTACAAATAATACAATAGGTAGTAACCTAACAAGATTTAACAAGATTGCCATCCAAGGCAAAGGCCAGTATGGCAAGTGGACAAGGAAGCCATTGGCTTATTGAGACCTCAAAATTGTTTCATCTCTGTGTAACCCGCCCTCCTGAGATATGTGTCAACCTTGTTTTTTATAGCAGTTACACAATCTTTACATAAATTGTTCCATTAATTTATCGTCGTCTGTGAGAATGAGTACTTCCTGATATCCAATCTACACTGATCCTTTGCTAAAAAAATATTTCTATCAATATTTTCATGCCCATTCAATATCTTAAAAACTTAAATTTGATCTCCTCTTAGCTACAATTCTACACAGCGTCCTTTTCTTTTACAGTAGTACCTAGAACAGTATCCCCATTTTATAGTTTACATCCAAGTTCCTGTGTTCTGTGTGTAGGTATTTACATTTCCCAAAATTTAATAACATCTGCCATTTTTCAGACCATAATAAATGTTAACTAAATCATTTTGTAAATGTTGTTTATCACCATCATTGTTACCCTTTCTAAGCATTTTTTGTGTCATCCACAAATTTCTGTACATTGCTTGTTATATTATCATCCAAGTCATTGATATATGTTAAGATTAATAAAGGTCCTAATACTGATTCTTGTGGTACCCCTCTCAAAATTTATTTCCAGTTTGAAACCTCTCCATCTACTACAACATGCGGCCTTCTGCCAGTCAGCCATTTTTTTATCCAGTCGGTTATGCTATCCCCGATACCATGGGCTTTTAATTTAAGATGTAATCTTTGATGTGACACTTTGTTGAAAGCTTTCTGAAAATCTAAGTAGATAATATCTATTGGTGATCCATCTTAGTGATTTTTTTCCAAGAAACAACATATTTGTTAAGCATGACCTTACTTTTTAAAATTCTAGGGCTAATTAGGAGAACTATCACGTATAAGGAGAAACAGCTAATTGTACCCCTGTACAAAGCAATAGTTAGACCACATTTGGAATATTGTATTCAAGCATGGAGGCCGTATCGTAAGAAGGACATAGACAAGCTAGAAAGAATACAACAAAGAGCAACTAAAATGATTCCAGAATTGATAGACCTTAGTTACGAAAGCCGCTTATTACAATGTGGTTTGACAACACTAGAGAACAGGAGACTAAGAGGAGACCAAATAGAAGTGTTTAAAATAGTGAACGGTTATGAGGATGTTGATAGGAATATGTCCTTCAAATTTAAAGAAGGCAGTAGAACCAGAGGACACAAAGCAGCATTAGTTAAGGAACAGTGTAACAAGATTTAACAAGATTTAACAAGAGTGCCACCCCAAACAACAAGTTCCAGATGGCAAGTGGACAAGGAAGCCATTGGCTTATCGAGAGTCCAAAATTTTTTTCATCTATTTGTAGCCCACCCTTATCAAATATCTGTCAATTCTATTTTTAAACATATTCACACTACTAGCATTAACACAATCATTCGGCAGTTTGTTCCATTCATTTATCACCCTCTGTGAGAAAGAGTACTTTCTCATGTCCAACCTACACTGTATCTGATTATGATCACTGCTACCCAATGGTTCGTGTATTCTGACATTGTCCACTAAATCATTTTGTGAAGACAAAACTATATCTAATACATTCTCTCCCCTGGTTTGTTCTAGCACATGTTGAGTAAGGAAGCTCTCCTGTATTAAAAATAGAAACTGCTGGTCCTCTCCCCCTCTCTCCTAAACAATATGTATCCTGTCAGTCCTAATTCAGCATCTGCTATGTCTTTGTTGGCCCATGATTTGGTTATGCCAATTATGTGAGGGTCAATATCTTCTACCATGTTTAATTAATTTTTTCTCATTTACTATGCGCCTTGCCTTTAAACACATGCATTTATAACCAGCTTCAGAAACGTTTTCTGGACATTTTATTACTGGTTTGTGTGTAGTACTGGCCTCTTGTCCTGCTTGAGGCACCTCTAAGTAATCCCCCTGCACTTCTAGTTTAAACAATGCTTGCTACCAAAAATACTTTTGATGCTACCCATGCCACAGTCAACTGCTGCTGATAGTTCATCCGCAAACACTGCTGCACCTTTCCACTTAGATGAAGCCCATCCCTCATGAACATGTCAGCCCAACATCCCTCATGAACATGTCAGCCCAACATCCCTCATGAACATGTCAGCCCAACATCCCTCATGAACATGTCAGCCCAACATCCCTCATGAACATGTCAGCCCAACATCCCTCATGAACATGTCAGCCCAACATCCCTTATGAACATGTCAGCCCTCCTTTTTACCGAAAACATTTACTACAACTATATCAGATATTACCTTATGGAGGAGTATGTTGTATGTGAATAAACTAAAGACTTAATTCACGAATTGTAAACAAACCCCTTTATCACTCCTTGAATTTGAGTCAAGGAATAGCTACCTCAAAAATACTGCCTCTAACTAAATGTTAACAAAACTGGTTTCTTAGTATATGTCTATAATAAGTTTATGTATAATATATGTGTAATAGCAATATTTATTCTAATCAATATTCCAGTCTTTCTGACATTATGCTATCTTAATTCTCGAACTGTAAACAAACCTTATTTTCGCTTGTTGACTTCCCTACCGGAGTCCGGGACAAACATACACTAAAATACTCCCTCTAATTAAATGTTAACAAAAACAGTTTCTTAATATATGTCTATAATAAGTTTATGTATAATATATAATGTAATAGTAATACTTATTCTAATCAATACTCCATGCTTTTTCTGACAATTGACTGCACCAAATTCAAACCACTGCTGCACCAAGATTCTCCTGCCAAGATTTCACTGTTCCACTCCCTCTGTCTGTATGACTTAACAGTGAATGACTAACTAAGTGGACTGACATGACTCTCAATGACTCACATCAGTGTTTTGATGCATTTGTTTCCCTCTCGGATGACCCACACTTTGATGAAGTACCCGTGAATAAAATATTATCAAAAACCGAGAACCGTACAGAATGTGAAAAACTGGAACCGTGACTAGCACTAAATTTATGCTGACTGACAGTAACTAACCAAGTGTGTTTTTATGACAGTTACAACCAACCCATGTTCTCACACAATAAACCAACAGTCCTGTGTGAATAAAACCACTGATCAGGCCTGTACATGTATAACAGCTGTACCAAACTAGAACAGTCTGTCACAAACTCCATCATGCACATACATGTATAACAGCTGTACCAAACTAGAACAGTCTGTCACAAACTCCATCATGCACATACATGTAAAACAGCTGTACCAAACTAGAACAGTCTGTCACAAACTCCATCATGCACATACATGTATAACAGCTGTACCAAACTAGAACAGTCTGTCACAAACTCCATCATGCACACACATGTATAACAGCTGTACCAAACTAGAACAGTCTGTCACAAACTCCATCATGCACATACATGTATAAAAGCTGTACCAAACTAGAACAGTCTGTCACAAACTCCATCATGCACATACATGTATAACAGCTGTACCAAACTAGAACAGTCTGTCACAAACTCCATCATGCACATACATGTATAAAAGCTGTACCAAACAAGAACAGTCTGTCACAAACTCCATCATGCACATACATGTATAACAGCTGTACCAAACTAGAACAGTCTGTCACAAACTCCATCATGCACATACATGTAAAACAGCTGTACCAAACTAGAACAGTCTGTCACAAACTCCATCATGCACATACATGTATATATCAACTGTACAAGTCTATGACAGTCTGTCACAATCTCCACCATGCACATACATATATACTAGCTGTACCAGACTAGGACAGTCTGTCACAATCTCCACCATGCACAAACATCAAAATAAGCATGCAACCAGATTAACATATTTGTTTTCCGGCAAACAAATCATTAAAGCAAATGAGTAATCAACACAAGTAATGAGTAATATGAAAATATACAAAAAGTATTTAGAACCTGAACAACGTACACACCATTAAGGTAGCTGGGGCAGCTATTATATGCTTGTCTTGAATTGAGTAGTTTAAGCAGACGTTTATAAGATAAATTAACCATTCTTCCTAGACTGTAGTTGAAATACTATATTACATTCCATGTTAATAAAATAAAGAGTTTTTCATTTATTTGGTGATGTTACAAGATTTAAATTTTTTTTGGTAAATGTGAAAAAATAGCCACAAAATGCAAAATTATATATCGTTTTGAGAAAATTCCCAAAGAAATAAATAACATCTAAATATAATCAAGCTAGTGTATGTTTGTTAACGTTTTCCTCCTAGACGGCTTGCACCTTGGGCGCCAAACTTACAGGGATTAATCTATGACCCCACGACTGAAACATAACACCTTTATTTTTTAGAAATACCCCATATATCAAGAGTTATTAGTGGTTTTTATGGTAAATCAAATGTTTGCTACGTAAAACGTTAACTTCCAACAATCGCAGAAACCATGCACCTTCTGGGCGGTTTATATTACATAAAACGCTAACTACTAACAGCAACATGAATTAGACACTGACACAAGGTAGGAAGATGTAGACATTGTTTTCTAGCCATATTCATAAAAGTGATCAGCTATTTGGTAAACATTGCTATCATGACTGTCACATATGAACTACCACGTTATCCTGTCCTTGGGACGGGCATTTTTGCTAGTATGACAACATCGCTGATAACTTTAAGGGAGGTTTTGATTAACATAAATGAATTACGTCTGCTACACCACTGTGAATGAATTAAGCAAAAGTTGAATGACAGCCTAAAATGTAAGACTTGTTCATATGCCAAATTGCAGCTTTTTAAGTGTTATAGTTTTTCTAAAAAAGTAAATTAAGCAGCATTTACTGGTTGTTAGTGATAACAGAAATGTCAATAAACATGTAGCAGGGTTGGTTTATGATCATTTTGATTGGCCCGTTATCCATAGGGTCACCAGGTCACATTTACGTGCTATTTCTGTTATAGTTTCAAAGGCACAATAAACTATGTTAGCGGTGATATTTGCTGGTTTAAAGACATAGATAGGTAGATATAATACTAATGTGTGTACTGGAATCACAGTAACCAGAAGATATGTTCCACTTTCAGGGCGAACGAATAAAGCTGATTCGAAAATCGGCGTACACACGGTCATTACTGTGGAAACATTGTCAGCGGTTTTAAGAAATCGGGAATTTCCGAAAGCATTGGTTTTTTTAAAGGATGGATTGACAAAATACGATGTTAGTGCCGTTATTTGTGGTGGCAACGTTCAGTTCAATATTTCTTAGCATGTTGAGGAAAAAAAAAAATCGACGTTAGCTGCCCCAGCTACCTTAACAGTTCAATTGATGCTAGAGAGGAATTAATTAATGTTCTATTTTTAATTTAAGTACGAATTATTTTTATCGAAATAGTCTGTGTGCATTTGTGTGTATGTGTATGTCTGCACACATGTACAGAACATCTTGTTCAATTATAACTTGATATAATAACTACTTAGTAATTAGCCAATGTAAATATGACAATACCTGTTGTAGAGCCTGAGTGGGCATGGTCTGGGGGGTGGAGCTGAAAGTGGAGCCCATTACTCCAGAGCCCGCCACTTGCATCATCTGCACATAACACAGTAAACTTTGTTTAGTAGATGTCTATACAGTGTAGCTGATCTTAGTACAGTGTAGCTGACCTTAGTACAGTGTAGCCGACCTTAGTACAGTGTAGCTGATCTTAGTACAGTGTAGCTGACCTTAGTACAGCGTAGCTGACCTTAGTACAGTGTAGCTGACCTTAGTACAGTGTAGCTGACCTTAGTACAGTGTAGCTGACCTTAGTACAGTGTAGTAAGTTATATTCCAAGACATTATTTGCACAATGTAACACTAAATAAGGCAAATCCTACAAAGATGAAGCGCCCCTTTTGCCCAGTCACATGACTAGCTGACACCTCTTACTGTACAAACAGTGGCATATAAAGGATTTCACAAAGGGTTAAGCCAAAGGGGGGCAGCCATTATTTATCATGCTACTATGCACTGGCACAACCAGATAAATACGCTACGACCCAATGACCCTCCATACATACGCTACGACCCAATGACCCTCCATACATACGCAACGACCCAATGACCCTCCATACATACGCTACGACCCAATGACCCTCCATACATACGCTACGACCCAATGACCCTCCATACATACGCTACGACCCAATGACCCTCCATACATACGCTACGACCCAATGACCCTCCATACATACGCTACGACCCATGGCCCTCCATACATACGCTACGACCCATGGCCCTCCATACATATGCTACGACCCAATGACCCTCCATACATATGCTACGACCCAATGACCCTCCATACATACGCTATGACCCAATGACCCTCCATACATACGCTATGACCGATGACCCTCCATACATACGCTATGACCCATGACCCTCCATACATACGCTATGACCCATGACCCTCCATACATACGCTATGACCCAATGACCCTCCATACATACGCTATGACCCATGGCCCTCCATACATACGCTATGACCCATGACCCTCCATACATACGCTACGACCCATGGCCCTCCATATATATGCTACGACCCATGACCCTCCATACATATGCCACTGTGTACAACGACTTGGCACTAGTCACTGAGCAATGAAGTAGCAGGTCTGGGCACTAGCACTATGAAGCACTATGAAGCACTATGAAGCAACATGATCACCTTTGTTTGCTGTTGTTTCTGTTTGTACTTAGCAATGATACTGTGGATGCCACTGACAAAGGACATCTGGTCCGTGGGAAAGAGACCCATGAACTGCTTCTTCTTCTTACTGAAGAGCAGCATCAGCACTCGTACTTCACACTGCGAGGGCACGTTCACGTAGCCAGCCTACCAACACAACAATGTAAATGCAACTTCTCTGGGAGGCGTTCAGCCACAACACTGCAATTACTGCACGAAGACTATCCACTTTTGTCTGTAGCCAGGTACTCACTTATACAGCTGAGTGAACTGTGGCAACATGGGATGAACAAAACTGTCAAAGTTTCAAAACGGCAGCAAGAGGATTCGAATCTGGTTTCTCCATAGCCCGATGTTCTAATTGCTACGCTACTGCGCCCCACGATGGTATATTTGTTTTAAGGGTCCAAGGACCCAGTAACAGTACTGATGGTTTATTTGTTTTAAGGGTCCATGGAACCAGTAACAGTTATTTGCATCAAGGGTCCAATGACCCAGTAACAGTACTGATGGTTTATTTATTTTAAGGGTCCAATGACCCAGTAACAGAACTTATGGTTTATTTGTTTCAAGGGTTCGATGAACCAGTAACAGGACTGATGGCTTATTTCTAGAGTTAGTGAGTCCATGACAGATTTGTTCCATTTCCCGAACCCCCTTCTAGCCAAAGTTCGATGCTCTACCACACAACTATTGTACCCTATTGCGGGTGTGCATGTGTATAAAAATATATAATTTATTTTGTTATATACCTGTGAGGTAAGGTAAGGTAAAGTCATCCCCCAGGCATTACACCTTATGAAGCCATGAAGGCTTATATGGCCAGTGCTTAAACCTGGTTTCTGTAGTGCGAAGCAACTTAGAGTGCAGTTATACTGACTCTCCTGGACGGGACACTAGTCCATCGCAGGTACCTTCCAAACAGTGTTTGTACTCATTTGCAGCTGAGTAGACTGAGGCAAAGTAGGGCAAACGAAATTGCCTAAGCTTCGAAAACAAACCGTGCCCAGTGTGGGTCTTGAACTCGCAACCCTCGAATTTAGAGTCCAACATCTTAACCACTAGGCCACGGCTGCCCCCATATACCTGTGAGAGAGTTACCAAAATGTAGAAAACCTACAAAAATGTATCAACAGGAGTATTCATGATGCATTGATGGCAGCTGAAATATACTGATTGGAAGATATATGATAGAATTATTATTAATGCACCAGATGCAGGATGATTCCATCTACTATTATAAACTATGTGAATATACGAACAGAAAAAACATATATTTTTCAACCAAAACTCCTCAAAAATTTTTGCAATAACTACAATTCAAAGAATATACTACTTAAATAATTAAAACAGACAAAACATGGTTTAATCTTTGATGGTCCTAAAAAACAGTTAATAATTGCATTGCTAAATAACAGGGTATTACACAATTTAAATAGTCAGCAAGTAGAAAGCTGCACTGACGTTGCCAGTGGCCATGATCTTGTAGAGACTCTTGAGCGTGTCGTTGTCGTTATTTGAGAAGCTGAAGCTGACGCTCCGTGTGTTGTGGAAGAGGAACTGGAGCGGCTGCAGCAGGTGTTGCGGGATAACCTGCATGTGTAGCTTGCTCGGCCACTTCGACAGTCCTCTACAAGTCACATGATCATTATTATAGCAAAGGTAACTGTCCAAGATGGTGGAGTAGCAATGGATTAGCACGAATGATTGGACAAAGCCGCGATTATTTGTGCTGCTCCGTCAGTCATAGAGGACAATACAGGGGATGCTGATGAAAAGGAACAGAAGCAGAAACATCAACAATAAATTACTAGAAAGAAAACTCTGAATATGCAATTGTTAATTCGCATGTGAACTGAACCGTTATAAGACCCAGAAAGAGGTCACTGTGTGCAGTCTACGTACAGGTCGGGTTCACTGGCTGACTGGGTTATGTTGCAGAGCAAACTGCGAGTGAGTCTCGCTTCTGGAATGGCCATTGTTGTATTCGGTAGTTTCTCCTGCCATTCCACAGCACCTGAAGTACACAGAGATACAAAAGTTCTTTTATTAAATCAATAGCACATACAACAACAACACATACAACAACAACACATACAACAACACATACAACAACAGCACATACAACAACACATACAACAGCACATTAGTGCCCTGCGCGGGCCGGGCTTTGGGTCCAAAAAAAACCGGCCTGGCCTGCAGCCCGCGGGCCGGGCCTCTACATAATTCCGTGGGCCGGGCCTGGGCCTACATACTGCGGGCCCGGGCCGGGCCTGGGCTGACAACAATTTAAACACAACGGGCTTGGGCCGGGCCTGGACCTAGTGTGAGCGGGCCGGGCCTGGACATAATTAAAATATTCATACAAAACACCGATTATTACTTTATTTTTTTTTTAATAAAAACTGATTATAAATTGTAATTCCGGTTAAAATTATTTCTTTAGTATTATATTGTTGCAAATTGAGACCTTGCATGGAATCTAATTGCCCCCATAAGTTCACTTGGCTGGAAGTAGCCAGCCCCAAACGTTTACTTTAGAAATATTTGCAGAGGCAATCAAGCCATAATTAACCATCAATTTATCACCCTTTGACCCTACCAGTGGACATTCTATTGTCTAGGTCTTCCCTCCAAACATTGCCCACCTGAATGACCTGCCCACTGCCAAGTGCCCACTAGGCCACTAGCCCACTACCCAGTACCCAACCCAATTGGTAACTGGTATTTCTCCCCAGTTTTAATTCATTCACACTTGTACTAATTCACACATGTCTGAACCTGTCTGTCTCAGGCTAGTGACTGCAGGCCTGCTGGAAATGCCACTGGGTGTCGGTGCCAGTGGGTAACATTTAATTGAAATATCATATTAAATTATGCTAACTTAGTTGAGCTAATTCAATTAACAATATAAATTGGGGTTATGGCTTGCATATGGGTTAAGTCAGGGTTAGATAAACAAATCTCCTACCCTAACCATAAGCCAATACGTTAAAGCCAAATATAACAAATGTTATCATATTTAATAGTAATGACACTAAGAAGTTTTACTTTATTTTTCTTCAGGATATTCGTAAGTTTGAAGAAGTTGGTGGTGCTGGTTTTTTCATCCAGCACACTATGGAACATCAGCATAAGAGTAGTACTCCACTAAGAGCTAAGGATATTATGCCCCATCCGATATATGTATATGTTTTTTTATTTAATAAAACAATGAGTCTGTTTTACAGTTTATTTGTTTTTCGTCTTTTTTATAAGATTATAGGTTTCTCTAAACTTAGCGGGCTTACCCATCTTTGGCCCGTGGGTATGGGCCGGGCCTGAAACTTGCAGGCCGGGCCAGGCCTGGGCCAAACATTCATGGTCTAGGCCGGGCCTGGGCCTAAATTATAGTTTGCGGGCCTGGGCCGGGCCTGAAAAATTATTGCGGGCCTGGGCCGGGCCTGGACTCTAACTGCTAATTGCAGGCTGGGCTTGGGATCAAATTCTAGGCCCGCCCGCGCAGGGCACTACAGCACATACAACAACAGCACATACAACAACAACAACACATACAACAGCACATACAACAACACATACAACCACAGCACATACAACAACAGCAGAAGCTGAAGCTTGCAAGAACAGTTTGGTTAGGGAATAACAGGCACAAAGGACTAGCCTCACCCCTTTATAAAGGGAGCAAGGAAAGAGATAACAGCTGGGGCGGTGCAACAGTACATGGACTAGCCTCACCCCTTTATAAAGGGAGCAAGGAAAGAGATAACAGCTGGGGCGGTGCAACAGTACATGGACTAGCCTCACCCCTTTATAAAGGGAGTAAGGAAAGAGATAACAGCTGGGGCAGTGCAACAGTACATGGACTAGTCTCACCCCTTTATAAAGGGAGCAAGGAAAGAGATAACAGCTAGGGCTGTGCAGCAGTACATGAACTAGCCTCACCCCTTTATAAAGGGAGCAAGGAAAGAGATAACAGCTGGGGCTGTGCAGCAGTACATGAACTAGCCTCACCCCTTTATAAAGGGAGCAAGGAAAGAGATAACAGCTGGGGCGGTGCTACAGTACATGAACTAGCCTCACCCCTTTATAAAGGGAGCAAGGAAAGAGATAACAGCTGGGGCGGTGCAACAGTACATGAACTAGCCTCACCCCTTTATAAAGGGAGCAAGGAAAGAGATAACAGCTGGGGCTGTGCAACAGTACATGAACTAGCCTCACCCCTTTATAAAGGGAGCAAGGAAAGAGATAAGAGCTGGGGCTGTGCAACAGTACATGAACTAGCCTCACCCCTTTATAAAGGGAGCAAGGAAAGAGATAACAGCTGGGGCGGTGCAACAGTGCATGGACTAGCCTCACTCCTTTATAAAGGGAGCAAGGAAAGAGATAACAGCTGGGGCGGTGCAACAGTGCATGAACTAGCCTCACCCCTTTATAAAGGGAGCAAGGAAAGAGATAACAGCTGGGGTGGTGCGACAGTGCATGAACTAGCCTCACTCCTTTATAAAGGGAACAAGGAAAGAGATAACAGCTGGGGCTGTGCGACAGTGCATGAACTAGCCTCACTCCTTTATAAAGGGAGCAAGGAAAGAGATAACAGCTGGGGCGGTGCGACAGTGCATGAACTAGCCTCACCCCTTTATAAAGGGAGCAAGGAAAGGGATAACAGCTGGGGCGGTGCCACAGTACATGAACTAGTCTCACCCCTTTATAAAGGGAGCAAGGAAAGGGATAACAGCTGGGGTGGTGCGACAGTGCATGAACTAGTCTCACCCCTTTATAAAGGGAGCAAAGAAAGAGATAACAGCTGGGGCAGTGCAGCAGTACATGAACTAGCCTCACCCCTTTATAAAGGGAGCAAGGAAAGAGATAACAGCTGGGGTGGTGCAGCAGTACATGAACTAGCCTCACCCCTTTATAAAGGGAGCAAGGAAAGAGATAACAGCTAGGGCTGTGCAGCAGTACATGAACTAGCCTCACCCCTTTATAAAGGGAGCAAGGGAAGAGACAATAGTCGGGGCGGTGCAACAGTACATGAACTAGCCCCTGTATAAAGGGAGCCATGAGAAAGAACATACATATCACTTGAACTATTCACGCATTACGCATCCGATCATCAACAAACCTGATTCTCGATGGGCTGAATGAATTGTGGAGGTGGCTTTAACCTGGGTCTGTCACTTGACCGGTACAAAAACTGACCTGTCCAGATGATGCGTCGTTGCAGTGGCACCTCGCTAACCATCGGCTGCTGATTAGGATTCATCATGCCACTTTGCTGTGGCTGCTGTTGTGGCTGCTGTGGCTGTTGTTGTGGCTGTGGAAGCTGTTGTGGCTGCATGTTGGTGTCCATAGGAGTCTGACTGACTGGGTTCACCATGCTGTTGCTCATGAAAACACCAGGTTGAAGTTGCTGTTGTTGCTGCTGCTGCTGTTGTTGCTGCTGCTGTTGCTGCTGCTGTTGTTGCTGTTGTTGCTGCTGTTGTTGTTGCTGATGCTGGGGTATCATACTCCCCTTGGTAGGCAGCATGTGGGGCATCACTTGCGACGTCACGGTTGTGATGCCGCCCCCCGAGGATGTTGGCTTACTGATTAGGTCCGACAAGGTGGACATTCCCATCTGGCTGATGACTGCCCCTCCATTCAGGGGGTGCTGGACAGGTGGTGGCTGGGTGGTGCTAGACAGGCCAACTGGCTGCACTGATGCCGTCACCCCGCTCACCCCTACCCTCTTCACTGAAACATCAGCCGCACAAGTCATTACCTTTCTACGCACAAGTCATTACATTTCTATATCTAAGTTTAAACATTTCAGTACGACAGGCCACTGTACTGGCTGCGCGGTCTGTGATGCTACAGTACGACAGGCCACAGTACTGGCCGCGTGGTTTGTGACGCTACAGTACGACAGGTCGGTATAGTGACATTGACAATGTCCACTATTAAAATCGTTTGTACTCACAATTTTCCACTATGTGGAGCCACTTATTATTGTTGTTAAGAGAAATGCCTTTAGCATTTCAATAGGAGTAATCGTGGATTATCGCTCAATACATGTGTTTAGAGATTTTTAGTGGTTTTATGTAACTGATTGCAGCAATGGCAGACAATAATAACGACAATGTAGAAGTTAACAATGGTGGCACACTTGATGCTAACAGTTCCAGTATATTAGGTCGAGTGACTTACTTATTGAAGATGAAGTGACTTATTTATTGTATTGTTGATTACCACAATGACAATAACTACAATGACAATAACTACAATTGTCTGGCTTGTTTTATTTGTTGATTACTCTACTTTCAGAATATATATGGTGTTCGTATTCATAAAATACATTGTTGTTGCTCAAATCTTGATTTGAAGTGATTTAGACTATTTTCTGACAAAGCCACTGGGAATGCAGTATTCAGTGGTCACAAAGCATGAGGGTTGTACCAGGTAGTACTGGAATGGCTAAAGTTTTCAGTGGTCACAAAGCATAAGGGTTGTAGTACTGGAATGGCTAAAGTTTTCAGTGGTCACAAAGCATAAGGGTTGTAGTACTGGAATGGCTAAAGTATTCAGTGGTCACAAAGCATGAAGATTGTAGTACTGGAATGGCTAAAGTATTCAGTGGTCACAAAGCATGAAGATTGTAGCATTGGAATGGCTAAAGTATTCAGTGGTCACAAAGCTTGAAGATTGTAGCACTGGAAGGGCTAAAGTATTCAGTGGTCACAAAGCTTGAATATTGTAGTACTGGAATGGCTAAAGTATTCAGTGGTCACAAAGCTTGAATATTGTTGCACTGGAATGGCTAAAGTATTCAGTGGTCACAAAGCTTGAAGATTGTAGAACTGGAATGGCTAAAGTATTCAGTGGTCACAAAGCCTGAAGATTGTTGCACTGGAATGGCTAAAGTATTCAGTGGTCACAAAGCATGAAGATTGTAGCACTGGAAGGGCTAAAGTATTCAGTGGTCACAAAGCTTGAAGATTGTAGCACTGGAATGGCTAAAGTATTCAGTGGTCACAAAGCTTGAAGATTGTAGCACTGGAATGGCTAAAATATTCAGTGGTCACAAAGCTTGAAGATTGTAGCACTGGAATGGCTAAAGTATTCAGTGGTCACAAAGCATGAGGGTTGTAGTACTGGAATGGCTAAAGTATTCAGTGGTCACAAAGCATGAGGGTTGTAGTACTGGAATGGCTAAAGTATTCAGTGGTCACAAAGCTTGAAGATTGTAGCACTGGAATGGCTAAAATATTCAGTGGTCACAAAGCTTGAAGATTGTAGCACTGGAATGGCTAAAGTATTCAGTGGTCACAAAGCTTGAAGATTGTAGCACTGGAATGGCTAAGGTATTCAGTGGTCACAAAGCTTGAAGATTGTAGCACTGGAATGGCTAAAGTATTCAGTGGTCACAAAGCTTGAAGATTGTAGCACTGGAATGGCTAAGGTATTCAGTGGTCACAAAGCTTGAAGATTGTAGCACTGGAATGGCTAAGGTATTCAGTGGTCACAAAGCTTGAAGATTGTAGCATTGGAATGGCTAAGGTATTCAGTGGTCACAAAGCTTGAAGATTGTAGCATTGGAATGGCTAAAGTATTCAGTGGTCACGAAGCTTGAAGATTGTAGTACTGGAATGGCTAAGGTATTCAGTGGTCACGAAGCTTGAAGATTGTAGCACTGGAACGGCTAAAGTATTCAGTGGTCACAAAGCTTGAAGATTGTAGTACTGGAATGGCTAAAGTATTCAGTGGTCACAAAGCTTGAAGATTGTAGCACTGGAACGGCTAAAGTATTCAGTGGTCACAAAGCTTGAAGATTGGAGCACTGGAATGGCTAAAATATTCAGTGGTCACAAAGCTTGAAGATTGGAGCACTGGAATGGCTAAAATATTCAGTGGTCACAAAGCTTGAAGATTGGAGCACTGGAATGGCTAAAATATTCAGTGGTCACAAAGCTTGAAGATTGTAGCACTGGAACGGCTAAGGTATTCAGTGGTCACGAAGCTTGAAGATTGTAGTACTGGAACGGCTAAGGTATTCAGTGGTCACGAAGCTTGAAGATTGTAGCACTGGAACGGCTAAAGTATTCAGTGGTCACAAAGCTTGAAGATTGTAGTACTGGAATGGCTAAAGTATTCAGTGGTCACAAAGCTTGAAGATTGTAGTACTGGAAGGGCTAAAGTATTCAGTGGTCACAAAGCTTGAAGATTGTTGCACTGGAATGGCTAAAGTATTTAGTGGTCAAAAAGCTTGAAGATTGTTGCACTGGAATGGCTAAAGTATTCAGTGGTCACAAAGCTTGAAGATTGTAGTACTGGAATGGCTAAAGTATTCAGTGGTCAAAAAGCTTGAAGATTGTTGCACTGGAATGGCTGAAGTATTCAGTGGTCACAAAGCTTGAAGATTGTAGTACTGGAATGGCTAAAGTATTCAGTGGTCACAAAGCTTGAAGATTGTAGTACTGGAAGGGCTAAAGTATTCAGTGGTCACAAAGCTTGAAGATTGTAGTACTGGAATGGCTAAAGTATTCAGTGGTCACAAAGCTTGAAGATTGTAGCACTGGAATGGCTAAAGTATTCAGTGGTCACAAAGCTTGAAGATTGTAGTACTGGAATGGCTAAAGTATTCAGTGGTCACAAAGCTTGAAGATTGTAGTACTGGAATGGCTAAAGTATTCAGTGGTCACAAAGCTTGAAGATTGTAGCACTGGAATGGCTAAAGTATTCCGTGGTCACAAAGCTTGAAGATTGTAGTACTGGAATGGCTAAAGTATTCAGTGGTCACAAAGCTTGAAGATTGTAGCACTGGAATGGCTAAAGTATTCAGTGGTCACAAAGCTTGAAGATTGTAGTAATGGAATGGCTAAAGTATTCAGTGGTCACAAAGCTTGAAGATTGTAGCACTGGAATGGCTAAAGTATTCAGTGGTCACAAAGCTTGAAGATTGTAGTAATGGAATGGCTAAAGTATTCAGTGGTCACAAAGCTTGAAGATTGTAGCACTGGAATGGCTAAAGTATTCAGTGGTCACAAAGCATGAAGATTGTAGCACTGGAATGGCTAAAGTATTCAGTGGTCAAAAAGCTTGAAGATTGTTGCACTGGAATGGCTAAAGTATTCAGTGGTCACAAAGCTTGAAGATTGTTGCACTGGAAGGGCTAAAGTATTCAGTGGTCACAAAGCTTGAAGATTGTAGCACTGGAAGGGCTAAAGTATTCAGTGGTCACAAAGCTTGAAGACTGTAGCACTGGAAGGGCTAAAGTATTCAGTGGTCACAAAGCTTGAAGACTGTAGCACTGGAAGGGCTAAAGTATTCAGTGGTCACACAGCTTGAAGATTGTAGCACTGGAAGGGCTAAAGTATTCAGTGGTCACAAAGCTTGAAGATTGTAGCACTGGAAGGGCTAAAGTATTCAGTGGTCACAAAGCTTGAAGATTGTAGCACTGGAATGGCTAAAGTATTCAGTGGTCACAAAGCTTGAAGATTGTAGCACTGGAATGGCTAAAGTATTCAGTGGTCACAAAGCTTGAAGATTGTAGCACTGGAATGGCTAAAGTATTCAGTGGTCACAAAGCTTGAAGATTGTAGCACTGGAATGGCTAAAGTATTCAGTGGTCACAAAGCTTGAAGATTGTAGCACTGGAATGGCTAAAGTATTCAGTGGTCACAAAGCTTGAAGATTGTAGCACTGGAATGGCTAAAGTATTCAGTGGTCACAAAGCTTGAAGATTGTAGCACTGGAATGGCTAAAGTATTCAGTGGTCACAAAGCTTGAAGATTGTAGCACTGGAATGGCTAAAGTATTCAGTGGTCACAAAGCTTGAAGATTGTAGCACTGGAATGGCTAAAGTATTCAGTGGTCACAAAGCTTGAAGATTGTAGCACTGGAATGGCTAAAGTATTCAGTGGTCACAAAGCTTGAAGATTGTAGCACTGGAATGGCTAAAGTATTCAGTGGTCACAAAGCTTGAAGATTGTAGCACTGGAAGGGCTAAAGTATTCAGTGGTCACAAAGCTTGAAGATTGTAGCACTGGAATGGCTAAAGTATTCAGTGGTCACAAAGCTTGAAGATTGTAGCACTGGAATGGCTAAAGTATTCAGTGGTCACAAAGCTTGAAGATTGTAGCAATGGAATGGCTAAAGTATTCAGTGGTCACAAAGCTTGAAGATTGTAGCACTGGAATGGCTAAAGTATTCAGTGGTCACAAAGCTTGAAGATTGTAGCAATGGAATGGCTAAAGTATTCAGTGGTCACAAAGCTTGAAGATTGTAGTACTGGAATGGCTAAAGTATTCAGTGGTCACAAAGCTTGAAGATTGTAGCACTGGAATGGCTAAAGTATTCAGTGGTCACAAAGCTTGAAGATTGTAGCACTTGAATGGCTAAAGTATTCAGTGGTCACAAAGCTTGAAGATTGTAGCACTGGAAGGGCTAAAGTATTCAGTGGTCACAAAGCTTGAAGATTGTAGCACTGGAATGGCTAAAGTATTCAGTGGTCACAAAGCAAGAGGGTTAGGGTTAGGAATGGCTAAAGTATTCAATGGTCACAAAGCTTGAAGATTGTAGTACTGGAAGGGCTAAAGTATTCAGTGGTCACAATGCTTGAAGATTGTAGTACTGGAATGGCTGAAGTATTCAGTGGTCACAAAGCTTGAAGATTGTAGTACTGGAATGGCTAAAGTATTCAATGGTCACAAAGCTTGAAGATTGTAGTACTGGAATGGCTAAAGTATTCAGTGGTCACAAAGCATGAGGGTTATAGCACTGGAATGGCTAAAAATACAAAGTCTGAGAGTTTTTTTTATCATAAATCATGTCATACAGTATAAACTGTACCTACACTGATATCCTGACCACAAAATGTGTTTTAATGAACCAGAGTTGTTTTATATAATTTGACTGTTATCTGTTTAATTTGAATGTTTTGACTCAAATATCATGTTTACATTGCCTGCTGAACTGCAAGGTCGATATATTTTTTATACAGATAACGGCCAAATTATATTTAAGAACTTAGCTATGTATGATATGTATTTTTTACTGAAATAAATCCATGTCTGTTAATATCTGTTACTTCTGAGCTGTTTTATTACACAAACTTTGTCATATTTATTTTTTACGCAGCATGCGCGCTAACAGGGGCCAGTGTCACAAAGCATTCATACTGGATGGAGAAACTTATGCAGAAGTTTGACATAAAATACATAACTTGGAAGAATTGTGATAATAACTTATTTGTGCAAACACTATTTCAATTAATAATAAAAGCACTAATAAATCTTCTTTTCCTGCGACTAATTTTGTGACCATTGATTTACTTCCCACTATATGACTTTACTTCTGTTACATTATTTCCTAGATTCTTTTCTGCAATTTCTATGGTGACATCAAATTATTACTGTGCTTCAACAAAGTGCAGGAGGTATATACTTAGCCACTGGGCAATGTCTACTTAGCACCTTAGTATAAGCTGTACAAAATAAAGCTTCCAGTACACTAGAAAATTAGTTTCAAGTTTTAATTAAATTTCCTTTGTAATTTAATGAACAACAGGAATTTACAGAATATACACCAAATAAGGATCGAGTTTTTAGTGATATAAGGTACCGAAATAAATGTATATACTTATTGTGTAATGATAAGCAAAGCAAGACAGCTTGCAAAAAATATTACAGATAAAAGAACATAATACAACAAAATAATTGTCCATGGGGCATGGTGGCTGTGTGGGGAGCGTCATTTCAACACTTGGGATCATTCACCTGTCTTTGGAAGAGACACCAATGCATGCCAGGGGAAGTAAAAGATCTGACATGGGGGTAAATATATAACCTGCTATGGACTTTTCTCATGAGCCACTGCAGAAACATCCATGACATGGTTCAATCAATTCCACTAACTACCTTGCAAGAGGATATGGTTGAATGAATTCACTGCACAATTACAATTGAACCCAACTGTGATGCATGGTGATCACACCGCCACGCATGGTGATCACACCGCCATGCATGATGATCACACCACCACGCATGGTGATCACACCGCCATGCATGGTGATCACACCGCCACGCATGGTGATCACACCGCCATGCATGATGATCACACCGCCATGCATGGTGATCACACCACCACGCATGGTGATCACACCGCCACGCATGGTGATCACACCCCAATCTCACACAGACTTACCTTCAGCCAGTATTTCAGCAGCTACCTTCTTTGCTGCGGGGGGAGCAGCACTGTTGGGCAACAGGTCCCCAGTGCCTACCCCAATGGCTTGAGCTGTCGACACTTGCTGGTTTGGAACCTGCGACACTATGGGTTGATTCTGCCCAAGAATGCCTCCTGTTAGATGAACAAATTGCCAAAATGTCACAAGTGAACCAGTACTGACGTCAAACAGAAGTCATCACACCGCCACACGTGGTGATCACACCGCCACACGTGGTGATCACACCGCCTTGCATGGTGATCACACTGCCACGCATGGTGATCACACCGCCACGCATGGTGATCAAACCGCCACGCATGGTGATCGCATCATCACTCATAGTGATCGCACCATCACGCATGGTGATCACAATGCCACGCATGGTAATCACACCACCACGCATGGTGATCACACTGCCACGCATGGTGATCACACTGCCACACATGGTGATCACACCGCCATGCATGGTGATCACACTGCCATGCATGGCATGGTGATCACACTCCCAAGCAACAATTACGCAGAATAAAAACCACACACAGTACGATAGTAATTATGTACTTATGTACCTGGGAGTAGACTGGCATGACTTACGTACCTGGGAGTGGACTGGTATGACTTATGTACCTGGGAGTAGACTGGCATGACTTATGTACCTGGGAGTGGACTGGCATGACTTACGTACCTGGGAGTGGACTGGCATGACTTGTGTACCTGGGAGTGGACTGGCATGACTTACGTACCTGGGAGTGGACTGGCATGACTTATGTACCTGGGAGTGGACTGGCATGACTTGTGTACCTGGGAGTGGACTGGCATGACTTACGTACCTGGGAGTGGACTGGCATGACTTGTGTACCTGGGAGTGGACTGGCATGACTTACGTACCTGGGAGTGGACTGGCATGACTTGTGTACCCGGGAGTGGACTGGCATGACTTACGTACCTGGGAGTGGACTGGCATGACTTATGTACCTGGGAGTAGACTGGCATGACTTATGTACCTGGGAGTGGACTGGCATGACTTATGTACCTGGGAGTGGACTGGCATGACTTGTGTACCTGGGAGTGGACTGGCATGACTTACGTACCTGGGAGTGGACTGGCATGACTTGTGTACCTGGGAGTGGACTGGCATGACTTATGTACCTGGGAGTAGACTGGCATGACTTACGTACCTGGGAGTGGACTGGCATGACTTATGTACCTGGGAGTGGACTGGCATGACTTATGTACCTGGGAGTGGACTGGCATGACTTATGGGCCCTTTGATGTCGACATTCATTTCATCCTTCAGTACACTTGGACTCACAGGACGCTCTGCAACATGACATGGTCATGTTCCTTCAGGGAGTTATGGCACAAAACATTATTATTTCATACAAGCATGAACAATGAATAAAACCAAACAAACAAGGCAGAGGGTATGGAACATGAGCACTGGGCGTAGGTTTGCATGTGCTTCACTATTTTCTTCTATATGTTAGTTGTAAAGTAATTCATATATATATATATATATATATATATATATATATAGTTAACATAAAACATGTGTAGTTAGTTAACATTTAAGGATACAGTTTTATAAGTATTGCAATTCAGTTTGCCCGTTCTGTAGCAATAAATATTTTGCTTGCTGTCAAATATGTATACATTGCTATTACCGGAAATAAAACATTTGAATGTGAATCTATTACAGTAGCAATTCCATGTTGCACTGCAAGCTGCACAAGAGAATTGGTGGAATCAAGGCAAACACCTGGGCAACACTAGCTACCCATAACCCTTGAGCATTACTAAATGACACAAGTCCATGATGACACAGTATCTACCCCGGTACTTACCCTGCAACTGGTAACCCTTGAGCATTACTAAATGACGCGAGTCCAGTGCATAGTTCTTCGTGTTTGTCACTATGCCATCAGGACATGCCTACGACACACATATACATTCAAGATAAACACAGATAACCCTACAAGATAGTCACAACAAAGAAAACACTGTTAGATAACCCTACAAGATAGTCACAACAAAGAAAACACTGTTAGATAACCCTACAAGATAGTCACAACAAAGAAAACACTGTCAGATAACCCTACAGCACGATAGTCACAACAAAGAAAACTCTGTCAGATAACCCTACAGCAAGATAGTCACAACAAAGAAAACACTGTCAGATAACCCTACAGCACGATAGTCACAACAAAGAAAACTCTGTCAGATAACCCTACAGCAAGATAGTCACAACAAAGAAAACACTGTTAGATAACCCTACAAGATAGTCACAACAAAGAAAACACTGTCAGATAACCCTACAGCACGATAGTCACAACAAAGAAAACACTGTCAGATAACCCTACAGCAAGATAGTCACAACAAAGAAAACACTGTTAGATAACCCTACAAGATAGTCACAACAAAGAAAACACTGTCAGATAACCCTACAGCACGATAGTCACAACAAAGAAAACACTGTCAGATAACCCTACAGCAAGATAGTCACAACAAAGAAAACACTGTTAGATAACCCTACAAGATAGTCACAACAAAGAAAACTCTGTCAGATAACCCTACAGCAAGATAGTCACAACAAAGAAAACACTGTTAGATAACCCTACAGCAAGATAGTCACAACAAAGAAAACACTGTCAGATAACCCTACAAGATAGTCACAACAAAGAAAACACTGTTAGATAACCCTACAAGATAGTCACAACAAAGAAAACTCTGTCAGATAACCCTACAGCAAGATAGTCACAACAAAGAAAACACTGTTAGATAACCCTACAGCAAGATAGTCACAACAAAGAAAACACTGTCAGATAACCCTACAAGATAGTCACAACAAAGAAAACACTGTTAGATAACCCTACAGCAAGATAGTCACAACAAAGAAAACACTGTTAGATAACCCTACAAGATAGTCACAACAAAGAAAACACTGTCAGATAACCCTACAGCAAGATAGTCACAACAAAGAAAACTCTGTCAGATAACCCTACAGCAAGATAGTCACAACAAAGAAAACACTGTTAGATAACCCTACAGCAAGATAGTCACAACAAAGAAAACACTGTTAGATAACCCTACAAGATAGTCACAACAAAGAAAACACTGTCAGACAACCCTACAGCAAGATAGTCACAACAAAGAAAACACTGTCAGATAACCCTACAAGATAGTCACAACAGAGAAAACACTGTCAGATAACCCTACAGCAAGATAGTCACAACAAAGAAAGCACTGTCAGATAACCCTACAGCAAGATAGTCAAAACAAAGAAAACACTGTCAGACAACCCTACAGCAAGATAGTCACAACAAAGAAAACACTGTCAGACAACCCTACAGCAAGATAGTCACAACAAAGAAAGCACTGTCAGATAACCCTACAGCAAGATAGTCACAACAAAGAAAACTCTGTCAGATAACCCTACAGCAAGATAGTCACAACAAAGAAAACACTGTCAGATAACCCTACAGCACGATAGTCACAACAAAGAAAACTCTGTCAGATAACCCTACAGCAAGATAGTCACAACAAAGAAAACACTGTCAGATAACCCTACAACAAGATAGTCACAACAAAGAAAACACTGTCAGATAACCCTACAGCAAGATAGTCACAACAAAGAAAACACTGTCAGATAACCCTACAGCAAGATAGTCACAACAAAGAAAACACTGTCAGATAACCCTACAGCAAGATAGTCACAACAAAGAAAGCACTGTCAGATAACCCTACAGCACGATAGTCACAACAAAGAAAACACTGTCAGATAACCCTACAGCAAGATAGTCACAACAAAGAAAGCGCTGTCAAACAACCCTACAGCGCGATAGTCACAACAAAGAAAACACTGTCAGATAACCCTACAACACGATAGTCACAACAAAGAAAACACTGTCAGATAACCCTACAGCAAGATAGTCACAACAAAGAAAACACTGTCAGATAACCCTACAACAAGATAGTCACAACAAAGAAAGCGCTGTCAAACAACCCTACAGCACGATAGTCACAACAAAGAAAACACTGTCAGATAACCCTACAACACGATAGTCACAACAAAGAAGGCACTGTCAGATAACCCTACAGCACGATAGTCACAACAAAGAAAACACTGTCAGATAACCCTACAGCAAGATAATCACAACAAAGAAAGCACTGTCAGATAACCCTACAACATGAGTGTGGTATTCTAGAAATATTCGCCCACCAAATTAAAATATTTTTGTATAGACCTATTCCTATACATGACAATAGGATATGGCCAGGCTGTTTGCATCCAAACTCAACGTATGCAACATATTTGGTCTTTGTTTACTAAACAAGTACTCACAACAATAGCATGTTTGTTTGACACTGTGTTGTTTCTGTGTATGCCGGCCTCACTTAATAGATCACATATAGTCTAGGTTACCCGATTTCATAGAACTGTGCACACGTTTATCAGTTGCATGGGTTAACATTTCAGCCCTTAATCAACTGGAGAAATGACCGGAATCATTCTTAGTAAACCACTGGTGAGATATTCTTGATTTTAGTTGCACGTTGTTAATTTTTATTATCTCTTTTAGGTGCATAGCCCCAAAACTATGACTTGTTTCGCTTTAATATGATAAAACAATCCATGTGGTCACTACTGTAACTTGTACGAAGAATAAGTTTAGCACGGAAACAACATCATTGGGAAACGTCACATGAAAACCATGCAAACTTAGGAGGGATCATGCCATGGTTTACATCACAAATTTCATTTAGATGCGATTTTCAAGTTCCCGAAATCTGACTACTACGGAGCATGAAACTTGGTAACAAAAAAATAATCCAAATTTCAGCTTCAGGCAATGATCTTGTTCTTACCATTTAGACAAATTAGTTCAATGGTCTGAAAAATGGCAAATGTTATTCAATTTTGGGAGATGTAAATGCCTGCACACAGGACACAGCAACTTGGATGTAAACTATAAAATAGGAGATATCATACTGCTCTAGGTACTACCATAAAAGAAAAGGACTTAGGAGTAACAATAAGTGCTGATATGAAAGTTTCAGAGCAGTATGGTATTGTAGCTTCAAAGGGTAATAAAATTCTTTGGTTGATTAGGAGAAATATAACATACAAGGAAAAAAGCTAATTATACCTCTGTATACAGCAACAGTTAGGTCTCATTTAGACTACTGTATATAACCTTGGAGACCATGTCATATGAAGGATATAGATATGCTTGAAGGAATACAGAGGAGAGATTATTCCAGAACTGAAAGACCTTAGTTATGAAGAACGTCTAAAAGAATGTGGTTTAACAAACCTAGAGACAAGGAGGTTAAGCGGAAATCAAATTCAAATTTTTAAGATATTGAATGGGTACAAAAATATTGACACATATCTCAGGAGGGCGGATGAAAAAAGATTGGACTCTCGATAAGCCAAAGGCTTCCCTGTCCACTTGCCATCTGGGCCTTTGGCAATCTTGTAAACCTATAGTATCAACTGGCTAGAATTAGGCACAAGGAAGCAGCCTATTATATCAGGATCCAAAGACTGATCAATCAGGATCATGACAGAACCAATTTCATGTTTTTGTTTATATTATAATACAATGGTCATTTGCCTGTTTCAGACGTTTGCCACCGCTTGGGGCTGGATTCATTGGTGTGTCAGTTTCCACACAGCCATCTCAAAACTTCAACTTCAAAGAATTTTGTTTAGAAAGTTCAAAAAATTACTTGTGGTCCTACCACAATGCTAGCTTTACATATGAGCTACACACAAGAGTTTTAATGATATGCTGAACAAAAACTTAAATAATGACATTTCCTTTATGCAAACAACTTACCTTCTCATACAACTTGAACAAGGATGGGATCTTTCGCGGTGAGATGATCGATAGAGAAATGCCACGCTGTGACAGACAAATGAACTAATAACATATGACAACCTCCAAATAGATGCATACATAAGTACTATAATACAAATTCAATGGTTTTATGTAAACAAAAAACAGTAGCTATGGTGCTAAAAAAATGCAGATCTTATATATTAATTAGTTTTCATATGCTTCTCTTATAACATATAATCTTTCAAACAGCCACTTTTCATGGCTAATACAGGAGTTTTAGTAACTTTTACAGACAGAGATCACCAGCTCTATGAATCTATGACAGGTTATACATTTAACCATGTGGGATCAACAGCTTTTAGTATCTCTTCCGAAAGACACAGGCAAACTGGGCTGAATGGAATTGCCCAAGTTTCGAAACGGCAGCATGGTAAACTTGAACCCCAGTCCTCTCGACTGACAGTCTGGTATTCCTACCATCGCTACCGCACCCCACTAACTACCGGGCCCCACTAGCTACCGCACCCCACTAGCTAGCGTACCCACACACCCACCTCCCCCATCATAGTGGCAAGCTGCTCAGCCGTGTAACCCACATAGTTGATACTCTCTTGACTTGGCAGCTGGTAGAAACTTGAGTTGGACACAAGGATGCAGTGTTTCTGGTCAGCAGCCCTGTGATCAGTAGCCCTGTGGTCAGCAGCCCTGTTGTTAGTACAAGACAGAACGAGTTAGAGACGATCTCAAAACATGACAATATACACAAGGATGATTTAATCGAATTTGTATAACCTCAAACCCACTCTTGCTGCATGAACCTTTGAATTACATTGACTTGTACTTCTTCAGTTCATGCTCTAATATATCAACTTACGATGCTAAATGAAACAGCTGCTTCCTCTCCTCCCAATGTAGACAACTTCATGGAATGTCACACATCTATGCTTCTAGATAATTCCTTAGCAGTGCTGTGGACAGCTGTCAAAATTCATATTTAGCAACAATTTGGTGTAAAAATTCACAGAAAGTACATCTAAAAACCTTACATCAAAGTTCCCCAAACAATATCTCCAAACATTAGGTTTCTCAAAAAGACAACATCATACAGCTATGGTGATATATTTGCAGTTTTTGAATAATTTTTGTGATGTTGTGACTTCCTTCCGAAGAAACACCTTTTACCTGGTGATGACTTTGACAGATCCTTCCTCAATTTGATATTTCGCTTCCCTTGTTTCAGAATTACGAAAACTAAAACCTGTCTAGTATCCACTATAACATGCCAACTCATTTGTAGAAATGCGTTATTTAGTTTTGACAAATTATTACATTATTTTTTTACCAAATCCGGTTAAAATTTGGTGACAAAAGTGGTCCGGCTCTATGTACTATGACACAAGGTTGGCTGTTCACACTTTCTCAAGTCATCCAATCTGATGATCAAAGACAATTCATCTGATAACTTTACCAAAAGCATGTACTCTTATCAAAGCGACTGCTCATACTATTTAAACTATTCATGCATTACTACAGATCTGAACATCGATGGACCTGATTTGCAATGGGCTAAATGAATGGAAGAGGATGTTTTAACTAATTGTTTTCAGTGATGAGGAATGGGGTGTGGTTTCTCCATGACTATGTTACTTACGTGGGTTTGCGCAAACCAGCGAGGTCATCAAAAAGCTGAATGGCAGTACATAAGCCTTCTGCAATGTGACTGCCTGTCTCCCCAACTCCACCAACAAATCTATAACGAATAAATGACATAACAACATACCTGTTTGGAAATCATTTAGTCAAATTATGTAACAACATACCTGTTTGGAAATCATTCGGTCAAATGACATAACAACATACCTGTTTGGAAATCATTCAGTCAAATGACAAGACTAAAAGGTATTCAATCAAATGATGTGTTCAAAAACCCCCAAGGAAATCGATCAGTCAAATAACAAGTCTACAAACCTGTATGGAAATTATTCAGTTGAATTACTCAGTCAAATGACTTGTCAACTAACAAACCATACTCACTCAGTTTTGTCAATACTTTTGATGAAGTTGTGGATGCTGGTGGTGGGTGGGGTGCATACGGAGGCTGGGCCGGGGGTACAATCAGCCCCAAAGAACAGGACCAGACTGTACAAGGTACAACTGTACTGTAAACATAGCAAGACATTCACTTTATAACTACCCTACCCCCATACACATGCATACAAAATGGCTGACAGCTACAAAGAATGCAATCATTAAGAATGTATGAATAGTACATCATGCATCACTCAAGTAACTGAGATAAAGTGGTATGATTAAAGAGGTGGCCGAATTACAGAGGCTGGTCAGACATAGATGTGGGAAAAACAGACTGTGATACAGTAACAGTGGGCATTTTCAAGAGGTGACCATTGAGCAGTTTTGTAAACATATTAGCACATGCACAAATGCCAAGAAATGAAGCATCCATACTGGCGTGTGAGGCAGTCAGATATTAATGTCATATTTTACTTACATCACATCCATAGTCCACATCGTACGGTGGGCCGCCATTAAAGTACCTGAAACAAAAACATGCCACATGATCATGATAAACAGAAGCTAGAAACAGCAAGAAATATGACACAACTGTTCTGCAAACAACTAGATTTACTGATATTAATGAGCACGTTATATGTAGTAAACAGAAACTTGAATATGGATGCAAACAAATGTCAATAACTTATAACAAATAATTTATTTTTCCACCAGTGATTGCACAATATCCCACTAAAATATATCAAGTCAGGAATGTTTTGATTCCATAAATATACCAAACTAATAAAGGCACACAAACTGTTAGTTTATATCTTAACAAATGAATTTATGCTGGCATGAAGTGCGCATCGACTTGAAGGCCATAGGATCGTTAAAATGGAAACACCACCAGTGTTTCTAAGAAATCAGGTGGATTTCCAAAAGGACGGGATTTTTAAAGCAAAATAGGCAAAATTGGCAAAATAGTATGTCAGTGCTGCGTGATTATTTGTAGTGCAGACTAGTGCTGTGTGATTATTTGTGGTTTCAACATTCAGTTAAATATTTCCTAGCATGTTATAAGGAAAAAATTAACTGATACGGTAGCCACCTCAGCCATCTTAAAAGGCTGTTTTCCATGTTAATTTGACCAAAAAAAAATTTATTGTAAGATATAATAATAATATATAAAATACTTCTACTGCGCTAAAATCCTAGGAAGACCCAAGCTTGGCAGTGCACCAAATCAAAAGAGGTTAAGCATTTCATAATCGATAAGCAGTTCCAGTTGTAAACAGTTGGATTGGTATGCTGGGGAGCTATGGAGGATAAGCAAGTTTAAACAGGTGGGTTTTCAGTTTATGGTGAAATGTTGCTATATTTTCTCGACTTAACACTAACAGGGAGTGAGTTCCACAGAGTCGGTGCAGCAACTGAAAAAGCTCTAGTTCCAACATTTGCCTTAACACTGGGAACAAAAAGTAGATTAAAATTAGATGATCGAAGCTGTCTAGGCTGTCTTGCAGGAGTGAGCAGTGAATGTAAATATGCTGGTTGCTTGGGTGAAAGTGCTTGATAGGTAATTGTACAGATCTTAAAAATAGTGAGTTATCAGACAGAGAGCCAATGCAGTTATTAAGATGTAGTAATGAGTGAGAGAAACGAGAAGACCCGGGTAACTACCCTTGCCAAACAATTTTGCACATGTTGAAGTTTCAAGATATCCTTGAGAGCAATATTATGATAAAGGGAATAATCAAGTCCACTGCTAACAAGAGCAGTTACAATAGTTTTGGCGACAGCAAAAGACATACAGGCGAACGAAAGTCATGGATATGATAAAAACAGCAGCAACAAGTTTGTGAAATATGCTTTCTAAAATGTTTATTATTATCAAAGGTGACTCCTAAATTGAGTGCTGAGATGGCCGGTGTGAAATTCTGGCTCAGCATAGGTGTTGGGAAAAAACAACCAAATTTACCACGCTGTGATGGAGAGTGGAGACAATCCCTGAGTTGGCTTAAGGAACAATTTGTATCTGGAGTAGCCAAGGAAAGGTAAATGTGTATCATCTGCATATAGGCGGTGGTCCAAGTTGTGGGTTTGAATAACTGAGCTGAGTGGAGTAGTGTAAAGATACGATTCCAATTTCAATTCTGCCTACTTCTCTCTGGAAGAAACAGGAAACAACCATGTTTTCCAGGACAGAAAAACCTGGGTTGATCCGATGTCAAAAAAAAAACTACTTCCCATTCATACACTGACTGACTTAGTCTGAGATATAGTAAGAAAATATGGCTGCCACTGCATATATGAATATTCCAATGAGTGCGTAGTTTTTCTGTAGAATGCACAACATATGCCATGCAATGAATAAAACGAAAGAACCAACGACGACACGAATGTCTCGTTTATATGCTTACTCCAGAGTTGGCAGGATGTACGCTTCTTTCAGTTCATCGATGTAGGCGCCCAAGTTCGCCGTACCCTCCAACACAAAAACCACGTCTGCAACTGGCATTTGTGAAGAATCAGCATCTGCGATTACCATGGTAATAATCTATGTAAATTTTCCTCATAGGTACTGTCAACTATCTTCTCAATTTGTAAACGTAAACACACGAGCCCAAATCAATCTAACGCCATCTTGTGTTTATAGCCTCGATTTCAAAAAGGCTCTGGCTGCTTCCGGCCAGATTTAGTAGCTTCTTGATTTATGTGTGGTTTCGTCGGTTTTTGTAGCCTCGATTACGGTTTTTGTTGTTGATACTTTTAGGGTAGTTTTAAATACATTTTCACTATGGATTGCCCACGCCAAGAGTTTGCACGTCTTATTAAATATAATATCCGAGGGGTTTAACAACAGCCATAGAAGTCTAGAAGACCAGGGTAATAGTACTAATACTAATACCTGACCAGTCTGCCGACGGGCAACCGAATCAACTTGGGCCTTTAGGCTTTATAACTAATACATACTAATATATAGTATATATTAGTTATAAAGCCTAAAGGCCCAAGTTGATTCAGTTGCCCATGAGTTTGCCTGATGTGATGAGTGATGTATATAATATATATATATAAAAAAATTGTTTTATAATAATTTAAACACTTGTCTCATAAAGTATGTTATGCCATTTATCACCTTTTTTATTTTTTCAACATCTTTATTATTTGCGAAGTTATTCCACTTTTTGGTTTCAAAAACAAGGTATATTTTGTGTATAGACATAAATATATCTATAGATATACAGTACTAATAAGAGATTATTAGTACATAATTACCTGTATATACCTAATACCTTATTACGTGCACAATTTATCCATGCACCTTGTATATCAAATATCATAACATATTAACTATAACAGTAGCACCACTAAACATGATCGAAACTGAACTTTCTGAAGTGCTCTAAACATGTATTAGCTAATGACTGCAAGTGGTCAAAATCTCATTGAGCCCTGTTGGACATTCTTCTCTAAGGTCCCAAAAATATTCTTTTCCCATCTTCCAACACATTCCCCAGCTGCTCCATCACAGCCATTTCCACCTGCAGATCGAGATCTTTCTCGAATGTTATCTGGTCAACTTGCCCAAGGACACGCCTCATGTAAAGAAATGTGCTCTCTCATTTAAGCTGTCAATTGTTTTAGTAGGCAACCTTTCACATGGTTTGTCAAACAAATGCATAGAATGAATGTGAATGTTGCAATGTGTACAGAATGAGTTACATGATAGTGGTTCATACAACGAAGAAAAGGCAAACGACGACCAAAAAGGGGAGAGTCTCATTAAATGCTTAGTAAAGAAAAAAAATCTTTTTAATGAGCTGACATCTAGTAGAGTTTTAAAAAAGAGTTACAAATATGCATACACGCACGCACGCACGCACGCACGCACGCACGCACGCACGCACGCACGCACGCACGCATGCGCGCATTATTTATAAAAGTGAATCCTACCCCTATAACATGTTATGTTGCACCCAATCAATGTGACTACTGGGAAACACTTGATGTACGCTCCCCCAAGAAAAACAAACATATCTTTAATATATTGATATTTCAGAACATTTTCGAAACTGTTACATTCATTCACATATACACTAACACAGCACAAACATTTGCGACATAAATTACCTGAAAATAACTAGATGTTAGATCTTGTCTTCTGTCAATTCGTACAGCTGTAAGCCACTCAGGAAATAACCATATTCGTTGTCGCACAACTTTCTCCAGCAAGCCTCCAAAATGTTTGTCTTGAAGAGTTTAACACTAATGCACGATGCTCACTCCAATATGAACAACCCAACTGCCCACACTTATAACACAACTGCTGGGACTACCCTCACCCAAATTATTAATCAGTCTGGTGGCCATGCCCCATTAAGAACAAATGACATTGACAAATCTTCAAGTTAATTGGTTCCTGGTGTCATCATCCCTGGCTACTAGCCCGATAAGTTTATACTTCTCTGGTAGCCACCTCATCTTTATTGCTTTTGTTTACCTTATATTGTACATGATGATGGTGAGGAGGAAATAAATTAACTTACTTACTCACTTACTTACTTACTTACATATGTTAGACAACTATTTGTAACATGCTATGTTCACACTATAAACAGTACTACCCTATGTGTCATGCAGTGGATGCAACTGTTTCTGCCGTGCAATGAAATGCCGGCCAGTGGTCCACGCCCGCTTCACTGCAGTGAGCTGGCTTATCGCTCTTGTTTAAAGGGGGATGATTAATTATGTAACTCTATGATTGGAATTGAGTCCATTTCTTATGACCTTTATGTATGTTGGCTGCGCTGCCACTGAATGCAGGGGAACATGGCATAACGTGTACTAATGAAAATATTGAGATTGCAAGATTTTCAGCCGCATAATCCTGAAGAGAATATCAGCAGCTACTGATACAATCCTCCGCCAGGAACAAGCCGGTTTCAGAAGAGGAAAGTCATGCATCGACCACATTTTCATGCGAATATCAGCAGCTACTGATACAATCCTCCGCCAGGAACAAGCCGGTTTCAGAAGAGGAAAGTCATGCATCGACCACATTTTCATGCGACGGCAGATTTTTGAACAAAGCAGGGAATGAAACAGTACGATCTACATTGCCTTCATTGACTTTGAAAAGGCCTTTGACAGCCTTCACAGAGAATCCCTGTGGAGAATACTACGTCACTACGGGATCCCACAGAAGATGGTAAATGTGATCAAGATACTTTACACAGACGTCCAGTGTCAAGTCGCCTGTAACAGTCACATGTCAGACAGCTTTAGCGTAAAATCCAGAGTAAAACAGGGATGCATTCTCTCACAATTTCTTTTCACCCTTGCCATCGACTGGCTGATGATAGAAATCACCAAAAATGGAAACAGAGGCATCAGATGGACACTTACCTCGATCTTGGAAGACCTGGACTATGCAGATGACATTGGACTGCTGTCTAACAGGCACAAGGACATGCAAGAAAAGATGGACAAACTCACAACAACAGCACCATATATTGGGTTCAAGCTCAACACAGCAAAAACCAAACTGATGAAGATCAACAACAAGACAGAAAACCCCATCACCATAAACAACATAAACAACAGTGATGCTTTGGAAGACGTTCAGGACTTTGCATACCTGGGAAGCAAAATCACAACAGATGGAGACTCTGCAAAAGATGCCACGGCTATGATCAGAAAGGCAAGTCAGACCTTCGCTATGCTGAAGCCCATCTGGAAATCCAAGCAACTGAGATTGGAGACAAAACTGAGACTGTACAATAGTAATGTTCTCAGTGTGCTTCTCTACAGCTCCGAGTGCTGGAAACTGACAGCCAAGCTAGCACACAAGCTTGAGACCTTCCAAAACAAGTGTCTACGGAAGATCCTAGGAGTATTTTGGCCCAACACCATCACTAATGAAGAGCTGCACAGCAAAACAGATGCAACATCCTTGGCCACACAGATAAAGAAGAGAAGATGGAGATGGTTTGGACACGTGTGCCGAATGTCACCTGGCGCACTGCCCAAGACAGCCTCACGCTGGACAGCAGATGGAAAAAGGAGACGTGGTCGCCCAAAAGAAACATGGAGACGAACAGTGGAGAAGGAGATGAAAGAATTCGGCCGGACATGGAACACCATCACCAAATGGGTGGCAGACCGACAGCAGTGGCGCTCTCTTGTTGATGCCTTATGCGCCACCGGGCACAAAGAGGACTAAGTAAGTAAGTGTGTCTTTCGATATCTGGCCCTGCATCGTGGAGGTGACGTACGTCGGTTGGAACATACAGTGAAGACACTGTACAAAGCATACAATAAAGACGATATACCCATAGAAAAAATTGCCGGGGTGACTTTGGAATAACTCTGTCGTATAGAGAGCACGTTCGAACGTGTGCATATACAAGCTCGTCAAGTCGGATGATGCAGAGGATGGAAAGTCGACTGCCGAACTCGTCCGTCGATCGTTATGCCATTACCCCGAAATAATGTATCTCAACCTTTATGAGACACATTTTTCATTCATACAGGATGTACACATGTACTGTCACTCGTATCGATGTCGGAAGTGTGGTGACTCGTCATGGAAAAACGCATATTGCCTGCGCACACACGAGCGCACGTGCACGGGAGGTGTACGTCGAGTCTATCCTGGCGGCGTGTACCATTCGACTCCGTCGGTGTTCGAACGTCTGGACGACGAGAACATTCGAGTGTCCGAATCGTTGCGCTACTATCCATACCGAGCCACCTTTGACTTTGAGTGTTCGTTCGACACCACACAACTTCCTTTTGGACAGCGACAAGGTCCAGTGGGCGGCGCGTCACGTTCCAGTGACCGTCAGCGTGGCATCCAACGTGCCCGGACACGAACAAGCGATGGAGACATTAACAAGTTGTTGAGCGCCATGATGGATATCTTACGATCGATGAGTGACTCCGCCTACGAGAAGATCAAAGACTCATACGAGGGCGTATTGGAGCAACTTGCACTGACGAACTGGGACGAACGGGTGCTCGGTGCACAATCTCCCGACGACGACAAGGAATCTCGACCACCGACCAATCCGTACAAAACGCTGATGAGACAACTTTATGGATGGATGCATCAGTTACCCGTCATCGGGTTCAATTCGGGTAAGTAAGATCTCAGTGCAGTCAAACAGTTTCTGTCCACGTCAAAGACATAGGAACAACAAGAAGAAAACGAAGAGGAGAAGGAAGAGGACGACAAAGAGAAAGAGGAAGAGAACGATGGTGTCAGGTCTTTTTTTATCAAACGCAACAACACGTTCATATGTCTTTCGACGGATCAGGTGAAATTCCTAGACATGACCAATTATGAACCCGGGTTGCTTCAGCTGAGAGTCTGGCGTTTTAACATTGTGTGGTAGAAAGATCATGAATAAATCCATTTTTCATATCTCTAAGGTATAAGCATATTGAAAGTAACGACACAGTCAAATATATGAAGTTTGTAACTTCTCATGAATATACACCCAGACAAAAAATCACAAATTGCAATAATCAAAGCATTTACTTACATCTACTGATTTGCATCTTTAACAAAGAACAACACAGTTGCCTTGCTAACCTTTCATGCCGACTCTTGTTGAGAGAAATCTTCAGTTGATGCACTAGGGAACATCCGGGCACATGCTGCGCATTATTAATTCAAGACAAAGATAAAAATAAACAATAGTTTTGTAGTAAATTAAGAAAGTGGCACTGAAACTTAGACTGAATACTGCAAAGAAAACAGTGGATTTTAGTATTCTTGCAGTGTGAAGTTTGTGAAATTCATATGCTGAGGGTCAATAGCACAACAATGCTATGCATAACGGTGAACTTATTTAGCAAAATAAGCAGACATTCTCACCGAGTCGGTTGACAACCATCTAGCCGGAAACGTTGTGAGGCACACATCAAACGTAACAGTATAAACCACAGACAACTGTCATTGCCGCTGTTGTTATTGTCATTTGGGCATTGCCACTGTCATCATTGTCACATCTGTCAATACACTGCTGCTGTTTACTCCCCCGAAGAGCTGCCACCCCAACCCACCCCAACACAACACAAGGGAGTCATTTGACTGCATTGTTTAATTTGTTTCAATGAACAGGTAATCTCTGAAGCCATCAGCCTACAGACCAGTTGGTCTTTTCATGTTGTATAAACAACAACTGAGGCATTGACCAGTAGACATACACAGCACTTAAAGAGCACGTTGTGAAAGTGGATTCACAGGTCAGACAACGATTTCATAATCTGCTGAAGGTACTGCTCACTTCAGAGAACTTTTTTAATGGTATGTGAAAGTGAATCTAACAATAATAATTATTCAAAGAATTACGCATGCATTTGATCGTAGATTTGATTGTGCATTTGATTGATTAAATGTTCGTGGGTCGCATTGAAATGCAAATGCTGGAATGCTGGAACGACTGACTCTTGATGTCACTTCAATGTGGAGGGAGTCAGGGAGACAGGGAGGGAGAGGGAAATGGAGAGTTAGAAGGAAATGGAGAGGGAGAGACTATGACACTATGGTTCTGTAATTCCAACACGCCGCCAACCCTGTCATCACCAGGGCGGCCAGTTTGCAGTCATCTGTTGAAACACTCCGAGGACCAGTGGGGATTGCGTCTCTACGTCGGCGATCGCGACGACGTCGGCGCCTCGAAAATAGACGGCTCCGACAACGGCGACAAGGTGGTCGTATGTTTGATGCGAGAGTTCATCGACGACAGCGAACTACATGACGACGGCGCTCGGCAGCAGCAAACCGCTGCCCAAGTACACATTTGTCTTGTTCGACGTCATCCAATCTTCATCCAATCCCCGACGTCTACAGCAACTGCTCTTCAAAGACTCTGCCTCCACCCAGGTCACGTGAAGCACCCGATGCACGACTCCGACGTCTCTTTGATGCTAATACCAATGCTGGTTTCGTTCAAGGACACACGTTAGATGATGTAAACAGTATAACAAACAATCAATCATCTTTGATAGAGCATTCAACCCTCTCCAACACGGACACCGCGTGCGACACAAGTGCTGACTTCGTACCAGGATACACGTGTGTAACAAACAGTGATACGCAGACACGCTCCCCGCCGACGTTTAATAATATCCACATGACGTGATCTGAGCTGGTACGCTCATTGAGCTATACAGGCCTATGTTGCAACATTTTGTGGCTTGGATGGTATAAATTTGCGGAGCACCTTAAACATTGCAGTGACATAATAATTCCACTGTTACCTATGTGTTTTACTAATTTATTTGTCCATGGTATTTTACCTGAATCTATGATATATGTTGTACTTGTGCCCATTGTTAAAAACAAAAGTGGTAGCATATGTAGTAAGAGTACCTACAGACCCACTGCTCTCGCTAGTATTGTGTCCAAAGTCTTTGATAGGTTAACTTATGACCGCCGTATTGCTTACAGCTTGACTACATGTAGCAATCAGTTTGGCTTCAAAGCTAAACAGAGTACATATATGTGTATATATGCCTTCAAGGAGGCTGTATTAAAATACCGTAGTTTGAATAGTAATGTATATTAAAAAAATGTTATGTATCCAAAGCATTTGATCGAGTAAATCACTATGTTCTATTTGAGAAACTCATAAAGCGAGGCATACCCTTGTATATAGTTAGAATTCTAGTATTTTGGTATACTACTAAAAATGTATGTTGGAAGTATATAATGTCAGACAGTTTTTCTGTTACTAATGGTATACGTCAAAGAGGAATTCTCTCCCTGTATCTTGTTGTGTCTACTTGGATGATCTCTGTAAAAATAAAATAATGTAAATGCTGGATGCATAATAAGTGCAGCATTGATTAACCATTTGATGTATGTTGATGATTTAGTGCTCTTGGCTCCCTCATCCACGGGTTTATCAATGTTGCTGTCTGTCTGTTCAGATTATGGTCTAGAACGCGATATCAAATACAACAGTACCAAAAGTAATGTTATGATATTTTGCTGCAAAAAGGTCAAAGATATATATATATATATGCCAAACTTTGTGTTAAATGATGAAATATTGACAAGAGTTAATAACTGTAAATATCTTGGACATGTTCTCACTGAAGTTCTAAGTGATGATGATAATGATATGGCTAGGCAGTATACGAGAATTTATGCTCAGGGTAATGCCTTGATTAGAACCCCGTGTTTCAACGGTAGCCCCGGTCTCCCCTAATTGTTTATTATGAATTCGCCAATGCGTATACCTATGCCACATGCTACATTCAAGGAGGCTAAATCAGACTACACGCACGCACGCACGCATGCACGCACGCACGCACGCACACAATACACGCACGCACGCGCGTGCCAATTCAAGAGTTCGTGCATATAAACAGCGTCTGTTGAAATATAGCGTGTGTATACACACACACACGCACGCACACGCACGCACGCACGCACGCACGCATATATACATATATACATATACATATATATATATATATATATATATATATATATATATATATATATATATATATATATATATATATATATATATATATATACATATATACATATGCATATATGCATATATATATATATATATATATATATATATATATATATATATATATACATATATATATATATATATATATATATATATATATATATATATATGTATGTATGTATGTATGTATGTATGTATGTATGTATGTATGTATGTATGTATGTATGTATGTATGTATGTATGTATGTATGTATGTATGTATGTATGTATGTATGTATGTATGTATGTATGTATGTATGTATGTATGTATGTATGTATATATATTCCAAAGTATATAAGGAAGAGTGAGACATGATGTGCTCCATCGTTTGCGACCGGTGACTACGGTCGCATCCCGATACATGTTGACCACATTTGAAGAACCTTTGTCTACATCGCCCCTGTGATGTTCTGATGGGGTTGAGTGTGCGCGAACATCCTTCAGCACATCTCGGGACTAGGTGGTTCTTCGATCGGTAGGGTCAGCGACGATCTGTTTGACTAGATTCGGTTGATTCGCTCAGGACACAGTGGAATCGGAGTCATCTTTAGCCGAGACACTCTTGCCACGGTCCAAAGTAGGGTGGTTAGGGTGGTTAAGCAAGTAGTCGCGGAATGGGTGTTTGCAATGACCCGATTGTAGATACAACGGCGTTTGAGCACATCGCCTGATCTGTGGTGGATGGATGTGTGATAGCACAGGGAGCCAATCGACTGGTGTCGATGTTAGCATACCCAAGGCCAGATGCATTGTTGGTGGTGTCGAGGGGTTTCACACGGTACCGGAGTACAGCATTCCGCAGCTGAGTGGACCAGCCTATTGTTGCGTTTCGGAGTGTCCGAGGGTCTGCCCTTGTGATGTACGTGAGAGCCTTCTCTCGTGTTCAGTGTCGCGCCAATATACGTCGGAGTAATCTTATGGCTGCACCGTTTTGGAACATAACCTGTCATCGACCACGATGTTATAGGGGTCAGACCACAGTTGACCTTCCTGTTTATTGAATGTAGGGCGTATTAAATTGCGATATGTGAATTTAAAGAATTCATATGATGTGACATAAGTACAATTGAGCAAGCAAATTCACAGGTTTGTTTGTAGAAGCTATTGGCTGTGAAATGGTGCATTTTTTAGTGTTTAACAGGCATAGGGATGGGAATTTTTCTGCCATAGGCCACGTAGGCACATGAATGCATGGCTATTTTTGTCAAAATTGATGGGCATCTCACGTCGGCGCGTTTTAAAAGAGCTGGAGGTATGTGATTTCGACAAATTTTGGTCAGCATGTCAATGAGATGATGCAGTTGCTCTAAAAAAGTTTCAGAATTTTTTATGGTCACGTTTTCTTATAATTAGACAAAACGTTAACATGGCCACCGATGCAATTCTCTACAGTGGTCTGACTCCTATAGCCTTATGCTGTTGTCTAAGTGGAAGGCGGTGACGACGGTATTTTTTCGGGATCGGCTTCAGTTTCCAACGCTGTAAGCAGCCGGGCATTGTGCCGAGATCTTGTGTATGGGTACGTGCTTCCGATGAACTGGAGGTGTCCTGTGTGGCGAAATCAATCAATAATTTATGATATGCACATATGAATGTCAGTGACAATGTAGAGATGGGTATTGAATAGCACCGTGGCCAAGATGGAGCCTCGAAGAAAGTGCTGCGTGGCTTGCTGATCTGACCATTTAGATAGCCAGCTGTCACCGCCGATGGAAGAGACTGTCCGGCGGCTGACTCTCAGTAGAGCCCAGGGAGGAGCCCTTGACCCGAGGTTATAAACCGTACTCAACTCAATTGAGCACGGTTTCATGCTCAAGCCTCGCTTTCACACTATGCTCAAACTCAGGCGAGGTTATAAAACTTTTAATAATAATTTTATTTTGCAGCACACATACACTTCGCATATATCGTATTGGTATGCCTTAATGTCCAGTATGGCATGTTATAAATCGTTCAACTAAACCACATAGTTTTAATATCTGTGGACACATTTCGTGTGAATCATGACTCTGACTCGGCAGTTGAAATATAATGTTGTCGTCCTGCAGCAGCTGTAAATGAATGGTCCCCGTCGCCAAAAAAGCCGCAACTAAAAGTAAACTATCACTTGTTTTGCGGTGTCTGTCGCTGCTGCGGTTACGTTTGGCAAATGTTCGTTAAATAGTACAGTTTCAGCCATCAAACAAAATCTTTCACAAATGTCGTATTCCATCAGGTCTTCATACGGATAAAACTCGGAAGTAGGCGGCCTGGACCCTAAAATCGGACAGCTTATCTTCTCAAAACGGACGAACTTTCAACGACTTCAATAAATTTATGCGTGAGCTGCCATTTTTATTTATGCTTGAGCACGGCGTTGAGCATGGTCTTGAGCATACTCAGGATTTCAGCATTTCGTGCTCAACGCTGAGCACGATTTCGTGCTCAAGATGTTTTATAACCTCGCCTGAGTTTGAGCATAGTGTGAAAGCGAGGCTTGAGCATGAAACCGTGCTCAATTGAGTTGAGTACGGTTTATAACCTTGGGCCCAGGTATCTTGTTTCCTTTACTTGATGTTGTTAGTCACGAGAAACACATACCGGCTGACATACGATTTAAGCAGAGCTAGCTCTGATTTAAGTTAGACATAATTGAAAATTAATGTTAGTTAAAAAGCTATCTTAACATCAACATGTACTTTTTTCTGAAACAAAAGACATTCTTAAAACTTGTCATTCATTTACAAAGTTCGTTTGCGGGCCCGTAGAGAGCAGAATTAGATAAAAAGCTCAACCGTGTCAGTATGTCGTCACAATAGCGCGTCACGTGTTGCGTCCGTTATTCCGCGGGCGAACTACACAACAGCTTTTCTTTCAAAAACGTTGCATCGTAGAGTGTTTTCCAGGTAATACACATGAAATATGTCGTAAATCTGCATACCGATTTTCCGTATAAATTATTTTAAACAAATATGTGTAAATACGGGATACAGCCGCATTTCTTCCGCAGTGACGCCAGTGTACAATACGGGTCATCCGTTCGAAACAGCGCGTATTATGAATGTCAATTTGTTATGTTCTTTTGCAGTAAGTCGACACGTGTTTGTGAGTGAGCACTGTCCGAGTTCACTACGTGATGTACAACATCGTAGTGTCTCTTCTGGTACTTGCGGTTGCCATCGAAACATGTAAGTCTTGAGTTGACTTGTAGACACGGCAGTGTCGGTGTGAAAATCTAGTAGTGCCAGCTATTTCCTGGTTTTCAATTATTCAATCGCATCTTCATGCGAGGCATTTATTGAACAGAAAAAAAATTGTGTTTTCATATTGTTAGTAGTTATTTAATGCCTACACATGTTTTACCTGTTGAACAGTATTTATATGGTAAAAATTTAGGCGTACCATGTATTGATTTTATCGAACGCCAAAGTTTAGTTACTGTAAATGTGTATAATATGCCAGGCCTGCATTTACCCAAGAAAAGCACCCCATCCCCCAAATAGCCCCCTCTACTTACCCCAACATCCCCCTTCTCGAAATTGGCATAGATGGCGTAATAAAGCAGCTGGAAAATCTAAACCAGAATAAAGCTACAGGCCCAGAGGAACTCCCAGCTAGAGTCCTTAAAGAAACTGCAAAGCAGATAGCTCCCATATCATCACCCAAATTTTCCAACAATCATACAACACAGGTAAACTTCCTAATGACTGGCTACAAGCATTAGTAACTCCTATACACAAAAAGAGCCATAAATCTGACCCAGCTAACTACAGACCCATATCACTAACCTGCATCCTCTGTAAAGTAATGGAACATATCATCCTAAGCAACATGTGGAAACACCTGCACAAGCATAACATCATTCTCCACTTCCAACACGGATTCCAGTCGGGACTGTCTTGTGAATCTCAACTCATTGAGACAGTCCACGACTGGATCACTGCTATGGACAACAAGACCCAAATTGACGCAATCCTGCTTGACTTTGCTAAAGCCTTCGACAAAGTGCCTCACCTACGTCTTCTATCAAAATTGACCTCCTACGGAATCACTGGAAACACTCAAAATTGGATCAAATCTTTTCTATCCAACCGCAAACAGAGAGTCTCAGTTAACGGTGCCCTGTCGGACATCACAGATGTCACATCTGGTGTCCCACAGGGTTCAGTTCTAGGACCTGTCCTCTTCTTACTCTACATAAATGACATAAATGGGAACATCAAATCTTCTATACGCCTTTTTGCAGATGATAGTATTATATATCGTAAAATTTCTTCCAAAACCGACCATGAAATTCTCCAAATTGACCTTAGCCAACTCCAAACATGGTCAGACAAATGGCAAATGGAATTTAATGTATCTAAATGCGTCCACCTTCCAATAACAAACAAAACTAAACCCAGCACACACAAGTACTCGCTTTCTGGCCAGCCATTATCCACCGTATCCAGCCACTCATACCTCGGAGTAAAATTGGATTCCAAATTAACCTGGACAAATCACGTCACTGACATAACTTCAAAATCGTCGAAATGTTTAGGCATGATTAAACGAACTCTTGGCCCATGTAAACCCGAAGTTAAGCAAACAGCGTACAACATGCTAATCCGGCCAAAACTTGAGTACTCTTCACCCATATGGAATCCCCACACCTTTTCACAAGTTAAAAGCCTTGAAAGAGTGCAACACTCTGCTGCCAGATTTGTTAAAAATGATTACAGACGGAACACAAATCCAGCAGATCTAATTACTGCCCTTGGATGGCCAACCCTCGAACGAAGGCGCATTATCAAGCAAGCCACTACCTTCTACAAAATTCTAAACAACATTATTGAGATCACCCCCCCCCTCCGGGCCTACTAACTCGCTCTCGAACCCGTGGACAATACATAGCCCCCAAGTGTCGTATAAATGCAATGGTCTTTTCATTTTATCCCAGAGCCATTCGCATATGGAATATGATTCCATCAAAAATTACCAACATAAAAAACCCAAAATCATTTCAAGAAGCAATTATGGAACTCCCTTTCACCACACCTCCTCACCTAAACTGCCTTTAAAACACAGTGCTCAGCGTAAACTTATCCATGGTGTGGGTATGGAGACTGTCTATGTGTGCATGTGGCAAGGCAGCGACAGTATCCATACACACAACCAACCTATTAAAAATTTTCGTTAAACATCCTATACATAAAATAAATAAAACTATCAGATAAAAACCATTTCAGCAACATTAATGATACTAGTCTTTTAATTGAACGTACCACCCACAGCGCATGCGCACAGTCCACCACAAACTCCTGCGTTAGCCCAAGTTTGGGCTGTTTGGAGTAAACCACTTGAGACTTGAGACTTGAGGCCACTAGCTTGGCAAGAAATGACTTATTCTAAAAACCTACCTATTTCACCATGTGTTGATTCCACTTGTAGACCCTATTTGTATTTTGTATTTCGGTGAATACGTTATTATTATTTTTATTATGTTTACTGTATTTGACTGAGCCGCGTCATGGACGTTTCTGTCGTGACTCATAGTTGAGAGTTGGACTCCACATCAGGCTACACATTTATCCCCTGTGTCGGATCTTTGGCAACGGCTGACCACGATGCACTTTGTCCACAGTTTACTGAATGTTGACAAGTGTCATCGAATAACCTGCTTATGACTTGTAAGTAATTTATATCATGATGGGATAGCTTAATCAGGTGGGTTGTTATATGGAATGCATCTCCCGTTGAAGGTGGCGCCATTACGTGCTATAACTGTTTGTCCTCGGGGAACAAAGACTGCGGAATGTCATTTAGTTCAAGTGGAATCAAAACATGCGAATCCAAATACTGCACCCGGGTCGAAGCTGATTCTGCAGGTAAGCTGTACAGCTACGTCGTTATAATGCATGTAAGGCAAGCACATGCACAACGATCAACACGACGACATTTTCACCTTTGCGTAAATTGCAAGCTGTAAAATTGACTTGGTTTCTCTTAAAATTGCAAACAACATGATTTAAGCCAATAAGACCTTGTAGTACACGATGTATCTGCGACATTCCAGGCATATTCACTAGTTAAGCGTGCACATCTTAACTACTGTAAATGCCTGTTTGTAGCATATTTCACATGCGTATAACTGAGTGCAATGACACTGTCTAACAAATACCCCGCGGGGCAAATTGACGAGCAAGAAGCTGGGAATGCCACCAATGGGTTTCAGTTTGTGACATTTGAAACTGAAGAATACACTGTGTTGATATACGAGGAAGCGTCTTACCCCAATGGGGGGCTCCTTGGTTGTATTTTAATGTTAAATCATTTATTTATTCTAACATGTTGACCGCCCAAATGTGTCTTACTGAACCACATTTCTTTAAGTATGATTTGACCGAACGTTATACGTTTATGAATATATCATTACTATCTTATTAACTACGCCGTTCAGCATCCAATGTAAATAAGATAATCGAGTCGAAACATTCAAATTAAACATGTATAACCGTCAAATGATATGATGTTTTTAATTTATACTATACAAACACATCTAGCTTGAAACATGTTTATGTCGGTGTCTCGGTCGGGTGACGGCGCATCTGTGTTTGGCCGGCAGCAGCAAAATCATGCTCGTAGAAGATGTTGCGATCAATCGGTCATATGCCGGTCTTCCGGAAGCCGTTCACTGCTGTTCTCATTGTAGCAGCAGGGACGTACCCTATTTCGAACAATTCTGCTATTTTGGAAGGTTGACACAACTTTACCTTGGTGGGACGGTAGCCAACATTCTACCACCTGGGTGTAATATGTGATCAGTGGCTTCATGAAGCTGACATCGAGTGGTAGGCAGAATTATGTCAAAGTGGGCCAGCAGACGGCAATTCTTGGCGTGACCTTATATTGACTTACGAGATTCCCGTATTGTAATCGCGTTCACAAAACATCCGGTTTATGAGAAGCACATGCTTTCTGACAAAAAAGTAATAATTTCACACTTTTACATGGTTATTGTCGGGTAACTTTAGTGATATACATATAAGACATGAAATACGTGTTTATTGCTCTGTTTATGGCATTTTTGTAAGTTTTCACGTTTCTTGAAAATGCGTACGTTTTTGACGGGCAAGTACTTCGCCTATACAACAGCCAAAGCCAGATAGAAAAAATTGTGTGGCGATTGACTTTGCCTAATCGAGTGGCTGCATGCGATGGCTACAATGCGGTGGTAGGCAGATGATGACTGTCACAAAATTAGCTAGAGCCATTTCGATGAAAGGCAGGTTGTTAATTGGTGTGCGTTTTGTGGCTATCTGGATCAAAAGAACGGGTCTTGCTTCGGATGGGTTTGCATGCTTCAGGAAGTGTTCGAACCACATCACAAAGATGTGAGATTGTATCCAACCTGTCTCGTGCGCTACTGCGATTGACGCGGGGGGTGCGCGGTCCATCAACTCGTCTTTCATCCTCTTCGTCGGGAAAATGAACATGCAAATTTCTACCGTGACAAGTTGTCCACTCTCAACAGACGACAGTGAAACAACCTGTTTCTTTCCCCGACTGGCGATTATCTTAGATGGTCGATTGGGTACGGTAGTTACTCCTGTCTCGTCTACGTTGTAGATACGATCTGGGGTAAACCTCTTCGCGTCTTGCACCGTTTCCATTAGATCGAAGAACGCGTTGACGGCTCCCTGGTTGAATGCTCTTGCGCGAGCTGCCGATGTAGGTTCGGGTGTTCTCAAAGAAATCTCGTCACTGTGGCGAGTCATAAAGTCACGACACCAGTCCTTTCCAACTTCGCCAGTGCTGTGGTTGAAGTCATGCGTAATCATATATCCATACGTCTGATATGCGCAACGAGTTCTAACTCCATCGCTGGCGAAACAAACAGATCAGAATCTGCCCAGATCCTTTTCTGCTGCCACCGCAATATCTCACTCTCTTGCCCCATGGGGCCCACTTTGGCCTCTTCCAAAGAGTATTAGTCGGACGCCATTTTGGTTTCAATGCGTGCATTCACGTCAAAATGAAATTGCTCATTCAACTAAATATAGACTATTGTTTTATATATACCACATTTATGGTGTTATACCTTGACCATTTACGAAAATGTGGAGTTTGTAAGACACGTCAATTATTTTAAGAAAAGTGCATAAAACACAAATTTGCAACTCACCGTTTTCAATTCGCGCCAAGCAGACAACTACGACGTTGAATGGTATCCCCTTGCGGGTCTATAAACACTGCTACCGTTCATTTGATTGCAGTGCATATCAAGATCGCTATGACACTGGGGGCCCAGTTTGGCCGAGGGTCCCACTTTACCTGACCTTCCCTTACATTTCTGTGCTGAATGAACATGCCCCGATTGTTGAAAGGCGTGTCAAAATTATGAAGCAACCTCCTTGGTTTAACGCAGATCTGGCTAGATTAATAATGGCCTGTTTGAGTTCGCAAGTATCGACACGGCGCATTTTTCAAAATCATGGAAGAAAGCCAGAGTGGTCCCATTATACAAAAGCGGAGACTCGAACGACATCATCAATTACATACCTATATATATCCTACAAATTCTATCGAAACTCCTAGAACGACACGTGCACAACCATTTATACGCCTACCTGACTTACTATAAATTACTACTAGACGAGCAGTCCAGCTTTAGAGAGAATCGGTCAGACTATGTCCTGAACAATATTGACACAGGCAGCGTATGCAGATTTGCTGGACCAACATGTCATAGTTGTCGTGAAACTAGCTGGCCTGGTTCCGGTCTAACCTTAGAGAACGTTATCAGTGCGTGAAATACCATAGTGTGCTGTCAGACCCGCTTCCCGTAAAGATAGGTGTGCCACAAGGTTAAAATACTTGGACTGACTTGTGATTGACTAGGGGTGCGTGATATGGGGGAGTTGCGGACAAGCTTTGCTTATGAATGCTCATAAGATGATGAAGCAGTATGCAAGTATAATTCTGAATGAGAAAGACAGACGACAGGTTTCAACAGTGACACTATTTTGTACTCTAGGATGGCTACCAATAGTATGTTACTGCGATAGTAATGTATAACATCATACACGGGCTTGCCCTAGCTTACCTTCAAGATATATTCATACTAAACAACAGCGTGCACGACCATCACACCCGCGCCTGCACAAATATCCATGTTGGAAAATACAACCTGTCTGCAGGGCAGCGTACATTTGCATATGGAAACTGTGGGACACTATCCTGGTGCATATTAAAAATGCGAAATTTGTTGAATGTTTTAAAACATGTCGAGAAAGATCTACATAAGTGTGAAACTTTTTAACTTGACAGACCTGTATGGATGTTTTAGAAATTGTAAATTGATGGCTTTTACTCAATGGTTTTAATTGAATTAATTTATTAATATATTCATTTATAATTTCTTATTATTGTTGTTGTTCTTGTAATGCTAATGGCACGTTTTACGCATGTATTTATTTATTTTTATATTGTGTGCGTTTTATTTTGTTGCGTGTATATTTTATCTTCGTAATATAAATGTGTGAAGATCTTTCTCGCCACGTTTGATCTCTGATGACCGAAGATCTTTGTATTCCGTGTCTTCGAAACATGTCATACCTGCCATCCCCAATGTGGTGTCTACGTAGCCTGCTCTAGCATGTCTGGTCACGCACAATCAGTAGTAGGCTGGACAGTTTCCGCTGAATCCAATGATGCCTCCCCTGGCCTTGGCACGGCGATTGATCTTCTGTTCAATAATCAAGTCAACTGGATTTCTTGATGCCAGCGTATCTGATCTGGACACACTGAACCCGCAGTTTCTTAGCCAATTGTCCACATGTGTATGTTATTACTTCCTAAAAAAAATTGTGGCGTAAATTCCCTACGTGGGACCCCGTTGTAGGGGTTCCCCTGCTTGGCCTCTGGACTAAACTTTGAGTAATTTCTATAACGTAGTTCAGGTGTGATGTCATAAAGACGTCGTTCTTGCATAATTATATGTTAACTGTAACACTGTTGGAAAGTATATTCAAACACCCTTCCAATGATACCTCATTTGCTACCGCCAGCAGATACGTGTTCATAAAATGGACTACTGTATATCCCTATCCCCGTCCTTACTTTCAATCTTTCCTATATACACTGGTTGTATTAAACCACCAAAACATACCCGATTGCAGCAATTCCAGATGACAAACAACTGAAGTTCACATGTGTATGCTATAAGCTTCCTAAAAACATTGTGGCGTAAATTCATTCGGTGGGATTCCGTTGTAAAAATACACGGTTGCTGCGATTCCCAGGTGACAAACAACTGAATTGCACATGTGTACGTTATAAGCTTCTTAAAAAACATTGTGGCGTAAATTCCCTGACCCACCAACTACTACGAATGACATTTGTTTTGCGTTCCACACGTTCTTTGCTATAACAACGTGCCCCGTATGATGTAACTACCCGCGTACGGGGCTAGTTGTTACAGTCGACAGCGCCTGGGAAACTTTATGTATATACCTAACTATAATATAGAATATCATCGGTATGGTGCATTTTAGTAATAAAAAATACATTCAATGTATCCGTTGACAGAAATAATGAATTTAACATACTTTTTTCACAAAAAGTGACCTTAACTTAATATTTTAACAACTAGCCCCGGTCTCCCCTACGTGAATTGTACAAGGCAGTCAATTCCACAATAGCCTTAGCTACGCTAACTCGTCGTTTCCACGGAAAAACGTAAACTATAAACTCAGCAGTTCTAGTACAGTTCTACAACAGTTCTGACGTTCACTTTCCTTCATCTTTTGAGGAACGATTGCGGTATCCCGTGGCTGCTCAGCAGTAAAGCCTTATGATGGATGCAAGAGTACAGGTTCAGGGGCCGTTACAACGAATACTTGCTACTGCGAGAGCAGCTACTGCAACGACGCTGCTCGTGTGACTGGGCGAAACATTCTCGTCCTGAGTGCAATGGTTTTGGCGACGTTTGTACTGTGAGATTTCACAGTCAGACATCCCTGTGTGATTCCCAGGAATGATTTCCACCACATCGTCAGACAAAGGATGCTTTTATCCGAGAATGTTGATCTGAGCGGATTTAGGGTTTTGTTTGCGAAATTCGTCACGTTTTTATTTGTGTAACATTCGCTATGAGGATGAAGAAATGTAACGAAATATTGGACAACCAATAAATGCTACATACACAGTTCTAGTCATACACGTGTCTCGATTGATGTCTTGCTGGCGGTGAAACACGCACGCACGCACGCACGCACGCACGCACGCACGCACGCACGCACGCACGCACGCACGCACCCACCCACCCACCCACCCACCAACGCACCCACCCACGCATGCACGCACGCACGCACGCACGTTAGAGTAACGGGCGAATAATTACGTTAGAAGAATTATTATATTGATGGTTTCAAACCATCAGACTAATTTATGCATAAGGTTGACATATGTCTAGTGATTTCCTAGAGTAGGAAATATAATTAAGATTCAATACATCCAGCTAAAAGCTCATGCGTAGCACCAGCCTACATATGCGGCCTAGAGACCTTGGCGATAACAGAAAAACAACAAGAGAAACTGTAACTCATCCCTTGACCGGGCTGATCGTGGGTGTGGACACTTGGTGGCTTCCACAGTGATCTTTCTCCATCTGGGACGGTTGTAGCCAGCATCACTCATCCCTTGACCGGGCCGATCGTAGGGTGCGCACTTGGTGGCTTCCACAGAGATCTTTCTCCATCTGGGACGGTTGTAGCCAGCATCACTCATCCCTTGACCGGGCCGATCGTAGGGTGCGCACTTGGTGGCTTCCACAGAGATCTTTCTCCATCTGGGACGGTTGTAGGCAGCGTCACTCATAATTCCTGTGGCTCAAGACTAGTCCACTCTAGAATGTTTTCCATGTACATTTTTTGTGTTCTTCCTTGTTTTCTGCCGCCTTTGACCGTGCCTTGTAGTATTGCATTGGTAAGTGTGTTGTGTTTGGTTGGAGGCTTTCACAGAGATCTTTCTCCATCTGGAACGGTTGTAGGCAGCATCACTCATCCCTTGACCGGGCCGATCGTAGGGTGCGCACTTGGTGGCTTCCACAGTGATCTTTCTCCATCTGGGACGGTTGTAGGCAGCATAACTCATCCTTTGACCGGGCCGATCGCAGGGATGCGCACTTGGTGGCTTCCACGGTGATCTTTCTCCATCTGGGACGGTTGTAGGCAGCATCACTCATCCCTTGACCGGGCCAATCGCAGGGATGCGCACTTGGTGGCTTCCACGGTAATCTTTCTCCATCTGGGACGGTTGTAGGCAGCGTCACTCATAATTCCTGTGGCTCCAGACTAGTCCACTCTAGAATGTTTTCCATGTACATTTTTTGTGTTCTTCCTTGTTTTCTGCCGCCTTTGACCGTGCCTTGTAGTATTGCATTGGTAAGTGTGTTGTGTTTGGTTGTATGACCGAACCATTGGAATTTTCGGCGTTTTACTGTGACCAGAAGCGGTTCTTTTGGTGCTGCGGCTTCGTTGATGGCTTGCATTACTGGTATATTTGTTATGTGGTCTATGTAAGAAATGTTCAGGATCCTTCTGAAAAATGTCATCTCAACTGCGGCTATTCTTCTTTTGGAGTCGGCTTTCAGGGTCCAGCTTTCGCATCCGTATGTCAGCACTGACACAACCAAGCTTTTATAGAGTCGTATCTTTGTTGCCGTTTGATGTTGTTGCTCTGTATCTTCTGTTAAGTCTTGCTATCGCTGATGTTGCCAGGTTTATCCGTGTATTTCCTCGATGGAGTCACCTTCAGAGGGGATGATCGACCCGAGGTACTTGAATGATGTTACTTCTTCGAGGCGTTCTCCATTCATTAATACAGTTGTTCTATGCGCTATTCTGCTGTTGACCACGATCTTGCTCTTACACGCACGCATGCACGCATGCACGCACGCACACACATATTAATACATACATATTAATTACTTTATTAAACAACTATAATACAACATTATACGTAAACTACATTCGTATTATTACTATACAATAGTATCGCCACAATCCATTCATATAACGATTGTTAGGTACTAATAGTTGGGAGGACTGTTCTGTCTTCACCACAACAAGGTAGATGTGTAAATGTCTGTGTGAACAAGCGATTTGTGCCCCAATTGGTCGGGCGACACCGTGGCGTTTATACGAGCGACGTGTCTACAGACACTGCGTGTGCAACATATTGACGCCAATCCTGACTTGAGATTAGATGAAACGACGGGTGCACGAGCTGTCGGTCACGGCGGTCGCTGATTGGCCACTGCTTAGAAATTGCGGTCGGACTAGACGGTTATGTATCACTGCTGTTTGGCATTAACAAGTGTCAGCTGCACAGACCACAGGGCATACAGAACACAACCGCTCGACTAATCACCAGAATAAGCGACCGAATACACAACATCGGTCTGCATTGGCTGTCTATCAGAGAGACAATCACAATCACTGATGCATAAAATTACATGGCATTACTATTACGTTGTGTAATATTCGTTACTTTGCTGATTGGGTGTATAGACGGCTGACTTAAGAGCTGATTATCACATAATAAATTATATCCTGGGGTTGCGGATGAATCCAATCATTGTTGTTATTCCCAGACGATGGTAATTTCTACAACATCATAAACCATGTTTTTTTATTATTGATTTTATACTGTTGAATTGACTCGCTATATGTAATTTATACTTGGTATTTTATTTGGCGCGCACATGTTGCTACATTATTAAAATCTTTCAGTTCCCACCGGGTAAATTAGCTAGGCAAATCTAAATAACAACTGCCAATTATTCATTTCTTTGAGGACAGGGCACTGACCTATCTGAACTATATATCACATTTAACATGTCATTACCATTTAAATTGGGAAAACCTGCATGAAACTCACAGCAAATGTTATGCAAACACCGGGTAATACGTGTTTACAAATACGAGGGGATGACGCAGGAGGTGGGAGGTTGGCCTCAAAATAGGTGGGAGGTTGGCCTAAGAAATAGGTGGGAGGTTGGCCTAAGAAATAGGTGGGAGACGGGAAGCAGGATTGGTGTGGGGTGGACTCTAAACATTGGTGGGAGGATGGCCCCTAAAACAGGTAGGAGATGGGAGGTTGTCCCCAAAAAAAACAGGTGGGAAATAGGATGTTGAGACGGTTATATCCGTTAGAGGTAGCTACGTGTGTTTTTTGGAAAGGTATGTTCGACACAGATATCGCTAGCCTACCAATATCACCACCTATAGTCACAACATCCCTGTTCACGGCTCTAGACACACCGATGCACACATGCGGAGTGCGTGAGAGTCGCCTGAGCTGAACCTTGAACCCGGCGATAACGAGGCAGTTGACCGGTAGAGGGCTACAGTTTCCAGGCACTATTCATCATTGCCTCGAAATACTCGTCATCGTCGACCGAGGAGCTCACTGCAACGTAGTAGTTCACGAAGTCTTCCTTCGTTACCTGAAATACGAAGTAAACCAATGTCACATATATGTCAAGAACACATTTCATATACATGAAAATGAAGCTTATATTGATGATATCGTTGTTGATGCAGCCATGTGGCTGTCTCCATCAATGTGTGGATGACGACGGAATAACAACACTATATTTTACTAAGTTCTCTTTCTTTTAGTGCAGCACACGATACTTGCACCTTTCCTAGTAGCACACACATTTACCGTGTAGAGCTTCTCGGGTGGGCAGGGACAAAGCGACAACTGCTTGACAAAACACAGAAGCACAAACTAAAATATGTTGGTTAAATCATCAGACAAGAAGTCATGGACGAGGAAATGTTAGAAGGCATGATTGGTGGCAGCGGAATTAGAAAGCAGATAACCAAAGCAAGGAAGGGGATGACATATATGATGATCTAGTCAGAATGGCATAATACAGATATGAATGGTAGGTGTTATCCAAGATAGCCGACCTTCCGAGATATGGTGGCACCACGTGATGATGACGATGAAAATGGTGAGTCTTGAATATGGATAATGTATGAATAATAATAATAATGTGGTCTTATAAACAGTATCCGCCTAGACAAGGTGCTCGTGGCGCATGCTCCATTTTCTGAGCAAATTGTTTGATGAAGACGCACCGTGCCATCGTCGGCGCCTCCGAAGTTAGTGAGCCAGTGGTGGAAGACCTGGTCAGCTGACCACTCGCCACTCTTGTACTTCGGGTGCCACTCGGCGCTGTACGTGCCTCTGATGTCGTCCAGTGTCACCACACCGCTCTTGTCAACATCCATCTTATCAAACGCCTGGTCAATCACGTGAAGTCGACTCTCTGACAATGGAGGCTGCAAAGTTGACAACATGGCGTCAGATGACATTTCTTGTCAGGGCTTTCGCACCATTAAGTATGCGTGTTATTATGTTTTAGTACATGAATGTTTCAACACATTTCACCCTAGAAGAATAAATATCAGGTTTAGAATTTATAATGCGTGTGGCTCAATTATCCCAGGTATCAAGATTCTATATCGCCCACACGGCTAGGTGTATGGTTATATAAACAATAAATTGATTAATGTGATCGTTATAATGTTGATAATGAAAATAATTTTCAGAAGAAAACGTTGACATAATCACTGTCAACTTCTCAGGCTTTTGTGGCAATTTGAGACATCATTAACTATTTCAAAGATACGCACACGCATGGCGATAAGAAACTCGTCAAAGTTGACAGCGCCGCTGCCGTCCAGGTCCATCTCGTCGAAGCACTGTCTCTTGGTCGCTGTGTCGACGTTGACGCCATGGTCGTCGAGCGTACTCTCGAACTCCGCGAAGTCGATCCTCTTGTCTCCATTCTCGTCCAAGCGACGGAACGTTCTCGAAATAATTCAGTAAATCTCTTCAGTGACATCAAAGAGTAAAATATCAGTTATTAAAAGTAACGGCCAGTGATAATTTATAATGCGTTGCACACCCAATGTTGTCTCTTTCAAAGACACGGGACAATTCATCCATAGAAGCCCTTTCTTTCAGGTTTGTACAACAATAGTTGCTGAAACAGTAGATTTTGTTTGTTTAAAAATATAATTATGTTTTCCGTTAAGTTTTATTTATTAATCCAGTTTCCAACTGTGGAATCATTTTCCCGTAATTTTACACACAACCACCCAAAAACTTTCTCAAACTGAATACATATTAACTTAAACCATTACATTATGTTATCGCATTAGCGTTCTGTGCACTACATAAAATATCGAGCGATCAACTTTTACTTTTTTATGTGTCCATATTTTGCATAGCTTTTATGTCTCGTTTTGTTCCCGAAACAGCTCTACCAATTAAATAGATACAATTTTCTATTAAAAAAAAATTAAAGCTGCAATAATCTGGATGGTGCAAGCCAGAGCCAACTACAACAATAACACTATGGTCAACGTGGTCAACGTGGTCAACGTGGTCAAGTAGCCGATCGATGTGTGGCCGGCCGTACACCTGTCTACTTAGCACTCGCCTGTCTATTTAGCACTCACCTGGCTATTGTTCTAATTCCACGAACGCCATTCGAGAGAATGCTGGCTCGAAGCTTCTCCAATGCTGATCCTTTGTCCTTCATCGCCGAATTTCTCTCCATCATTGCTTCTTCTTGCTCCTCCGTAAGATACATATCTAAGATTTCTCACACGACCTGTGCACCTGCGAAGACGTAGCTGATTGAGACTAGGACAGAGCAACGGGGAGCAAACAGCTCATGGACAGTCAGCGCCGGCTCAGCTTCGCAAACATGCAGTGCATTAATTATCTACGTGCGTACACACGTGACGCGTCGCACGAATGTTCCGGGTATAAGACAATTGATTTATGTATTGACGTTGTGGTGCGATCGTTGATTAGATGCGTGGGATTGGTTCGGGTGCGTCGTCTTGCCTCCTGCTGGATTCCAGTACTAAGATGTTCAGCTTCTCTTCGTGAGCCATTGGTGGTAGAATTGTCATCATAATCAACCCGAACAAAATAATCTCTCAGTTGCCACAGCAACCAGCGGAACTAGATTTGCCATCCAAGCCAAAGGCCCAGATGGCAAATGGACAAGGAAGCCATTGGCTTATCGAGAGTCTAACAATGTTCATCTACTTATAACCCGCCCTCCTGAGATATGTGTCAACCTTGTTTTTAACCATATTCACGCTGCTAGCAGTTACACAATCTGTAGACAAATTGTTCCATTCATTCATTGTCCTCTGTGAGAACGAGTGCTTCCTGATGTCCAATCTACATTGATCCTTTACTAATTTTACCTCATGTCCTCTAGTTCTGCTGTCCTTCTTGAGTGAGAAAAACATAATTCTATCAATATTTTCATACCCATTCAATATCGTAAAAACTTCAATTTGATCTCCTCTTAACCTCCTTCTCTCTAGAGTTGTTAAACCACATTTTTTCAGGCGTTCTTCATAACTAAGGTCTCTCAGTTCTGGAATCATTTTAGTTGCTCTCCTTTGTATGCGTTCAAGCGTATCTATATCCTTCTTACGATATGGTCTCCATGCTTGTATACAGTATTCTAAATGAGGTCTAACTATTGCTTTATAAAAAGAGGTATAATTAACTTTTTCCCCTTGTATGTTATGTTTCTTCTAATCATTCCAAGAATTTGATTACCCTTTGAAGCTGCAATGCCACTCTGCTCTGAAACTTTCATACCAGCGCTTATTGTAACTCCTAAGTCCTTTTCTTTTATTGTAGTACCCAGAACAGTATCTCCCATTTTATAGTTTACATCCAAGTTCCCATGTCCTGTATGTAGGCATTTACATTTCCCAAAATTGAACAACATCTGCCATTTCTCAGACCATTTCACTAATCTGTCTAGATCGTTTTGTAAATGTTGTTTATCATCGTCAGTATTAACCTTTCTAAACAGTTTTGGGTCATCCGCAAATTTCAGTACGTTACTTGTTATACTGTCGTCCAAATCACTGATATATATTAAGAATAGTATAGGTCCTAACACTGATCCTTGATCCCCACTCAAAACCGATTTCCAATTTGAAACTTCTCCATCTACTACAACTCTTTGTCTTCTGTCAGTCAGCCATTGTTCTATCCAGTCAGTTATGCTATCCCCGATAGCATGGGCTTTTAATTTAAGTAGTAATCTTTGATGTGGCACTTTCTCAAAAGCTTTCTGAAAATCTAAGTAGATAATATCTACTGGCGATCCCACGTCTATCCACTTAGTGATTTCTTCCAAAAAACATAACATATTTGTTAAGTATGACCTCGCTTTAAGGAATCCATGTTAAGATGACGTGTCGCTAATGATGCTCTAGGTTATATCCCGGCAAGTTAGGTTTGGCAAAAGTAACTCGTTTGATCCTTCAATTTTATAAATGCACGAACTAGAGTAGTGTATGACAAAGTACACCCCTTTGTGAGCTACACGAACTACAGTAGTGTAGTATAAAATGCAGCTCTTTGTGAGCATACACGAACTAGAGTAATGTTGGACAAAGTACACCCCTTTGTGAACATACGAACTAGAGTAGGTTATGACAAAGTACACCCCTTTGTGAGCTACACGAACTACAGTAGTGTAGTATAAAATGCAGCTCTTTGTGAGCATACACGAACTAGAGTAATGTTGGACAAAGTACACCCCTTTATGAGAATACAAGAACTAGAGTAGTTTAGGAAAAAGTACACCCCTTTGTGAGCTACACGAACTACAGTAGTGTAGTATAAAATGCAGCCCTTTGTGAGCATACACGAACTAGAGTACTGTTGGACAAAGTACACCCCTTTGTGAGCATACGAAGTAGAGTAGGTTATGACAAAGTACACCCCTTTGTGAGCATACACGAACTAGAGTAGTGTAGGACAAAGTACACCCCTTTGTGAGCATACACGAACTAGAGTAGTGTAGGACAAAGTGCACCAACTTGTGAGCATACACGAACTAGAGCAGTTTAGGACAAAGTACAACCCTTTGTGAGCATACAAGAACTAGAGTAGTGTAGGACAAAGTGCACCCATTTGTGAGCATACACGATTTGGGTTACTTATTTTCATCTAAGGTGGAAGCGGTTAGCACAGTTACACGCAAGCACGCACGCACGCACACACGCATGTCGACGATCTTGTCACCAATAACTGCCGTTCTTTGTGACCTCGTCACGACCAAGCCACGTCCGCCACGCAAGAAGATAACGTACCGTCGATATGCTGCGATAGACAACTCCAACTTCACGAAAGATTTCTGTGAGTGTGATTTCATCACCCAACCTGTCTGTGACGTAGGCGGTCTGTACGATCAGTACTACACGGAGGTTTCCTGTCTGGTCGATCGTCACGCACATCTTGTGCAGCGTAATGTCACCGAACGACCACGCACTCCATGGTGGTGTCAGGAACTCGGCGAGTTGAAACGTCAGGTGTGTCTTCTTGAACGAACATGGCGGCGCAGCAGAACCGACGACCATCGTATTTCTTATACTAAGCTGCGTGACCGATATTGCCGGACGCTGACTTCCACGAAAGCTGCGTCTTACAGTAAAGAGATCGAGCCGGCATCGAACGACAACCGAGCAATGTTTCGTATTGCGAATCACTTTCTCTGTCGAAAATGCATGAACTTTCTTTCTAACGACACTAGTAGCCCTGACGCTGTTGCTGACCGTTTTGCTTATCACTTTGCCGACAAGATCAACTTAATCCGTAGCCAAATCCAGCGTCATTCAGCTAATGTCGATAATGCGCAGCCACGTATTGTTTCTTCGAAATACCACCTTCCACCTATGCTTAGACCAACCTCCCACCATTTTGTAGGACCAACCTCCCAATATTTTGTAGGACCAACCTCCCTCCATTTTGTAGGACCAACCTCCCACCATTTTGTAGGACCAACCTCCCACCTCTGCTCCAATACATTTCTGGTCAACCATCCTTGAGACAAATTCCAAGTTTTAAGGGTGTGTTTTCTGTGTTCAACGAACGTTAACGCACATGACGCATTTACTGTATCAAATCACAATTACTGGGTAATTAAGGGTCTGTATTTTGACATCTCAGAACATGCTTTTACGATAAAGGCAGAGAGAGGTCCCACTGATCTGTGAATAAAATATGTTAATGAGTATATCATGCCATCACGTTATGTAAATTAACTACTGCGTTTGGGCATATCCGCACACGAGGTCTATGGCTGTAAAGTTTATTTGTGCAACGACAACACTAATGACGCACATTCCAAAAATAGTCACTATAATCCTTTACTAATGTTACCTCATGTCCTCTAGTTCAATTATCTTTCTTGAGTTAGAAAAAAAAAACATATCTATCAATATTTTCATACTCATTCAATATTTAAAAAACGTAAATTTAATCTCTTCTTAACCGCCTTTCCCCTGGGGTTGTTAAACCACGTTCTTTCAGTCATTCTTCATAACTAAGGTCTCTCAGTTCTAAGGCCTAACTACTGCTTTATATAGATATATAATTGGCTTTTTTCCTTGTTGTTATTTCTGGCTCACTTTTGTTTGTGGCCAGTCATCTGTAATACCGTCTTTATTACTGTGTTTAATACCGTCTTTTATACCATCTTTCTTTGATCTTATATTTTTGGTCTTAACTTTTGTATTAATTCTGCTCTTTCCTTTGGTTGTATTTTGAACTTTTGGTTCACATTTTATACTTTGATGTGTACTGAAGTTAGATCAGGAGTGTAAATTGTACAATGACTGAGAAATTTGGTTTTGCATCATTTTAGTAATTAAGCTGTAATAAACACAATTTTATCTTACAAACGAGCCTTACAGTGGTCTATTCTTAAATTAGGTACAAGCTTACCACCCGCAGCATACACATGATTATTAATATTATAGTGACTTAACAGTCATTAGTGAGACGTATTTTAACCCGTTGTACATTTACTACACTCAATAATAATATAATAATGTTTTATTTCAGGCAAGAGCCCATAATATTATATATACATACAAGTAAACAAACATAAATATACACACATTATAAACAATGGAGCTACATGTAGAGAGAAAAATATTTAATTATTATATATAAATATACATACATGACGTAGTAAAAAAATATATAAAATAAGTCAGGATAAGGAATATATTTGTATAAAAGTACAAACATCATGAATTAAAAGCATACAATTGATCAATCCAATGTTTAATCAATGGACTTTGATAATAAATAAAAGTGTGAAAATAATTCACAAAAAGTATATTGTCGGATTTTTCCAACCGGCATAAAAGGTTAAACATGTATGAGCGAATGCGTTCATTAAGGGATTTAACAAAATTAGTAGCGAACATATGACTTCCACTACAGTGGCGTGACAAGTTGTGTATAATTCTAAAACTGTTGTTATAAGCAACAGTAATACCTTTCAGACTCTGTTTTTTTTTAAAAATTACACCAACGACTTGAGGTATACATTGAACCACAGTATGAATTAAATAAAGTTGTTTTAATGGAACTGTTGCATACGTAAAATGTTCTGGCTAAAGCATTTGCCTGTGCATAGATACATCTTTTCTGCCTGGCAATATATATATCAATCAATAACTGAAGTTATTTAGTAGATTCTGCTATGATATATGATGAAGACTGGGTGCTGTACTGTATAAACACTTGGCCTCCAGTGGGTTTTTGCCATGCAACAGCATGGATGTCACTGGCCTGTTCCTGCATCACTGCATCCTGTATCAACTGATAAGGGCTCAGCCGTCTAGGCAAGGACCACAGTCAGAATTCGTCGGCCATTACATTACACATAAAGAGTCCCAAGGAAAAAATTAATTGTGCAGATAGGGTTTATTTGTGAGAGCAGAAATTGTGTGGATGAGTGAATGGAAGTGATGTTTTTGTGCACAGTAGCATCTAAGCTTTGAAATGATGCCATTTGTCAGTAGGTATACCAGTTGCGTAAGGACACAGTGGCTGTTAGGCAGGATGTACTCATATTTGGGAAACCGGGGAATTTCATGGCAGAAATGCACGGGCATCATGCGTTGAGGCAATTTGTGCGAAAAGGAGGTATGTCATTTTCACGAATTTTACACACCAGGTGTCTTAGTGGGTCTGTCATTTTCTGTGAATTTAAAAAAAATTGTAGGATAAATTTTCAATGTAGACGCAAGAACGTTATAATGGTCGTCTATGAGAAAAGTGACTGTGGTCTGTGCCCACCAAGTCCGCAGTGGCAGCACCTTACAAGTCAGAGTGGCCAAGCAGTATCGCCGCCTGTTGGCTAACTCATAGTGACATATCCTTTACATTGGCCTACACAGCTGTATAGTTACGGTTGTGTGCCAACTACAACACGTGTACAATTGTGTATGCAGATCCTTCCACAATATAAGTAATTAAATATAATATAAATTTAATGTAAAATCACCATTGTATTGTTCAGAACACAGTGTTTGTGCCCACCTATACATCTGTTGCATTAAAAAAAGCTGCATATTGTTTTTTAAACAAGATTTAACTAGATTGCCATCCCAAACAACAAGTTCCAGATGGCAAGTGGACAAGGAAGCCATTGGCTTATCGAGAGTCCAACAATGCATTTACACTTCCCAAAATTGAATAACATTTGCCATTTTTTGACCATTTAACTAATTTATCTAGATCATCCTGTAAACTTTGTTTATCTGTATCATTAGTAACCTTTCTGAATACTTTTGTGTCATCTGCAAATTTCAGTACTTTGCTAGATACGTGATATTCCAAATCATTTATATATATATATATATATATATATATATATATATATATATATATATAATTATATATATATATATAATTATATATATATATACATACATACATACATACATACATACATACATACATACATATATATACATACATATATATTAAAAACAGTATAGGGCCTAACACTGGTCCCTGTGGTACCCAACTCAAAACAGATTTCCAGTTTGAAATCTCACCATCTACTATTACTCTCTGCATGTCTTCTGTGTGTAAGCCACTTTTCTATCCAATTGATTACATCATTACCTATACCATGGGCTTTTAGTTTAAGTAACAATCTTTGATGTGGCACTTTATCGAAAGCTTTCTGAAAATCTAAATAGACAACATCAACTGGTGACCCGTCATCTACCCACTTTGTAATTTCTTCCAAAAAACGTAAGAGATTTGTTAGACATGACCTTGCTTTTAGGAACGTTAATTTTATGTTGAGATGTATTTATTAATTGATGTTTTACAAGGAATTCCACCATGTGGTCTCTAATTAATATTGTGAGTAATTTACATACAACTGATGTTAAACGCACTGGTCTGTAATTTTCTGACTCGATCCCTTCTTAAACAGCGGCGTTATGTTTGCGAATTTCCATTCTGAAGGAAATATTCCTTCTTCTAGTGACAAGAGGGTAGAAAACATTGCAGGTTCGGGTAAAGGTAGGTGTGTTTTAGTACATGTAGGGACAAATAACGTAGAGAGGGAGGGTACAACTGCCATAGTTAGGAAATATAGGCATTTGGTCAGAACACTAAAACAGACGCGGGTTGAGCAGATAATACTGTCAGGGATTTTACCAGTAATGGGCAGGAGGGGTCACAAATATCGAAATTGTCGGGGGATGGCAATTAACATGTTAGTCCAGAAGCTATGTAGGGAAGAGGAAGTTGGATTTGTGGATTTATGGGGAAGTTTTGTTGGGAGGGCTGATATGTACATGAAGGATGGGCTTCATCTAAGTGGAAAGGGGGCAGCAGTATTCGCGGATGAACTTTCAGCAGCAGTAGATAGTGGCATGGGTACAACGACAAATATTTTTGATAGTAAACATTGTTTAAACTAGAAGAGCAGGGGGGGGGTTACCTAGAGGTGTCTCAAGTAGAACAAGAGGCCACTAGCACAGAGAAACCAATATCAAATCGTCCGAAAAACATCTCTGAAACAGGTTATAGATGCGTATGTTTAAATGCAAGGAGCATAGTAAATAAGAAAAACGAATTAAACATTATGGTAGAAGATATTGACCCTCACATAATTGGTATAACTGAATCATGGGCAAACATAGATATAACAGATGCTGAATTAGGACTGACAGGATACGTAATGTTTAGGAAGGATCGAATAGGAAGAAGGGGAGGGGGGTTATTTTATATGTTAAAGAATCTATTCAGGCTTATGAAATAAAACTAGAAAGGGAAGCAGATTGCGATGAAGCTGTTTGGTGCAAAATTGTTTCAGGAAATTCAAAATTAACTATTGGATTAGTTTACCGAAGTCCAAACATAAACGAAGAGGACAACACAAAAATAAAAACGCTATAAAGGAAGTTAGTAAAAGGGAATGTATCATAATGGGGGGTTTTAGCCATGGACACATACAGTGGAATTATCTAGAGAGCACAGGGAGTGAGGACCAACAATTTCTATTTTTAATCCAGGATAGCTTTCTTACTCAGCACGTGCTAGAACCAACCAGGAGAGAAAATGTATTAGATATAGTTTTGTCATTAGAATTAGTGGATAATGTAAAAAAAAAACATTGGGTAACAGTGACCATAATCAAATACATTTTGACATCAAAGTAAAATCAGAAAGTAAAAATAAGAAAACGTACAAGAGAAACTTCCGCAAAGGTAACTACAAAGATGTGAGAAAATACTTAGCAAAGCTAGATTGGAATAACATGATGAATAAGAACGCAATTGAATGTTGGAATATTCTAAAATATGAAATTGAGAGTATCATCGATAAATGTGTTCCCTTCCAAAACAAGGAAAACGGTGTAGAAAGAAACACTTGTCAAAGGAGGCTATTAGAAAATAGTGTTAAAACAAACTATGTGGAGGATTTATAGGCGTACCAGAAAGGAAGAAGACTATGCAAATTACAAAGAAGCACATAATGCAGCTACAACTGAAATCAGACAATCTAAAATAAGCTATGAGCAAAAACTAGCATGTAACATAAAAAATAACAGCAAGAGTTGTTATGCATATGTCAGGAGTAAACAAAACGTACAAGACAAGGTTAGACCTCTAGAAGACAGTGTTGGAAATATAATATCACAGGGGTTTTTAATAGCGGAAGACCTAAATGGTTACTTCAGTTCAGTGTTTACCAAAGAAGATATTAGTTCATTGCCAGTTGCTGATGCCAAATTTCAGGAGGCTAGTTGTAACTCCAGAATTGGTAGCTAAGAAAATAAAGGCAATGAAGGATAATAAATCACCGGGAGTGGATGGAATTCCTCCAAAATTACTAATGGAAGCAGTAGAACAAATCAGTATACCACTTGCAAGAGTATTCAACTTGTCATTAAAAGAGGGAGTTGTTCCGTTTGAATGGAAAGAAGCAAACATCATACCATTATTTAAAAAGGGTTCCAGAAATAAGTCAGAGAATTACAGACCAGCGAGTTTAACGTCAGTGATTTGTAAATTATTAGAAAGGTTAATTAAAGACCACATGGTGGACTTCCTCGTTAAGCAAAAATTATTAAATCCATCTCAACATGGATTCCTTAAAGCGAGGTCATGCTTAACAAATATGTTATGTTTTTGGAAGAAATCACTAAGTGGATAGACGTGGGATCGCCAGTAGATATTATCTACTTAGATTTTCAGAAAGCTTTTGAGAAAGTGCCACATCAAAGATTACTACTTAAATTAAAAGCCCGTGGTATCGGGGATAGCATAACTGACTGGATAGAACAATGGCTGACTGACAGAAGACAACGAGTTGTAGTAGATGGAGAAGTGTCAAATTGGAAATCGGTTTTTGAGTGGGGTACCACAAGAATCAGTATTATGACCTATATTATTCTTACTATGTATCAATGACTTGGACGACAGTATAACAAGTACCATACTGAAATTTGCGGATGACACACAAAACTATTTAGAAAGGTTAATACTGATGGTGATAAACAACATTTACAAAACGATCTAGACAGATTAGTGAAATGGTCTGAGAAATGGCAGATGTTGTTCAATTTTGGGAAATGTAAATGCCTACATACAGGACATTGGAACTTGGATGTAAACTATAAAATGGGAGATACTGTTCTGGGTACTACAGTAAAAGAAAAGGACTTAGGAGTTACAATAAGCGCTGATATGAAAGTTTCAGAGCAGTGTGGTATTGCAGCTTCAAAGGGTAATCAAATTCTTGGATTTATTAGAAGAAACATAACATACAAGGGAAAAAAGTTAATTATACCTCTTTATAAAGCAATAGTTAGACCTCATTTAGAATACTGTATACAAGCATGGAGACCATATCGTAAGAAGGATATACATACACTTGAACGCATACAAAGGAGAGCAACTAAAATGATTCCAGAACTGAGAGACCTTAGTTATGAAGAACGCCTGAAAGAATGTGGTTTAACAACTCTATAGATAAGGAGGTTAAGAGGAGATCAGATTGAAGTTTTTTAAGATATTGAATGGGTATGAAAATATTGATAGGAATATGTTTTTCTCACTCAAGAAGGACAGCAGAACTAGAGGACATGAGGTAAAATTAGTAAAGGATCAATGTAGATTGGACATCAGGAAGCACTCGTTCTCACAGAGGACAATAAATGAATGGAACAAATTGTCTACAGATTGTGTAACTGCTAGCAGCGTGAATATGTTTAAAAACAAGGTTGACACCTATCTCAGGAGGGCGGGTTATAAGTAGATGAACATTATTGGACTCTCGATAAGCCAATGGCTTCCTTGTCCACTTACCATCTGCATGGGCCTTTGGCTTGGATGGCAAATCTTGTTAAACACTTTTGCAAGTGGTGTATTAATTTGCTCAACAATTTCCTTAAGCAGTTTTGTTGTAGGCAAATAAGTGCTTTGCTAAAATTTACCCAGAGTTGAAAACAATAATTTTCTGGAAGATGTAGGCAGGTGCGTAGCTAAAATTCAACTCGGTGTATAGTGGTAAAGTTAATCATTGCACGGGTATTATGCTGTTTTGTGGTAGTAAACTAGAAGAGCAGGGGGTTACTTAGAGGTGCTTCAAACAGGACAAGAGGCCACTAGTACACACAAACTAGCAACACAATGTCCGGAAAACCTCCCTGGAAAAATTCATGCGGACGCCCCTGGTTTTTACCTGAAATAAAAATATTTGTTCGTGAAAATGAACGCAACTGGATAGCGACTAACAACGATATACTCAGTCTTATTGACAAGAACGATTGTGCACAGGTATTTGCGCATGCGTCACATATTTTGGTAGCGCACTGGAAGACAAAATTATAAACAAATTTAATGTTTGAGTGTAAATCGTTATAAAATACTATATCTGTGTACTTCCAACAACATTTATGTATACGGAGGTGAGTCATGTGTACCATAGGTATTCTGATGAGACGTTGAATATTGTTCTAGCCTAGTATTTCTTAGACTTAAGCGATAATGACGACAATCGGTGCAGCAGAAAGTGCAGTCACGGCCCGTTGTGCAGTCACTCACCGACGCTATGACTGTTAGGCAGGTTCAGTCCACGCCACATCTAGGGGTTTATTTTTGACATTGCTAAAAGATGATTGTCGTTTTAGAAACTGCAGCCAAAGTGAATTTTGAGGACCAAATTTATCGAGATATTTTCATTAAATTTATATCTACAAGAGAATGATTAAAACCTAGACATCGTTCACACCAATGTAGCAACTTTTGTGGAAGTGTGATTGGTTCTGAAAAGAGCCGTTTTGGGTCTTCTGGCAACTGTTGGAACGTTACTATTGAAGAAAGGCTGGAGCCAAATGTTCCGTCTCTCTCCGTAAAGTCAACATTTCCATCGGAACCCGTCGGCAACATCTCCCTGCGTAACAAGAGTGCATACGATCACGCAACAAGTACAATGGTCTGTGTTGCACAGCAATCGTCGCCGAGCCAGCCACTCCACCTGAAACTTGATGTTGTCCCGGAGCATCAAGCCGAGCTGGAGCAGACCCAACTCCTCCTCATGCAAAGAACACATTAACATAGACAAAATTAGGTAAAACTGTTGTTTAAGAGGGTTAATAATTTCGGCCAGACTAATACACCTTTACTACTTACTTATCCTCTTCATGCCGTGTGGCACTCAAGGCTGGTACAAGATCTCGCCAGAACCCTCTGTCTTGGGCTCTCCTTGCTGCTGTGCCCCATGCTAACCCAGCAGCCTTCAGTTCTTCTTCCATTTTTCGGCCTGCCTCTTTTTCAATACACCTTTACCAAATTATTATTTCCAGAACTGCTCTGGAAATTATGACTGATAATTACCACATCACGACATGTCATTCATTGTATAGCTCTTTGTATATTTCATCTGTGTACAATTAAAACATGTTTAAATAATATAAGTAGATTGGTGAGATAATGTTCTTTATGGTGATATAAAACTTTGTTTTCAGTGTCAGGCGTCTCGTGTCTATGTCGTTGTGTGTCGTGTCTCACGACATCAGCCAAACCTTTGACATATTGAAGTCTGATTAACCAGAAGAAGAGATTTCTTGAATATATACTGCTACTCTTGAGTGCTGAATAAGCGTCCCTATACGCGTATTTATTTGATGAAAAATGCCACCTTATTTGGTATTATATTATTATTAAATTTAAACATTTGTACTGTCTATATTCTCCGATAATCCTGGCAAATTATGCAGGGTATAATTTTTAGGAGAGCAATCGCTCTCACTCCCGATTGCTAGCGCTAATCAATCATCCACGGAGCGGTTTACCGCCAACGCTAAAATCACTTGCTCCTAAATGGAGCTGCATGTGGCTCCCTCTGGTGGCTTTTTAATTCTTTCGAACGACCGTTAGATTTCCACGATTAGATGAATGGGTCAGATTCGTTAGTTTTCTGGAACTCGACATGGTATATTATTAGTTAAAATGGCATTATCACCTCGTTAAAAGACTCGTGTGCAGCGCCTCAAACCAGTCGTAACCGGCTGACATCAGTTTCCTCTGAAACATGCTTGCGTATTCGCTTAGTTGGACTTGGCTTCACATCAAGTAAAAAAATAGCTTTGACACTAAAAAAGACACCAAATTAGACTATGCTGTTATTCCACACTATTATTATTAAATTTGACCGATTTGTCACCCTAATCTGTTATTTGGCCTATACGTTTACTTGGCACTCGAGAGTATGGGGTTTTGCTATGCTTAATAATATAAACGGGGAAGTAAATTTTTTACTTTTCCACTGGGTAAAGGTCAAGAGATCACACTCAACTGTTTTACATTTCTGCATTACAGATGTTTACATGAAGATCTACGGTGCAATAAATTAGCAGAGAGAATCGGTTGTAACAATGGTGAGTTGTGGTGATTGTAGTTGCTGCACTGATAGCAGTGTGTTGTCTGAGTCATCATGTTTACTCAATCACTGACTCATTCAGGGCATATCAAGTCCAGTCATTAAGACCCACAGTCACTAGGTGTGGCTGGCATGCTAGTCCTTACATGTGAAAAATAGTCTGACTTTTATTAGTCTTCTATGTTATGTAAGACATAAATGAATCATTGTGACATATGAATTCGGGATTTTTGTCATATTTCATATCTCCAAAGTCTGTTTTGTAAAGTCTCCAAAGTAATTTGGTGAATAACATATATTAATCTTAACTTCAGTTCTCGTTTTATAGAAGTTTCCTGATTTTTAACACAAAGGATGTTATAAAATCCATAATTTACCCATATAAGCCACATTTAATTGATTTCCATTTAATAATAATAACTTTAGTGAGATTCAGAGAAGAGGACTATGACATTTGTGTACGCTGACATACAACAGGATTGTATGACATTTGTGTACGCTGACATACAACATGACTGTATGATATTTTGATATTTTTGTACGCTGACATACAAAAGGACTATATGACATTTGTGTACACTGACCTACAACAGAACTGTCTAGTTAGTACATTAAATTGGGTTTGTTATGGTAGTAATATCTGGTTGGTTGGTTCATGCGTCATATCAATTAATCGATCACAATCTCGATTGATTGATGATCATTTTCTGTTATATAAAAAACATTGTTGAATTTGTTTTCTGTTCCATTCCATCATGGTGTTAAAAAAAGTTGGACAGTGCCTGAGATACTAAAAAATTGTTCCTGTAATTGCTGTCCACAAACTGATTATAATATACAATCGATCATCAAACAGTTTAGCCAAACCGATGATCAGTTATAAAAATCAAATCAACTACCAACACTAATATTATCTAACTGAGATGCATGTCTGTATTTACCAGGCACCAAAACCATCATCATCAAATGAGTCTGTGAAAGTAGTGGTGAGATGTCGACCACTGAACCAGAAAGAGATTTCAGATGGACGACAGAGGTATGTTGTTTAGTGATGCTGAGGTTGCAGCAACAACATGTAACAATATTCTTGGTGGCATTGACGGGTCCAGTATACAATAACAAGTAGTGCACAAGAGAATCTCTTTCTAGCTAAGACTACAAACATAGAATGTAGTCTTAGCTAGAAAGAGATCGATTCTCTTGTATACTACTTGTTATTGCATATTGAACCCATCTATGCCTCCAAGAATATTGTTACAACAGTTCTAACAATATTCAGTTACTGATTGTGATGTGGTGTGTTTCCTTTCCTGGGTGGTGCGCATCATTAAGACGTGGTGGTAACCGAAATGTGTAAAACCTGCAAAAAAACTCCTATAATTATCTATGAGCACTGGTTTGCAGCACATGTTCAAAAGAAGCTTTCTGAACAAACTGGGATATATTGATTGGATATCACAAGACGCAGTTGACTGCTCAGAGCTAAAATATTAACAAGAATTGCTCTTCGGACATGTTTTGAACAGGTCATTTGTTATTTGTACGTCATTTGACAAACGGCTCTATCATGTCATACAAAAAACGCCTTCTTCAAAACTTGTTTGGTTTCATTAAAACCAAGTAACATTTGTACAGATGAGCTAGCATTTCATAGTGGGAACTAGTTGGGTTCGATTTTTTGTGAAACGATTATGAAACAAGACAGGCAAAAATTTAATGGAGGAGAAAGCTTTAAATGTCGCAGACATATTTTGAATGGTGAATTTCTCAGAAGTAACATGCATCTAGTGACTGTTCTGCCTGCTGTGTTCGAACTGTGTTGTTGTTGCAGTGATGTCGTTCTGCCTGCTGTGTTCGCACTGTGTTGTTGTTGCAGTGATGTCGTTCTACCTGCTGTGTTCGCACTGTGTTCTGTCTGCTGTGTTCACACTGTGTTGTTGTTGTAGTGATGTCGACATGAACACAAGTAAAGGCACCGTCGAAGTGAAGAACCCCAAGGGGCCAACCACAGACCCACCCCGCGTGTTCACATTCGACTCGGTCTACAACTGGGAGTAAGTGTTCTGTTCTATCTCCCTGGAGCTTCGGTGGGCAGTCAATGAAGAATCCAAAACAACTTTTATGTGGTGTGCATTGAATTAGACAGGTATTTCATGTTCATGACAGCTACCTTTGTATGTTTGCTGTTGTGATTCAGTTCTGAATTATCCATAGTTGTAGGACTGGATAAATATGACCAAGAACAGGGCAGTTTTACACTTCCGTCATAGAATTTTGCATTAAAATCTAAAATGTTTTTATAGTCTGGTATTGCACACAGGTTCGATTAGTGACATGTGCCCATTCAGAGCCAGTGGTAATTTTTACAGTAAGACTGAAGTTGACGTGTCATATGCCAAATGTTTGGTTTTTCTTACATTATGAATATGTTTATTACTAGGGGGGAACTATTAGTGATAGTTTTACTGTCGTGATAGTATCGGAATAGCTGTATATCTTTTCTGATAGTGTCATGACTATCAGAGTAGTTTAATGACTGTCGCGACAATATTGCAATAGTATCACAGAATAATGAATACCCAGAAAAACAGTCCCAAACCGGGTGGCGGCATCATGTAGCCGTGCAGCTAGTAGTCATAAATGATGCTGCTCTAATCGATGATTGTTGATGTTAGGTTGATGAGTAAATTAAATTGTCCAATATACACTATAGTTGAAAAAACATGTTTATTTATATTTTACAGTGACACAACACAAGTAGTGAAGTGTTTTATCGACTGTTGTTACTATGGATGGTTCAATGTACTATTGATGAGAGCTATCGTTGGTTCAACGTACTAGCAATGAAAGCTACTGATAGTTCAATTTACTATTGATAGTATTGCTTTGTCATATCAGCTACTGCGATGCATAGATAGTTTGATGAATTGTTACATTGTCACATCGACTACTGCGATGCATAGATAGTTTGATGAATTGTTACAGTTACACTTACACCAGCGTTTATTTCCGTAAAAACTACCATGTTATTGATAAGGGGCTTTGTAAATAAAAATATATGTAAACCAAAACGAATTTGGGCAGGATGGACCCATCCGTCCATACCCTAGTCAACAACAACATTGAGGTACTGACCCACCCGCCCATACCCCTGTCAATAACAATATTGAGGTACTGACCCATCCATACCCCTGTCAACAACAACATTGAGGTACTGACCCACCTATCCATACCCCTGTCAACAATTCAAGTGGTAAATAGACTATAAAAAACATTAAATTTTTTATAATCCAAGTGAACCCTTGATCTACATTACATTTTGTTGGATTACTGGAATTTTTTTATTTACAAAGCCTATCTATGTATGCTGCCTCAGCTTCTGTGAAGTGGTTTTTCCATATTACTACATTGCTATTGTTGAAACTTTATTGAGCTGTCTGGCACTGCTAATTGACAGTCAGGCATCACATGATTGTTCTGTTTGCTAGTTCCAAACAGAGAGACCTGTACGACGAGACTTTCCGTGACTTGGTCCAGGCAGTACTCGATGGCTTCAATGGCACTATATTTGCCTACGGTCAGACAGGGACTGGCAAGACCTTCACCATGCAAGGTGCTGCAACTGTTTGCTTTGTCAGTTAGTCCATTATAAACACTCCAAGACCTTCACCATGCAAGGTGCAGCACCTTGCATGGTGGGTTTAAGGCGGCCTTAAACCTGTTTTTGGCACGGCATGTGCCGCAAACTGCCCTAAACTGCCCTAAAGTGGTTAAAACTGCCTCAAACTGCCTCAAATTGCCTTAAAGCTATCCCTGTCCAAAGGCACACTGAAGATTCTGTTATTATAAAACACATGTACATTGTATATATTAAATCAAACTACAAACAAAAATAAATCTTAAACTTAATTTTATTTCATGATTTTTTTACAAAAATGACAGGAAGTTTATTGACATATATATTATACATTCCAGCTATTGACTAATCGGTCTTCACGTTTTACCAGTCCAAGTCCTTGATTCCACGCAGCACGCGGTAACAATTTTGAGACAATTTTACTAATCAGTATTCACAATTTACCAGTCCAAGTCCTTGATTCCACGCAGCATGCGGTAACAAAAGACAAGCTTGCTTGGTTTTTGGACACCCAGCCGATTCCTGATCTTGTTGTGTATAAAACTGAATGTACTGAACAACCTCTCAATGAAATGTTTGATTATTAGTGTGCAGGGGAAGCTTTATATAGTACTTGAAAACAACACCTTTGGATCATTTGTAACACCTTGAGTTTATTTTCAACCAACCTTAGTAGACTTCAATAGCACACCTCTAACAGGTGTAAAGGCAATTGAGTTTATTTTAAACCAACCTTAGTAGACTTCAATACCACACCTCTAGCAGGTGTAAAGCAATTGAGTTTATTTGCAACCAACTTTAGTAGACTTCAATACCACACCTCTACTAGAAATAATAGGCAAGTAAACTGGACATGCTTTTAATGGCTAAATGGCCTTTCTATGCCCTAAACTGCCTTAAACCTGTTTCTTACATCTCTAGTAACAATTGAGAAGGGAATTATTAATACTTATGTCATACTTTAGGGCATGTTTAATATAATACTTTTATTGTTTTTTTTATGAAATATGTTTAAGGCATTTTCTATGCCTTAAACTGCCTTAAACCTGTTTTCGGCAGGGCAGTTTTTACCGGTAAAAACCACCTGGTAAAAACCACCCTGCCATAAACCTGCTAACCCTTAGGTGCTGCAACTGTTTGCTTTGTTAGTTAGTCCATTATGAACACTCCAAGACCTTCACCATGTAAGGTGCTGCAACTGTTTGCTTTGTTAGTTAGTCCATTATGAACACTCCAAGACCTTCACCATGTAAGGTGCTGCAACTGTTTGCTTCCTTAGTTAGTCCATTATGAACACTCCAAGACCTTCACCATGTAAGGTGCTGCAACTGTTTGCTTCCTTAGTTAGTCCATTATGAACACTCCAAGACCTTCACCATGTAAGGTGCTGCAACTGTTTGCTTTGTTAGTTAGTCCATTATGAACACTCCAAGACCTTCACCATGCAAGGTGCTGCAACTGTTTGCTTCCTCAGTTAGTCCATTATGAACACTCCAAGACCTTCACCATGTAAGGTGCTGCAACTGTTTGCTTCCTTAGTTAGTCCATTATGAACACTCCAAGACCTTCACCATGTAAGGTGCTGCAACTGTTTGCTTCCTTAGTTAGTCCATTATGAACACTCCAAGACCTTCACCATGCAAGGTGCTGCAACTGTTTGCTTCCTTAGTTAGTCCATTATGAACACTCCAAGACCTTCACCATGCAAGGTGCTGCAACTGTTTGCTTTCTTAGTTAGTCCATTATGAACACTCCAAGACCTTCACCATGCAAGGTGCTGCAACTGTTTGCTTCCTTAGTTAGTCCATTATGAACACTCCAAGACCTTCACCATGCAAGGTGCTGCAACTGTTTGCTTCCTTAGTTAGTCCATTATGAACACTCCAAGACCTTCACCATGTAAGGTGCTGCAACTGTTTGCTTCCTTAGTTAGTCCATTATGAACACTCCAAGCCATCAGCAAGTGAATTTGATCGACACTCAATTAAAATGTTATAATGCCCATTTCAGTTAAAACTTTCCCTATTTAGAGATTCTCAAATCCTTTGCTTTTGAAGTGCAACTGGGTTTGGGTTCTTGAGGATTTTGGTATATTAGTTTTTCTTATTGTATTTATCTGAGCTTTCTCGTTGCCATGATTCGAATCAGGTGACAGTAGTGTTTTGAGGACTAACATTTGAACCGGTATTGTGTAACTCTTTCAGGAATCAAGAATGACCCGGAGCTTCGTGGAGTCATCCCAAATTCGTTTGAACATATATTCCAGCACATTGCCCGCACTGAGAACCAGCAGTATCTTGTTCGTGCGTCCTACTTGGAGATTTACATGGTACGACTTTGTGTGTAATCTCATCCACTTGTTGTTACGTGTAGAAGTAGAAGTGTTGCAGTAGAACGTTAAGGGTCGTTCCTCAGTTGAGTTTTACCGGTACTTATTCTTTAAGAGTCGTTCCTCAGTTCAGTTTTTTCAATGCGCTAACTCTAGTGTCCACTACAACATGCTAGCTCATTTGTGCAAATGTGTTATTTAGTTTTTATGAAATCGTCGGACAAACTATATTGAATGTTGTTTTGCAGGAGGAGATTCGAGACCTGCTGGCGAAGGACCAGACAAAGCGACTGGAGTTGAAGGAACGCACTGACACAGGAGTCTACGTCAAGGTGAATGACACTTATTTCTCTAAACAATCCCAGAAAGACTACAACACCTTTGGTTTCCCAGAGTTTTTCTGTTATAACATTTGTAAGTAAACAGTTTTTAGTTTTACTTATTCTTTAAGGGTCGTTCCTCAGTTGAGTTTTACTTATTCTTTAAGGTTCAGTTTTACTTATTCTTTAAGGGTCATTCCTCAGTTGAGTTTTACTTATGCTAGCTCTAGTGTCCACTACAACATGCTAGCTCTGGTATCCTGTACAACATGCTAGCTCTAGTGTCCAGCACAACATGCTAGCTCTAGTGTCCAGCACAACATGCTAGCTCTTTTGTGCAAATGTGTTATTTAGTTTTGATGAAATCATCGGACAAACTATATTGAATTATTTTTTTATCAGATCCGCATAAAATTTGCAAAAGTGGTTCCACTCTAACTACTGTAACATAAAGTTATTCAAACTTTTAAAATTATCCGATCTAAAAATAAATTTTTTTTTTGAAGATTTGAATGAAACTACCGGGTATGCACTCATATATTAAACTGACTGTGCATGTTACGTAAGCTATTCATGCACCAGAGATTTGAACATAAACAACCTGATTGACCATGAGCTAAATTAATTGAGGAGAGATTTTTAAAGCACAATGTTTCTAGCTTCACATCGTCAGGATTTTGTTCACAGGACTTGTCTTCGTTTGTGACAAAGAGTGTCAAGGAGATTGAGCACGTCATGAATGTGGGCAACCAGAACCGCTCTGTCGGGTAGGTGGGACAGTGAGCGGTAGGGTAGGATAGGTGGGACAGGGAGGGTAGGGTAGGATAGGTGGGACAGGGAGGGGTAGGGTAGTATAGGTGGGACAGGGAGGGGTAGGGTAGGGTAGGTGGGACAGGGAGGGTAGGGTAGGATAGGTGGGACAGGGAGGGGTAGGGTAGGATAGGTGGGACAGGGAGGGGTAGGGTAGGATAGGTGGGACAGGGAGGGGTAGGGTATGGTAGGTGGAATAGGGAGGGGTAGGGTAGGATAGGTGGGACAGGGAGGGGTAGGGTAGGATAGGTGGGACAGGGAGGGGTAGGGTATGGTAGGTGGAATAGGGAGGGGTAAGGTAGGGTAGGTGGGGAACAGAGGGGTTGGGTAGTGTAGGTGGGGTGGGGGGTAGAGTAGGTTGGGCACAGAGGGGTTGGGTAGGTGGAGTATGGTGGGAGGGCAGGAATGAGTAGGTTAGGTGGGGCAGGGAGGGGTAGGTTAGGTGGTGCAGGGAGGGGTAGGTTAGGTGGGGCAGGGAGGGGTAGGGTAGGTGGAATAGGGAGGGGTTGGGTAGTGTAGGTGGGGTGGGGGGTTGGGTAGGTGGAATAGGGAGGGGTTGGGTAGTGTAGGTGGGGTGGTGGAGTAGGGTAGGTGGGGCAGGGAGAGGTAGGTTAGGAGGGGTAGGTTAGGTGGGGCATGGAGGGGTAGGGTAGGTGGAATAGGGAGTTGTTGGGTAGTGTAGGTGGGGTGGGGGGTTGGGTAGGTGGAGTAAGTTAGGTGGGGAAGGGATGGGTAGGTTAGGTGGGGCAGGGAGGGGTAGGTAGACCTGTGCACCCTCCATATTTTTCTGTATTTGTTATAGAATCTAATGTCAAATATGGAAATACGCTAACTGTTTGCATTGCCTGCTACACATCTACCAACATGAACGAACAGAGTTCTCATTCCCATATAATATAGCTACTGTCTTTAACTGTTTGCATTGCCTGCTACAGATGTACCAACATGAACGAACAGAGTTCTCGTTCCCATATAGTATAGCTACTGTCTTTAACTGTTTGCATTGCCTGCTACAGATCTACCAACATGAACGAACAGAGTTCTCGTTCCCACGCCATCTTCATCATCACAGTCGAGTGCAGTCAGACCAATGAACTGGTGGTGAGTGTAGTTAGACAGCTCACATAGCCATGGCAATGATAAACATGTCTGAATGTCGCAATTTCTCATGTGGTTGACATCTCAGAACATAGAATGCGCAACTCTAATGGTAGTTTTCCAAAATGTTATGGCAACATAATGTTGCTCCAGCAACCCAGCATAGCCAGTAACCTTTAAATCTGACTTTTGGCCAGCCAAAAATGCTGTTCTGAACTGGGTAACATAGTGTAAAGTCTTTCAACTCTAATTAGTAGTTATATGTGAAGATTGTTCATAGTTTATTTTTTATATTTGAAACGTACCTATTTATAGACCTTTGTAAATTTGTGTACAGTGGTGAAGATCAGTTATGAATTAATAATGACAATATATAAATTGCCCTAAAGTATATGTCACACTTTGCAAAGTGTATGATGAGTTTACTAACCAGTGTAACTCTGCACACGTTGGAAGGAGGATTCAGACAGTGGAGTAAGTATCTACAGATCTATCAGGCAACATCTGCACATCCAGCACTCTCGTCATTCCCACGCCAATTGCATTCACTATACTGCCTCAAAACCATGGCCAATTTGTGAATATATAATTTTGCTGTATGTTCTACTACTGCTTCTCAATTATATCTAAATATGAATAAAGATAATAGTAGAATTGGTATTGTCACTAATATCTGTTTAGCTTTCTATATAGTAATAATGTAGACATATATAGCTGAGAAATGCCAAATCTAATGATTAAAGTAAATTCTTTAGATGATTTAAACAAAATTGCACTCTTGTTAAACTGATTGGTCATATTACTGAAACTAATCAGGCTACAAATCACCAATGAACCTGTTTGTTTGATGGGCTAAATCAGTTGAAGAGGGAGTGTTAATGATCACAGCAATGCTTGCTTTGGCAGTCAGCCTGCGAGGGAGTGTCTGGCTCACAGACACACATTGCTTCATCAAGGCCTGCACAAGTCATATAAAACAAAACACTTCCACGTGTCTTGGTAAAAAATACAACCATGTTTAGTTGAAAATGATGTAATGATGTATGTTTTTGCCTCCACTAGTCTGTCACATGGTGTGTATGTAGGAGAGTCGCAGTGAAGACATTAACTTGCTAGATGCATATGCACAGCATTCACTGACATGCTCAGAGGCACAATTCAGATTCAGAACACTTGCAAACTGTCAATGTGTGACATTTTTATAACAGGACAATTTAATAAGGCTTTGTAATAGAACCATGTGTGGTAATAGAACCACGTGTGGTAATAGAACCACGTGTGGTAATAGAACCACGTGTGGTAATAGAACGACGTGTGGTAATAGAACGACGTGTGGTAATAGAACGACGTGTGGTAATAGAACGACGTGTGGTAATAGAACCACGTGTGGTAATAGAACCATGCAAATATAAGTAACATTGGTTGTCGATGTGAAAATGTTCCTGTTTCTGACTAAACGTATTACAAAATCAGTCGGGATTTATTGGAAAACCTGGTGTTTTATTATTTGCCCTCGCATTGGATATATATAGTTTATCTGTTACCTGATGTTCTGTATATAAAATGTTTAAAACAGTTGGTAGACTACTGGAAGACCACAGCACGCAATATAAACCCTGCCATGTAGTGCCAAGTAGAACTTTACAAAACAAATTTAAGTCCCTTAATTATTGTTTCTGTTCACACTGCCAGGTTGGCTGTTGCAATGGTTTTAATGCTTTATTTAGCCTACTTTTAATACAGTAGACATGCCATATTGATTGACTGATGCACTGCACAGCTCATCTATTCACTCTGAGTACATTTGAAATACATGTAAAATAGCATAGATTCTACTTAAGTCTGTGATGCATATAGTGTAAAATAGTAACATACAAACTTAATGTAGTATATGTGTTGATTAATGTAATTTTACCAGTGTTTATGGCAGGGCCATTAGATTCGGGGTGAAGAGACACACTGTAGTGTTCTGTTGGACTCCGCTTTGTGGAGCAGAAACTAGAACAGTGAGGCAAATAGATGGCACTCTCTTTTATGGGATAGACCCAGTTCCTCTTTGAGACTCTGACTCTGTTGACACATAATGTTGATTCCACTGGAAAACCACTGCAGTTAATGTTTTGTTGTCACAGGTTTAGTTGTTTTGTCTCTGTAGAATCCACAGCCTTGTAATGTTGATATTGACTACAGTACATGTGCTGTTTCTATAATTGCCTTGTATAACAAATAGACAGCACAACTGATGGTGTATTGACATATACAAAAAATGGCAGACAGTCTTAAATCAATAACAGCTCGCCACACTGTATGGTTACTCCTTCTGTAGTAAAGATCACAGGTGTACCGTTATCTATGTGGGTGTTGACAGGACGGAGGCGATGGAGAGAATCACATCCGCGTTGGCAAATTGAATCTTGTTGATCTGGCAGGCAGCGAGAGACAGGCCAAGTCTGGGGCACAGGTAAATAACACCCAGTCAGGTTCCCCAACATACATTGTCTTCATGCAGCAATGGCTTAACCCCCAAACTGTTAATGGACTTGTTCTACCCGTCTCAGATGATACACATCCACAAAGTATATTTTTTAGCAAGATTACCATCTAAAGCAACAAATTCCAGATGGCAAGAAGACATGGTGCTGTATCATAATAGTTAGTGTAGCACTGTCTGTTTTGCACATTTATGCTGTAGTCTGTAAAAAAACAAATAATCTAGACTGATGATAATTTAATCAATGAGCAGATTTCAGATTTGTCCTTTGCATCTTGTGTTGTTCCGAAGTGGATAAATGACACAAAATACACCGTTGTTGATGTTGCCCACCAGGGTGAGCGACTGAAGGAGGCAACAAAAATCAACTTGTCTCTGTCCGCACTCGGCAATGTCATATCGGCACTTGTTGATGGCAAAAGCTCCCACATTCCATACAGAGACTCCAAGCTGACGAGACTGCTCCAAGGTGGGGCTTCTCTCTCTTTTTATGGGGAGTTCGTTATTGATTTTTTTGGGGTGGTTTAGAGCATGTTAGATTATACAAGTAATATGGCATGTGGCGGCTCAGTGGTTAAAGTGCAGGACTGTCGATTGAGAGGGCCAGGTTTCGAATCCATCTGCTGCCGTTTTGAAACCTGGGCGATTTTATTCACCCCACTTTGGCTCAGTTCAATCAGCTTTGTAAACGTGTACCTGGCTTATAGACAGCGGTCGACACATATAAAAGAATATAGTCTTCACACAGTAATTACATTTTGGCGGAACACTTCCTGGAGAAGTCAAGCTGGTGCAAGAAGGACCAGGTCTGCCAGAGGTGAAGTGTAAAGGACCAGGCCTGCCAGAGGTAACGTGTAAAGGACCATGTTTGCCAGAGGTGAAGTGTAAAGGACCAGGTCTGCCAGAGGTGAAGTGTAAAGGACCATGTCTGCCAGAGGTGAAGTGCAATCGACCAGGTCAGCCAGTGGTGAAGTGTAAAGGACCATGTCTACCAGTGGTGAAGTGTAAAGGACCATGTCTGCCAGTGGTGAAGTGTATAGGACCAGGTCTGCCAGAGGTGAAGTGTAAAGGACCAGGTCTACCAGAGGTGAAGTGTAAAGGACCAGGTCTGCCAGAGGTGAAAGTGTAAAGGACCAGGTCTGCCAGGGGTGAAGTGTAAAAGACCAGGTCTGCCAGGGGTGAAGTGTAATCCATTTTGAGTGGCCCCACGGTCTGGATACTGCACAATAATTTATTAAAAGTGTGGAGTGGTTATGTTTGTGTCCCCTTATGTGTAGCTACATATCTCTGGCATCTATACACAGTACATGCTGAATCTGTATGTGCCTTGTATATTATATCCTCCGTCTTCATAGAGGTTGCTGTGTTTGTAGATTCACTGGGCGGAAACGCCAAGACAGTGATGGTGGCAAACATTGGCCCAGCTGACTGGAACTATGACGAGACAATCACCACTCTCAGGTCGGTGGTTTGCTGCATTATCTCCTTGAAAAGATGCATTTGGAGCATATCATGATGCAGGATGAAACGTGCATCTATATTCTTCCTTATTGCGATGGTGACCTCAGCATTTCTGAAAAAAATATTACTGAATTTTTTAAAGATACTTTATTGTTTTTGCTGGTATATAGTTGGATTGGAAGTAGATATACAGGGTAGGTATAGTAAATGTTTTTGCTGGTATATAGTTGGATTGGAAGTAGATATACAGGGTAGGTATAGTAAATGGATTGGAAGTAGATATACAGGGTAGGTATAGTAAATGGATTGGAAGTAGATATACAGGGTAGGTATAGTAAATGGATTGGAAGTAGATATACAGGGTAGGTAGAGTAAATGGATTGGAAGTAGATATACAGGGTAGGTATAGTAAATGGATTGGAAGTAGATATACAGGGTAGGTATAGTAAATGGATTGGAAGTAGATATACAGGGTAGGTATAGTAAATGGACTGGGAGTAGATATACAGGGTAGGTATAGTAAATGGATTGGAAGTAGATATACAGGGTAGGTATAGTAAATGTACTGGAAGTAGATATACAGGGTAGGTATAGTAAATGGATTGGAAGTAGATATACAGGGTAGGTATAGTAAATGGATTGGAAGTAGATATACAGGGTAGGTATAGTAAATGGATTGGAAGTAGATATACAGGGTAGGTAGAGTACATGGATTGGAAGTAGATATACAGGGTAGGTATAGTAAATGGATTGGGAGTAGATATACAGGGTAGGTATAGTAAATGGATTGGAAGTAGATATACAGGGTAGGTATAGTAAATGGATTGGAAGTAGATATACAGGGTAGGTAGAGTAAATGGATTGGAAGTAGATATACAGGGTAGGTAGAGTACATGGATTGGAAGTAGATATACAAGGTAGGTAGAGTACATGCAAACATGCAGAGGAAGTGCTGCATTTGAAGGAAGAATTAACTTCAATAGAAACTTATTGGAGATGATTTATCATTGAACTTAACTGGGTATATTAGTACGATATCACATGACCTTTGGTAAAAGTAAAACTCATGAACTCAACATACCACAATCTGCTTTTACCTGTTCAGATATGCAAATCGGGCCAAGAACATCAAGAACAAGCCAAAGATCAACGAGGATCCCAAGGATGCTCTGCTACGGGAGTTCCAGGAGGAGATCTCGCGTCTGAAACATGCGCTTCAGTCAAAGGGCGAGCCAAAGAGGAAGAAGAAGCAGAAGCGAACTCGCCGTGGACCTGATGGTGAGAACCCTCTGGTGGCAGGCATATATATTAAAGCTGTTGTGCTCACAAAGTAGATGCTATCACAAAATCGTAATCTGGCACTAATTCTAAACAACAGGTTAAACTAAACAGCAGTGATAATGTGATTTTAAAAGAAATTTGGTCTGTGCTATGTTTAGAAGTTACTTAGTGCAAACGAGCCATTATGTTGTCAAAACTGCCTAAAGGAACTTTGGCAGGCAAGAAGAAAAAATATGTCACATAACCATGACACACCGTACACACATTTGTCACTAGCCAATTGCTTGTGTTGCAGGAGAGATGGTGTCAGAGGAGGATGACAGTGAAGAGGACGGAGACACTGATATGGACGCAGAGGAGTTCGAACAGCAGGAAAAAGCAAAGCTAGAACGTGAGAAAGAGGCCGTTATGAATGATAAGACTATGATTGCTGAGGTGAGGATAATTGAGTGGTCTTGTCAAAATACATACCGTATTGTTCCCTATAGAAGCATACGGCCTAATAAACGTCCACCCCATTTTTCAGAAGTGAAACTACGCACGAAAAAAATTTGATTTTCAGGAGTGGGGGTATCCAATTGCCTTTACATAAACATTCACATCGGAACCAATCAATAAATCTGCATTTTAATAGAAGCTATAATAATTAGACCTCTAGTTACAATGACATCCAGACTAATGTGATTCAAAAATAATAACTTGGAGATGAGTAGCCATGCAAACGGTTATTGTTGAAACTTTGGCCTTTTCAAAGGCGAAGCCATCACCTGCGAAATGCAATTATAGCTGGTAGCACAAAATAAGCCAACACGACACCTCATTGTAGGCTTACATTAACTTTTTTTGGCATCATCAAAGCAAGTACATGTAGATTGGATAAAATGCGTGCATGCACTGCCGGCTATGATCGCATTTCGCCGGCACTGGCTTCATGTTCGGAAAGACGAAAGTCGCAACAATAACCGTTCAACTGCTTGTCTCTAAGTTAATATTTTTGCAGCGCCTATGAAACGCGATTATAGCCGGCATCGCCAAACAAACAATGCAACACCTCACTATAAGTTTACATTAGGTTTATTTAGCACCATCAAAACAATTCAAAGTGCATCTAGATTAGACAAAATACATCACACAAAATCAGCACTAGTTATGACATAGATTGGTGATCAATGACATGGTTCCTGAGAGGTGCTCCGCATTCTTTGCATAGTTCACAGTAGCGCCACACTGCAGATTAGTTCACAGTAGTGCCACGCTGCAGATTAGTTCACAGTAGTGCCACGCTGCAGATTAGTTCACAGTAGTGCCATGCTGCAGATTAGTTCACAGTAGTGCCACGCTGCAGATTAGCTACCAGTCTGATTTAGAGGCTCATTTCACCCATAGCAGATCAAGATTCAGGACACGTTTCAGAACTAATAGACGCACACCCCAGTCTTCACACCCCAGTCTTCACACCCAAGTCTTCACACCCAAGTCTTCACACCCCAGTCTTCACACCCAAGTCTTCACACCCCAGTCTTCACACCCCAGTCTTCACACCCCAGTCTTCACACCCCAGTCTTCACACCCCAGTCTTCACACCCCAGTCTTCACACCCCAGTCTTCACACCCCAGTCTTCACACCCCAGTCTTCACACCCCAGTCTTCACACCCCAGTCTTCACACCCCAGTCTTCACACCCAAGTCTTCACACCCCAGTCTTCACACCCCAGTCTTCACACCCCAGTCTTCACACCACCAGTCTTCACACCCCAGTTTTCACACCCCAGTCTTCACACCCCAGTCTTCACACCCCAGTCTTCACACCCCAGTCTTCACACCCCAGTCTTCACACCCCAGTCTTCACACCCCAGTCTTCACACCCCAGTCTTCACACCCCAGTCTTCACACCCAAGTCTTCACACCCCAGTCTTCACACCCCAGTCTTCACACCCCAGTCTTCACACCCCAGTCTTCACACCCCAGTCTTCACACCCCAGTCTTCACACCCCAGTCTTCACACCCCAGTCTTCACACCCCAGTCTTCACACCCCAGTCTTCACACCTAAGTCTTCACACCCCAGTCTTCACACCCAAGCACTCGCACTGAGCGTCTGTAGGGAACAATTCGGTAATACTTTAAAATATGTGTTAAACTGAAAGATAAATCTAATAAATCTTGTAAAATAGATGTTTGCACATTTTGGTTTTATGAAAACTGTTGATATTAATTTGTTTTTTCCAGAAGATTAAGGATATTACAGAATATGTAATCAGTAATTTAATGTAATAACACTCTTGGTAGTAAAGTTGTAGGGTAGTGAGTGAGATCTATACTTGTGTGTCTGCCTACCAGGAGAAGGAGAAGCTTCTGAAAGATATGGCTGCCAAGGAAGAGAAACTGAACAAAGAGAAGGAAGCGAAGGATATGCTTGCTAAGAAGATTGCTGTGAGTGGCTGCTACAAACAATTACACAGTTTATGACTAGTGTCACAGATGTGGGTGAAATACACAACAATACAGGCTACCAAAAAGAGTGTTTATTATTGTTCAGTGGCAAACATGTCTTGATGCAAGGCATTATTAGATGTTCACTTCATGTGTATATACAAAAACTTCTCCCAAAATTGCATGTGTGTATCATTGCATCCTCAGACACATATCTAAATGTGCTATTTTTAGGTGGTAAACGTTATTGTTGATACAATGTATACTTTATTGACGCAAATATTTTGGTGCATGTTGTCATTCATGTTCTGCTCACAGTTTGTCACAAATTATTGTTAATGTATATACAAGCAGTATGTGTTATTTCGAGTAACCTCTACTGATTGTAGGTATTGATAGGTGATAAGTGACACCAGGCGTTGAATTTGTTGTTTTGACAAATTCCCATTCCTGTTCTTGAAATATTTGTCAGGTGGTGTTGAACTTTTTCTTAGGGGCATCATTTTGAAAATCAAATGTCAATATATCTGTGCCATGTGTTTCAATGCAAATGGTTTCTAAGTGCGGTTAAGTGACTATATTTTATAGTCATGTTGTTCTGTTATTTATGAAGTAATCGTTGATGTTGTGAATTTTGCTCTCTCCCCAGGCGATGGAGAGCAAGTTGCTCTGTGGCGGCAAGAACATCATTGACCACACAAATGAACAACAGAAGGCGTTGGAACTTCGAAGACATGAAATCGCTGAACAGAAGGTTTGTTTGATTAGTTCAGATGATCCTTTCCTGTATGTTTGTGTTGTAATATGTCACATTTTCTGATGTATAGATGTTGTACAGTTCAGTTGTGTTATTTCTGTCCCATACTTGTTAGAATCCTTGAGCTTCCTACATTAAAAACACTAACCAGGAAATTCAGTAAAATGAACTTCACAGTTAGCTTCAAACATGCTCCAAAGAGTCATATTTAACACCAGTGTCTAGACATTAAACACCTGAATCTATACATTAAACACCAGCATCTAGACATTAAACACCAGCATCTAGACATTAAATACTAGCATCTAGGCAGTAAAACCAACTTCTGGACAACACCAGCATCTAGACAGTAAAACCAGCTTCTGGACAACACCAGCATCTAGACAGTAAAACCAACTATGGACAACAATAGCATCTAGACAGTAAAACCAACTTCTGGACAACACCAGCATCTAGACAGTAAAACCAACTTCAGGACAACACCAGCATCTAGACAGTAAAACCAACTATGGACAACAATAGCATCTAGACAGTAAAACCAACTTCTGGACAACACCAGCATCTAGACAGTAAAACCAACTTCTGGACAACACCAGCATCTAGACAGTAAAACCAGCTTCTGGACAACACCAGCATCTAGACAGTAAAACCAGCTTCTGGACAACACCAGCATCTAGACAGTAAAACCAGCTTCTGGACAACACCAGCATCTAGACAGTAAAACCAACTTCTAGACAACACCCAACCTTCAGGTGACAATCACTAAACATTATGCACTAGTCACCTTTGAATCAAGGCACCTTCTGCCAACCTCCAGACAAAGAATACTAAACTGAAGACATCTGAAAATAAACCTGCAGACAGTCTCCTCTAAATATTGACCACCGACTGCCAACCATCAGACAGTAACCTCACAACAGATAGCTGTTGTGTTCACACTGATGTTTGTGTCTTCCATGTCATAGTGTGTTCACACTGTTGTTTGTGTTACAGCGCACAGAGCGTGAGATGGAGCAGAAGTTGGAGGAGCAGGAGGCTACAGGCCTAAACCTGCATGAGACGTACACCTCCCTACAGACAGAGGTCGACATCAAGACCAAGAAACTCAAGAAGGTGGGACTGACTCATTGCCACAACAGTAACACTCAATACTATAAAGCAACTATTTCTTGTTGCTGCTGAACTATAAAAGCAACTAGTTGTGACTATTGCTTGTTGCTGCTGAACTATAAAAGCAACTAGTTGTGACTATTGCTTGTTGTGGCTAAACTATGTCATGTTACATGTGAATTACAAGAACAATTATTTTATGTCACAGATTATTGGAGCAGCTCTCTTGTGTTAGAGCTAAATTATAAGATCAGTTTTATCATATCATAGCTTGATTGCAGCAGCATTGGGCAACTATTTAAGGTTACGGCTGAATTATAGGGACAACTGTTTCATGTTATGACTAAATAATAGGGCCAGCTATTTCAAGTTACAACTGTATTATATTAGCAACTATTTTGTGTTACAGCTGTTTGCGAAGCTGCAGTTGGCTCAGCAGGAGATCCAGGATCTGAATGCGGAGCACGTCAGAGAGCGACAGGAACTGGAACAGACGCAGAATGAACTGATGCGAGAACTTAAACTCAAGTCAGTCTCTAAGCTGTCTGTTTGTATAGCATTCAGATTAGTTCATTCATTCTTCATATTTCAGTTTCAGAGACAGATTACTAATATCGGTTTCACATTTACTAAAAAGGTTTCTTATATATGTTGGATTGAAATTAATCGGTATTAATGTAATTATAAATACAATAACCAGTAAGCATATGCATAAAACCTGTACAATTTAAATAATGTGGTGAATAAAAAAATATAATGCAAGCTTTTCTGCCATAATTACGGAAAACTTGAGTTACAAATTTGTAAGTTTTTAAAGAATTTTTGTTGTGAAAATGTTCACATTGTTGACCTGTTGTGGTAGACTACTCATCATTGATAACTTCATCCCACCCGAGGAGAAGAACAAGATCATGAATCGGGCCCAGTTTGATGAGGACGAGGACTCATGGAAACTAATGCCTCTCACCAAGAACAAGTAGGTCATGTGTTCACAACTAGAGTGTGTGTTCACAAGTAGGTCGTGTGTTCACATGTAAATAGAACATATTTAATCTAGAAGCTAGTGACAACAAAACAGAAAAAAATTCTTGTAGCTTAGCTGTTGTTGAGCCCACCGGTACCTAACGGAATGACGTGTTTCTTCCACAGTCCCCAGACCATGGCCAAGCGACCGATGTCTGCCGTTGGCAACAAACGCCCCGTCTCGGAGTACGCCCGAGTCGCAGCCAGCATGGGAGCGTCCTTCCGCTACCAGGTACAGCTCATCCGTATTTGAACAGTTTATATTGCAATAGGTAGCAATAGATGTTGTATATGAATAGCTTTCATGCAACAATTGTAGCATGGCTGATTACTTTCCAGATAAGTAGCTCAGCCAGTATTAACTATAAAATTAACCTTATTTATCACAAAGAAAGCAAGAATGTTGGTGCCACCCGCCCACCCTCATGTGAAGGAACGCACATAACTTATATAAATACATATTTTGCACATGTACTTTTATTCAATCTCATGATTGCAAACAAAATAAATGATGATATTATAATATAAAGAGATAACATACAAGTATACATATACATTACCATATGTGTATTGTGATTATCTTTCTATTGCACAGGGAGAGAACATTCTACAGGTGGAGCTAGATATGATATTATAATATAAAGAGATAACATACAAGTATACATATACATTGCCATATGTGTATTGTGATTATCTATTGCACAGGGAGAGAACATTCTACAGGTGGAGCTAGATATGCCCAATCGGACAACGCGTGACTACGAGGGACCGACGATTGCCCCCAAGATCCAGGCAGCGCTGGACGCAGCCCTACAGGATGAGGAGGACATTGACGTTGATGGCAGGTCAGAGGGGGAGAGAGTCGGAGAATTAATATGCTTTGTAAATATGTAAATGAGTACCACTGTGAATGCCCCCTTGCTGTAAGTGATTTTGGTCAAACAACACAACTGTTTATACCAGCTGACATAGAGAACGTTGATCTAGCAACAGCACACATTGGTAAAACTATTAAAATGTAAGAGCTCTGTAAATGTCTCACAACTTTGCCATTTACATATTTATGTCGAGTAATTTTTCTCGAAACTGGTATTAATCACTACCCAGCTAATCCTTCTCATGATTAGTAATCTAACATGCAAAACAATGACTCGACTGTGCTGCCTAAATATCAGTCATGAGTTATGTAATCCTGTGTGACTTTGTCTCCATTTGTATTTAATGAAAGCTTATAATTGCCAAATTGCAACAGCTAACTATTCACATAAATGTCTAATTAAATGTTAACTTTGTATGTGAATTTTTTATTTAGTATTAGATTGCAACCTTTGGTTTTTATTTAGTATTAGATTGCAACCTTTGGTTTTTATTTAGTATTAGATTGCAACCTTTGGTTTTTATTTAGTATTAGATTGCAACCTTTGGTTTTTATTTAGTATTAGATTGCAACCTTTGGTTTAGTGCAGTGGTTTGAAAATCTATAGTAATCAAGATTTGTGTCTGCATTCTGTGACAATTCTCAAAAGGAATACATCTCTATTCATTTTGCGTCTTGTTATGATTTTCATTTACAAATAAGCATGCATGAATCCTGAAGAGACTAAGGGTTGTCTGGGGGGGCACAACCCTGAAGTGACTAAGGGTTGTCTGGGGGGCACAACCCTGAAGAGACTAAGGGTTGTCGGGGGGGCACAGCCCTGAAGAGACTAAGGTTTGTCTGGGGGGCACAACCCTGAAGAGACTTAGGGTTGTCTGGGGGCACAACCCTGAAGAGACTAAGGGTTGTCTGGGGGCACAACCCTGAAGAGACTTAGGGTTGTCTGGGGGCACAACCCAGAAGAGACTAAGGGTTGTCTGAGGGGGCACAACCCTGAAGAGACTAAGGGTTGTCTGGGGGCACAACCCTGAAGAGACTTAGGGTTGTCTGGGGGCACAACCCTGAAGAGACGAAGGGTTGTCTGGGGGCACAACCCTGAAGAGACTTAGGGTTGTCTGGGGGCACAACCCAGAAGAGACTAAGGGTTGTCTGGGGGCACAACCCTGAAGAGACTAAGGGTTGACTGGGGGCACAACCCTGAAGAGACTAAGGGTTGTCTGGGGGGCACAACCCTGAAGAGACTAAGGGTTGTCTGGGGGCACAACCCTGAAGAGACTAAGGGTTGTCTGGGGGCACAACCCTGAAGAGACTTAGGGTTGTCTGGGGGCACAACCCTGAAGAGACTAAGGGTTGTCTGGGGGCACAACCCTGAAGAGACTAAGGGTTGTCTGGGGGCACAACCCTGAAGAGACTAAGGGTTGTCTGGGGGCACAACCCTGAAGAGACTAAGGGTTGTCTGGGGGCACAACCCAGAAGAGACTTAGGGTTGTCTGGGGGCACAACCCTGAAGAGACTAAGGGTTGTCTGGGGGCACAACCCTGAAGAGACTAAGGGTTGTCTGGGGGCACAACCCTGAAGAGACTTAGGGTTGTCTGGGGGGGCACAACCCTGAAGAGACGAAGGGTTGTCTGGGGGGGGCACAACCCTGAAGAGACTTAGGGTTGTCTGGGGGGGCACAACCCAGAAGAGACTAAGGGTTGTCTGGGGGGCACAACCCTGAAGAGACTAAGGGTTGTCTGGGGGGCACAACCCTGAAGAGACTAAGGGTTGTCTGGGGGGGCACAACCCTGAAGAGACTAAGGGTTGTCTGGGGGGGCACAACCCTGAAGAGACGAAGGGTTGTCTGGGGGGCACAACCCTGAAGAGACTTAGGGTTGTCTGGGGGGCACAACCCTGAAGAGACTAAGGGTTGTCTGGGGGGCACAACCCTGAAGAGACTAAGGGTTGTCTGGGGGGGCACAACCCTGAAGAAACTAAGGGTTGTCTGGGGGGGCACAACCCTGAAGAGACTGAGGGTTGTCTGGGGGGGCACAACCCAGAAGAGACTTAGGGTTGTCTGGGGGGGCACAACCCTGAAGAGACTAAGGGTTGTCTGGGGGGGCACAACCCTGAAGAGACTTAGGGATGATCTCAAAACATTGATGTTTCCGAATAGGTTTCCTAGGGGAGGGGGTAGGAGCTGGGTAAGAGTTTCGTGTATGACGTGTAGCAGTAGGAAAGGTTCTGCAGACAAGTTATATGTGATGTAGTGTTGTGCATCCATGTTTTGAGACCCTTAAACCCTGAGGAGGAGGTCACAGTGGGCCAAATGCCTCACCACATAAACTAGAACTAATGATTGGGTGTTCATTTCAACCTTAGCTTAATTTCAGCATTACAGTATTCAATACTTTACATTTTCAAATATTTTCATTTCTCTAGTGGATAAGTGTTTTGTGTTGGAAGAATCGGAAGAATTATTTAATGTTTTTTACTTCGTTTCAGTCCGGCAATCTTTAGTAACAAGCCACGAGTGAGTCAGAAGAAACGGCCTAAGTCAGCGAAGTGAGTCTCACTTAACCATGGCAACAAACTGTGCAGTGCATCTAATAATAGAAACATGGTCATCTGTAAAGAAAAGTAAAGAAACATTTTCGTGATTGACACACCAAAGGTTTGGAGGTGTTTGTGTTTGTTGTACAAAACATCTAGGACATGAATTGTCTGACTGTGCTGCCATCTGGCAGTCATTGAATGCGTTGTGAATAGAGTTTAATGCATGAAGCCGAGGCACTCTGGGCATAGACATCTGTCATATACAGCAAAGTTAGAGCTGGGTTAAAAACCACAAATATTCAACTTTTAAAAATAATAATGCAGCCTGTTGTCACCATCATCATGTTGTTGCCACCATCATGTTGTCGCAATCATCATGTTGTTGCCATCATTATGTTGTCGCCATCATCATTTTGCAGGCATAGACGATAACGACCCTCCATTTCCCACAATCACAGGTGTCTTCAAATAGTTCTGTTGTGCTCTTTCCTAGTCTGGCTTCTAAGCCATCAAGGAATTCTTAATTCTTTTCCAACCTCTGCTTCTTTTCTGCTTAATCTTTCCTGTTGTCACTATATATTCTAATTTTCTCTTTCTCATGACGTGGCCTACAAATTCTGCTTCTTTTCCTGATTCTGAATAATGTCATGACAGTTGTATGAGTTGAAGTGATCACATGAAAGTAACTTGTGTGAACTATTTACTTTCAGGCCAAAGAAAAAACAAGATGAGCTCTACCCAACTGCACGGGGTCTGGTGTCGAAACACTGACAGGTGGTGCATGCTGCATCGGTGGTGCTGTCATATAGGTCTTGGTGACACCACAAAGTGGTGCTGTAAGTTATGTGGCAGTAGTGTTGCTGTATGTATTGGCTGCACACGCCCAAGTTCACTTTCGGTATAAAATAAATCCAACAAGGACTGTCACAGATGCTGTGTGTTTATAGTGGCTATGTCCACTGTGCACAACAACAGGTCGCATTCACTGCTGGTGTGGATCTAGGTATCACTTCTGCCATTCCAACATCTCTACTCTATGTAGCTCTCACTGAGCACACTGTAGCAAAGTATTACTGCAAAACATGTTGAACACCAAAATCATGTAAATTGAGTGATTTTGTGGTGCCGTCAAGTTGATAGGGTGGAGGTAACAGTGTGTTATGCTGCCGTCAAGTTGATAGGGTGGAGGTAACAGTGTGTTGCAGCAAATGTGATATATCGACTGATGAAATAAGGGTTTCCCAATCTATTGCTGTGTACAACAGATAATGAGTTATCTCGAAACGTGCAAATTTTGTGGATAAATGCCTCGCTTCTTTTATGGTCTCATTAAAGTTTTTTTGTAATTTATAAATAAGTATTGGTTTAGTTTAATTTATCTTTATTTCTGTGATCTTGTGAAGTCAGCGCAGTGATGGTAGCATCAGTATCTACCGTTCAACGCCTCTTACTATTTCTTCTCCGTCCTTGCCTAAGGCTATAGCTTTACATACTTTTGCTTTACGTTTTCTACAGTATTTATTCGCTGGAGCATCCTTTTGATGCTCCACATTGGTGTGTGCATTTTCCTTCTTTACACGTTTTCTGTATATTTTGTATAAAGGTAGCTGTTTTTTACAAACTTGTTTGCATTTGTTTCGTATTAGGTGAGTTTTATACATGCAAGTCGTCAGTCTTGTGTTAAGTCTTCCTTCCTAGATGTGTTGACATGTCAGTATCATCAGTTATTCAACATATTGAAAGTATCTCTCTTGTAGAAGAAATCACAGTGTGTGGCACATTTTAGTAGTACAGCACAGCTATAGCTATGAAGTCTATGGGCTCTTCTACCAGTCATAACACTGCTTGGCATGTACCGCTGCTCTTGTTTTTGAAAGGCACCAGCAGCTAACTGCAGATACAGCATTCTGGCTTTTGTCTTTAGTGTAAATCATATTATTATTATTAAGGGTTTGCCAAGCCTGAGATATACAGTAAAACCCATCTAAGGAAGTCACCTGAAGTGTATGAAATATAGTGGCCTGATTAAGGGGCGGCCTGATTAGAGAGGCTGGTCAGATTAAAGAGGCTGGTCAGATTACAGAAGCTGGTCAGATTACAGAGATTGGTCAGATTACAGAGGCTGGTCATATATACAAATTTGGAGACCAGACCATAAACAAACTTATAATTACCATTTTCATTTCTGAGAGGTGGTCACTTGGAGGGGTTCTGCTCTATCTGTTTGTGGTATGCAGGTGTATGCAACACGTCTTATCAGACAATAGAACAGCATCTAAGAAGAGCAACGCATCTGATGTTACATGTTGGTGCCCTGTTTGTCTTTATAATTGCATGTAATGCTATGTATCCTCTTTGGTAAGATTCTATGAAAGTCAGATGTGTTTGTTAACGTTCCTTGTATAAGGCTGCATGTTTCCAACATCTGCTATGTTATGTTTGCCGTTAATGTGCACAACTTGGAGAGATAAGCTGTCTGTGAAGTTAATGTTGTATTTTATTACATTTTTCGCTTGCTTTTTGTGAGTTTTCAGATAAATGTTGTAGATCAATATTGTGTACGTGCAAATCTACTGTTTGGTGCAGCTTGAAAATAGTTCTGGCTCGGCCACTCATTCTAACCACAGTAAAACAGGTTTATATAATCTTTGTAGCATTGAAAGCAAATTTGCAAATATTCAGAGCAACCACAGTCTATCCGATTACTTGTTGGAATAACAGTTTTCTGGGTTCGTTTAATTTAAGGATGTAATATATATATATATATATATATATAGCTGTCATTGCATTCATATCACACATGTAGGTTTGTGTCACAATAAATATTCTGGACCACGTGTGCTCTCAATGTGCATGTAGCCTTCATAATGACAGTATTTATCATTTTATTCCAGACAATAGTTTTAACTGTCCCTGATTTTAAATACCTACATGTGTGATATGAATGCAATGACAGCTATGACACTGTCACATATAATGGTAAGTTAATGTTGCTATAAACAAGTTGTCATTTTAAAGCTGCGTCCACACTTGATTTAATCCATCGCAACTCGTGAAGGTGCAAAAGTGAGAACAGCCTTGTCTTATGGCATATAAACAGTTATGCTACATATGCTACATATATAAACAGTTATGCTACAGATGGCCACTTTGTAGTTTGTTTAACTGAATTTCTGTTTAATTTAATAGTAAGATTTCATCAAACCTAAAGTATAATAATCAACACACGAGCTAGCATATTGTAGTGGATACTAGATAGATTTGATTTTTGCAAAATGAGTGGCACAGGACGAGTGAAGAAATGAGATTGCAGAAGTAGCTTTAATTAAGACACAATGCTAGGACAACTGTAAACTGTTGGTGTGTAACTTATAGTAACTTATGGTAGGATGATGTGTACAAGAGAAGCCAGTTGTTTGCTCAGTGCTTACATAAAGGTTGTACAAGTGTCTGCAATGTCCAGATACAGTGTATGTGATGTTGTATGATGCATAATAGTTAAGTACTGCTAGAAACACGTCACCATGTGACCTTGTGTACAATCATTCACAGACTTCCCTCTCCAGTTTTCAGCATTGTTGTTCCAAATTCTTGACTGTCTAACAAAGGTTATGTAGTAAGCCTAAGTAGTGTTGCTATTGATTCAGTATGGTATTGTAGAAGAACGAAAATGACAATAAATGTTTTAGTCTTGTAATAATTATTAATCTTTTTCTTGAATTTCACAGTCAGTTTGACTTTTTTCTTTGTTATGTTTCGGAAACTATCTAGTTGTAGACAGTCTGGTGAAGACAGCTGAGAGGTGCCAAGATGTAACGATTCCAGAAAAATGGTAAAATTTACAGTGAAATACAAGAAAATGATTAACCACCAGTCTGGTGATCTCACAAGTATTGGAATAATTCTGTTTGCATGCAAGCTTCACACCTACAGTACAGCAAGTGCATGCAACATGGTGACATGTGATGTTTCTGTTTGTTAACGTGTGCATGTTTGTTAACGTGTGCATGTTTGTTAACGTGTGCATGTTTGGCACGTGTATTTATTGTCTTCGCGACTCCTCTACAAGCTGTGTGTGTATATGAGATAGAATATATAAGAGATGGTTGCATGACTATGGAATAAAACAAAGTATTATGACACTGAAATGGCTTATTGATTATTTAGTGGGGTTCTTTAGTGTTTTCTTCTGTGTGCGTGTACACTCTGTACAGTATGTATGGTCTGTACGGTATGTACGGTCTGTACGGTCTGTTTCTGGATTTACGTCCAAGCGTTAAACCTTTATGGTGCCATGTGTTTATAGAGGGTAAACATACAGGTACCCCTGCTGTGGAGTATGTAGGTGCACCTGCTGTGGAGTATGTAGGTACACCTGCTTTGGAGTATGTAGGAACCCCTGCTTTGGAGTATGTAGGTGCACCTGCTTTGGAGTATGTAGGAACCCCTGCTTTGGAGTATGGAGGTACCCCTGCTTTGGAGTATGTAGGTACCCCTGCTTTGGAGTATGGAGGTACCCCATGCTTTGGAGTATGGAGATACCCCATGCTTTGGAGTATGTAGGTACCACTGCTTTGGAGTATGGAGGTACCCCATGCTTTGGAGTATGTAGGTACCCCTGCTTTGGAGTATGTAGGTACCACTGCTTTGGAGTATGGAGGTACCCCATGCTTTGGAGTATGGAGATACCCCATGCTTTGGAGTATGTAGGTACCCCTGCTTTGGAGTATGGAGGTACCCCATGCTTTGGAGTATGGAGATACCCCATGCTTTGGAGTATGTAGGTACCACTGCTTTGGAGTATGGAGGTACCCCATGCTTTGGAGTATGTAGGTACCCCTGCTTTGGAGTATGTAGGTACCCCTGCTGTGGAGTATGTAGGTACCCCATGCTTTGCAGTATGTAGGTGCCCCTGCTGTGGAGTATGTAGGTACCCCTGCTTTGGAGTATGTAGGTACCCCTGCTTTGGAGTATGTAGGTACCACTGCTTTGGAGTATGGAGGTACCCCATGCTTTGGAGTATGGAGATACCCCATGCTTTGGAGTATGTAGGTACCCCTGCTTTGGAGTATGGAGGTACCCCATGCTTTGGAGTATGGAGATACCCCATGCTTTGGAGTATGTAGGTACCACTGCTTTGGAGTATGGAGGTACCCCATGCTTTGGAGTATGGAGATACCCCATGCTTTGGAGTATGTAGGTACCCCTGCTTTGGAGTATGGAGGTACCCCATGCTTTGGAGTATGGAGATACCCCATGCTTTGGAGTATGTAGGTACCACTGCTTTGGAGTATGGAGGTATCCCATGCTTTGGAGTATGTAGGTACCCCTGCTTTGGAGTATGTAGGTACCCCTGCTGTGGAGTATGTAGGTACCCCATGCTTTGCAGTATGTAGGTGCCCCTGCTGTGGAGTATGTAGGTACCCCTGCTTTGGGGTATGTGGGTACCCCTGCTTTGGAGTATGTGGGTACCCCTGCTATGTAGTATGTAGGTACCACTGCTTTGGAGTATGTAGGTACCCTTGCTTTGGAGTATGTAGGTATCCTTGCTTTGGGGTATGTAGGTACCCCTGTTTTAGAGTATGTAGGTACCACTGCTTTGGAGTATGTAGGTACAACTGCTTTGGAATATGTAGGTACCCCATGCTTTGGAGTATGGAGGTACTCCATGCTTTAGAGTATGTAGGTACCCCTGCCTTGGAGTATGTAGGTACCCCTGCTGTGGAGTATGTAGGTACCCCTGCTGTGGAGTATCTAGGACCTGCTGTGGAGTATGTAGGTAGCCCACTCTGTGATACCCACAGTCTACCCCACCCTGTGATACCCGCAGTCTAGCCCATCCTGTAATACCTGCAGTCTAGCTTTTCCTATAATACCCGCAGTCTAGCCTTACCTGTTATACCCGCAGTCTAGCCTTCCCTGTGATACCCGCAGTCTAGCCCTCCCTGTGATACCCACAGTCTAGCCTTCTCTATAATACCCGCAGTCTAGCCTTCCCTATAATACCCGTAGTCTAGCCTTACCTGTGATACCCGCAGTCTAGACTTCCCTGTGATACCCACAGTCTAGCCCTCCCTATGATACCCGCAGTCTGGCCCACCATGTAATACCCGCAGTCTAGCCTTCCCTGTGATACATGCAGTCTAGCCCATCTTGTGATACCCACAGTCTAGTCCTCCCTGTGATACCCGCAATCTGGCCCACCATGTAATACCCGCAGTCTAGCCTTCCCTGTGATACATGCAGTCTAGCCCATCTTGTAATACCCACAGTCTAGCCCTCCCTGTGATACCCGCAGTCTGGCCCACCATGTAATACCTGCAGTCTAGCCCTCCCCATGATACCCGCAGTCTAGCCTTCCCTGTGATACCCAAAGTCTAGTCCTCCCTGTGATACCTGCCGTCTAGCCTTCCCTGTGATACCCACAGTCTAGCCTTCCCTGTGATACCTGCAGTCTAGCCCACCCTGTAATACCCACAGTCTAGCCTTCCCTGTGATACCTGCAGTTTAGCCTTCCCTGTGATACCTGCAGTCTGGCTCACCCTATAATACCCACAGTCTAGCCTTCCCTGTGATACCTGCAGTCTAGCCCTCCCTGTGATACCCACAGTCTGGCCCACCCTGTAATACCCACAGTCTAGCCCTCCCTGTGATACCCACAGTCTGGCCCAAACTGTAGCACCCGCAGTCTAGCCTCCCCTGTGATACCCACAGTATGGCCTTCCCTGTAATACCTACAGTCTAGCACTATCTGTGATACCCACAGTCTGGCCCACCCTGTAATACCCACAGTCTAGCTCTCCCTGTGATACCCACAGTCTGGCCCACCCTGTAATACCCACAGTCTAGCCTTCCCTGTAATACCCACAGCCTAGCCCTCTGTGATACCTGCAGTCTAGCCTTCCCTGTAATACCCACAGTCTGACCCACCCTGTAATACCCACAGTCTAGCCCTCCCTGTGATACATGCAGTCTAGCCCACCCTGTGATAACTGCAGTCTAGACCACCTTGTAATACTCACAGTCTAGCCCTCCCTGTGATACCCACAGTCTAGCCCTCCCTGTGATACCTGCAGTCTAGCCCACCCTGTAATACCCACAGTCTAGCCTTCCCTGTGATACCTGCAGTTTAGCCTTCCCTGTGATACCTGCAGTCTAGCCTTCCCTGTGATACCCACAGTCTGGCCCACCCTGTAATACCCACAGTCTAGCCCTCCCTGTGATACCCACAGTCTGGCCCAAACTGTAGTACCCGCAGTCTAGCCTTCCCTGTGATACCCACAGTCTGGCCTTCCCTGTAATACCCACAGTCTAGCACTATCTGTGATACCCACAGTCTGGCCCACCCTGTAATACCCACAGTCTAGCTCTCCCTGTGATACCCACAGTCTAGCCCAAACTGTAGTACCCGCAGTCTAGCCTTCCCTGTAATACCCACAGTCTAGCTCTCCCTGTGATACCCACAGTCTGGCCCAAACTGTAATACCCACAGTCTAGCCTTCCCTGTGATACCTGCAGTTTAGCCTTCCCTGTGATACCTGCAGTCTAGCCTTCCCTGTGATACCTGCAGTCTGGCCCACCCTGTAATACCCACAGTCTAGCCCTCCCTGTGATACCCACAGTCTGGCCCAAACTGTAGTACCCGCAGTCTAGCCTTCCCTGTGATACCCACAGTCTGGCCTTCCATGTAATACCCACAGTCTAGCACTATCTGTGATACCCACAGTCTGGCCCACCCTGTAATACCCACAGTCTAGCCTTCCCTGTAATACCCACAGCCTAGCCCTCTGTGATACCTGCAGTCTAGCCTTCCCTGTAATACCCACAGTCTGACCCACCCTGTAATACCCACAGTCTAGCCCTCCCTGTGATACATGCAGTCTAGCCCACCCTGTGATAACTGCAGTCTAGACCACCTTGTAATACCCACAGTCTAGCCCTCCCTGTGATACCCACAGTCTAGCCCTCCCTGTGATACCTGCAGTCTAGCCCACCCTGTAATACCCACAGTCCAGCCCTCCCTGTGATACCCAGTCTAGCCCTCCCTGTGATACCCACAGTCTGGCCCATCCTGTAATACCCAGTCTAGCCCTCCCTGTGATAACCACAGTCTGGCCCACCTTGTAATACCCACAGTCTAGCCCTCCCTGTGATAACCACAGTCTGGCCCACCTTGTAATACCCACAGTCTAGCCCTCTGTGATACCCACAGTCTGGCCCACCCTGTAATATCCACAGTCTAGCCTACACTGTGACACCTGCAGTCTAGCCCTCCCTGTGATACCCACAGTCTGGCCCACCTTGTAATACCCACAGTCTAGCCCTCCCTGTGATAACCACAGTCTGGCCCACCTTGTAATACCCACAGTCTAGCCCTCTGTGATACCCACAGTCTGGCCCACCCTGTAATATCCACAGTCTAGCCTACACTGTGACACCTGCAGTCTAGCCCTCCCTGTGATACCCACAGGGAGGGCTAGCCTTCCCTGTCGTACTCATTTCTTAGTCTCCCACTTATTTTGACAGAATTCCTATTTTTAAATACCTCATAGATACAGTCAGGTAAATCATTAAAAAAAAAATTTTAATTCTGGGACTTAGTTCTGTTCACCAGATGGCAATGCAACAGGCTCACCCGTACCATCGAGTGAACAGATGGTAAGGCAACAGGCTGTCCCGTACCACCGGGTGAACAGATGTTAAGGCAACAGGCTCTCATGTACCATCGAGTAAACAGATGAGTTAAGTTCATGAAGAAAACAACTGTTGGTAGCTAAAACATAGAAAGTGATTAAACTTGATCGATGTGTTCAGAAGAGAATCTATGTGAATGGATTGTCTGTCCTGTACATACAATAAAGAAACACCTTCACATGCAGCAGCACTAACACATTTATTGTAGCCGTAAGGTCACGGTATAGTTGCAGTGTTGCACAGAAAGTCCTTCCGTGTTTTAGTGTAAAGTACAATAATTCTCCACAAAGATGAATCCATAGATTTATATAAACATACATACAGTGTCACACAAACATACAGGAGATTACTTCCCCTAATGCAACTGTCTTTGATTTCAAGACACCCACCAAACAAACCTCTCCTACAATGTCCCTTTCCAAGTCGTTCTGTCTGGCACGGAACAAGATTATTCGATAACGCAATACGAGTACTGTTTCTTTATGCCAACTTAAATTAATAGCAAATTTAACTTTATATAAGCACATTATGTATATATTCAGCCCATTTTCTAGTTCAACAATGACTGAATGGTTCAAATATGAAGCAACAGGCACTATTACATCGTAATGAAGTTTCCTATGATGCAATAACAATACTTTCTGGTGCACACGCAGACCAGCGGCTTCAGACAGGATACAGCGTTGGTGCAGAACGCTATGTTCTGTCCTTGCACCCACTTCAAGGTATTCTGGATTTCTACCACATTAAGTGTGTGCCTATTTTGAATTCTCCTTTCTTTAATCTACCCCACGTTCAACGTTATCCCCTTACATGATTAAGCAGTAACTGATTACAGTAATTGATTATAGACACTAACCTTCTGCTACTCTTACAACCTACTATCTTGGTAGCAAGTATTACTATAGCTATGTAGCTTAACAATATGATGGAGACAGCAAAATGCACAGAGCGTTGTAAACAATGATTCAACTACATTTATCACTATACAGTAGTGACCTCTGGTGTTCACAGTGCTGACAGTGATGTCACAAGATTTGCTTTATTCAACACACACCGGGTGGCGCTGTCAACATTAACTGTTAAGTAGAACCTTTATGCATAAGCTGTACCAAAAATAATATTTGCGTTGTTTAGGCAACATGTCCAAATAAAACACATCCATAAATGTGGATAACACTAGTATCCCGTGGTGCCAAACCCATATGGACATTATTTTTGTCTTTTGTTTTGCTCAATTTTTCTTGAAATCTGATACATATGCTAACAAGCTTTTCTTTCAATTTTGCACACGATACCTTGGAGGTTTTCTGCTATACAACACATCAATAAAACTGTCAGATCCGTCTATCCTCAGTACATAAGCTAACATACACTATTCTCTGATACTCCATGTATGGAATGTCAAGTGGCTTAAATGCTAAATGCAAAACTCCAAATGAAGAGAGCTTGAGAAGAACACAGCATATTCTGCATAGAATGGAATGATGATTATTGTAAACCTGCACACAAGCAGCATAATATTACACGATACGATTGTTAAGACGAATCTACCTAACACATGTGGCCACAGCCCGACCGGTCAACACAGTCTCCTTAGCTTAGCAAAACATTGATACAAAAACGTTCAATAGCCATATCACGGACGCAGGAGACGCATTCATTCGTCCGCTGGTTGAGTAGCCACTGGCCGGATTAGCAAAGGGGGGTCTGTGCGTTAACATCACAAAGCCCACTAGATATATACTCCGAGGCATGACAAAGGAGTTCGTGTTCAGTACGTGCTCTGCAGTGCCTGGAACTTCGCCAGCAGATTGCGCGTTGTGCCCTGCTCCGGAAGCGGCTCGGCGATGCGTTCGTCGCCACGTACCACATCAGGGTTATGTTGGGGGTCATTCTCAAACTCCCCCGCTTCAGGCTCCATGTTGTTCTGTGCGAACTCTGCCGACAATCGACCATCGTACTCATCTTCGTCAATGTTCATGCCATTTCCATTGCTGATAGATGGCGCCACTGCAGCTTTTCGCACTGACACCTGCTGTACGGCTGCCTTCTGAATGCGAGTGCTGCGTTCGGGGCTTGGTGGTGGGATTGACGAGTCTTCCATCTGCCGGAATTTTGCGAGCAGATCCCGGGTGTGGGCAATGGGAAGTAGGGATCCGTCACTCTCCTCCTCTCCATCCTGATGATTCGAGACATCTTCAATTTCGTTGGCGTCTTGTTGGTCCACATCGCTGCTGTCATCGATGTGGTGATCGGTGTCGCCACCTGTCGAGGAGCTGCTCTGACTCTTCGCTGATCCTGGTCGAAGCAGTAACTTCGGCTCCTTCACCGTCCACTTATATTCCTAGACAAATAATTGTGATAAATGAATAATCATGTCATAATTATAGTATGCACATAATTATCATGAAAAAATAATTAAATATAATTAATAATCCTGTCGTAATTATAATATATGCACATCATAGTTATAATACGCTTTAGCTCTTCAATGCTGAGTTTTGTATATTTAAAAATTACCTCAAACCTGATTACTTGTAATGTGCTGTCAATTTATAAGACTATTAATAACCTTTTCTTTGGCTATTTATAAGTGCCACATATTTACTATTACAAATAACATCAACAAGATATTGGCAATATTAGTTGGCAAGTACTCCTTGTGGTATTTGCAATATTTTTAGGAAAGTGAACATTGCAAATATTTTTGAAAAGTATATGCAATATTTTTGTATATGCAATACTAATGAAATGTATGCAATACTTTGAACAGTTTTGTACACGTTCCTGGTGAGCCCCTAGAAGTGGGAGTTGTACCTTCTTTGGTGTCTTTGTCTCCGCCTGCACCTCCATGCTCTGGAACTTGGACAGGATGTTGCGGGTGTAACAGTGGGCAGGGAGACACTCCTCCCTACCGCCAGTCTCACCCTCGTCATCTGTCGCAGACATTCGCACGACCTCCACTGGCTCCTTCTGGTGGAAGACGCAAGCTGGGTCCGACTGTCGCTTCTGCAACTTCGGCGTTGTCGGAAACACGGCCTTCTTTTCATTCTGCTGTTCCAATGTGCGCCACCTGGCGAGCAGATTTTTCGTCAAACCATACTCCGGGAACTCACCTTCCAGATATTTCTCTTGACCATCCGGACGGATGACCTCCGGCTGGATGTCGACATCGTCGTTGCCATTGACAACAACAGTGTCGGCAGCACCCAGATTCGGAGCACTGTGAGAGGACTCTGGGGGCATAGCGAAGGGTTTCTTGACGGACTTGGTAGGACTCAGAGGTGGGGCATTCACGTCTTCCATCGAGCGGAACTTAGCGAGAATGCTGCGAGTTTTCTCAGGCACCGGCAATTCCTCTGGTATGACGTACTCATTGGATGACTTCACGATATCCGGATTAAACTCTTCTTGATCTTCTTCTTCTTCTGCATCACTGGTGCCGTTTATCTGTGCATCTTCAATGCTCTCGCGCAGTAGGTCCCGAGGTGGTGTAATACGGTGCACTGGCTTCCAGCGTGGTGACATTGGCGGTGGCGAGGTCATTTCCCCGTCTTCCTCTTTATTGGCAAACTTTGCGATGAGGTGACGTGTCGAGTCTGGTGACATCACCTCGTATGCGACATGGATGTCCTCAGGGTGGCTGATTGGGGATGGAGGTGATGCTTCTTTGGGTTCATCCCTCTTAGACATCCGTTTGGGGGAGACGGGATTGGGGAAGATAGGAGGAGCATTGTGGCTGATGTCTTCGAATCTTGTCCGCACCGACGACATCTCAGTGAAATGAATCTTAAAAAGCAAAACGTGCACTATATGAGACTTTGTTGTGATGCCCTGTTGGTGCGCTGTTGGTGCGCTGTTGGTGCACTGTTGGTGCCCTGTTGATGCTCTGTTGGTGCCCTGTTGGTGTTGCTGCACATCACTCATCTTGTATTTCTTGAGAGGAAACTTGCAGCAGTGTTTAGTGTGTCAATACTTAATACTTGCATGTGATAATACAACATTTAACAATATGAAATATATTGTTCGTGGCTCCAGGTTTCCATTAGAAAGTAATAACTTGCTCCGAAGTGTAAATTATTACTTTCTAAGATTTAACAACATTGCTATACAAACCAAAAAGATTTTCCGAGATATTTGTTTATACAGTTTATAATCTTCCCAGATATGTGTTTATACTGTTTATAATCTACAAGTCCACACCAAAAGATTTTTTATTTACTAATAACTTTCTATCGCATGTAATTGTTTGATAAAAAGATAATTTGTCTAAGATGGAACAGAGTAGCGGTAGAGAGTGGTCAGACGTATCCTTGTTACATGGACCTCATCTGGCAGGACCACTGTTTGTCCTACCTCCTCCTTTTCCCTGGACTCATGGGCAATCTCTTGGTCCTGGTTGACTTGGTCCTCGGTCTCGCTGAAGTGGAAAACCTCTGGTTGGTTCCTGCGGGACACACAGACACAGACAACTTGTAGTGTCTCGTCACATACCAACCTCTACTTTGAGTGACCACAACTACCCTGGGGTGTAAGGAATAGGGATGGGGAAGACTGCTGAGTATGTGCATGCATGTGTGGTGTGCGTGCGTGCGTGCGTGCATGCGTGCGTGTGTACGTGTGGGTGCATATGTGAGTGTTTGAGTGATATGTATGTACGTACTTATTTATGTACATGCATGCTTGCACGTTGGGATGTGTATGTCTATGAACATATGTGGGTGTGTGCATATGTACCTACAAAAAGAACCTGCAGTCTATCAAGTCAGTTAAAATGGTTGCTACCTGGTAGTTAACAGTTACATAAAAGTGAATGAAGAAAATTGCAACTGTCTGTCTTGACTGGTGTCCATCCCACACACCCACCTGTATCCATCCACTTCAACTGCGGCACTCGGAGATGGTGTCTTCTGTTTTGCAGATTCATCATCTGAAAGGAGAAGACAGGAATTTACAGAGATTTGTAGTCAAACGACTTGTAGGATGTCACAGGACTAAAGTAGTGTGCCTTTGCAGCATGCTCATCTACTCTACAGGAGGGAGTGCTCTTTGAACTGTTGATTTTGTTGCAGGAGGGAATTCGAACAACTCAATATTCTCTGTGTTTACAACAGGAAATAACGACAGACAAAGTAATTCCTTGTATGAAAATATTCAGACAGAAGCAGATCAGATCAGTAGAAAATTTATTTGATCCGAACTGTACACACATTCAATAATAATAATATATCAGTAAATAGAGGGTGATAAATGAATGAAACAAACTGCCAAATGATTGTGTTAATGCTAGTAGTGTGAATATGTTTAAAAATTTACAAATATCTGATAAGGGCGGGCTACACATAGATGAGATGTTGGACTCTCGATAAGTCATTGGCTTCCTTGTCCACTTGCCATCTGGAACTTGTTGTTTGGGATGGCAATCTTGTTAAATCTTGTTAAATAATTGTATGTTGTAGGTAAGAAGCAGAAACTTAACAATCATATTTATATTTTGGGTAGACCGACGTCACCTGAAATCATCTGGTAATCAATGAGACATGACCAAAAACAGCTGTCATAGGCTCCATAAGTTGGTCGTCTCACCTAACATGCCAAAGCAGTTAAGTTCGGACATCAACTTGGGTTAAGAATTCCACAACCAGCAATCTATCATTACGATAAACCAGACAGCCACAAATATCACCTTATATTCTGTTCTTAATAAACACTGTTATTTCTCAGTCACAAATTTCCTTTTCAGTAATATATAAAGTTGTTTATTTAATAGTACAAAACTTCAATTACACTTAACAACTGACAATTGTTAATTAGACTTGAAACTAGTTGAACTAAAATGTGAAACCTTACCAGAAAAAAAACATATTCCTAACACAGACAGCCAAAATAAACATGAACCAACCCTTCTGCATTCCACAACAGAGACAATGTCCCCATGTAATGGGCAAACAAACCATAAACATGTACATGTATTCAAGGCTGTTATTTCTTGGGTATCTGATGAAATCATAGACTACCAATAGAACAGCTGTTTAGATGAGGCACAGTCCCCATTATTTTCACAAGTTTTTATCTTGGATTCAGGAATGACTATTAAAAAATCACTCAATGCTGAGCTACATACACATCTACGGACACACACATCTACGGACACACACATCTACTGACATACACATCTACAGACATACACATCTACAGACATACACATCTACAGACATCCACATCTACAGACATACACATCTACAGTCAGATTAGGCTAAACCTAGAACACTTTTTCTCAGCAGAAAAGGTGACTTAACCTTCACTGATTATCTCATACATCAGTAACAAATTCTCTAGTCTACTAATAAAACAGATTCACAGCAATACCTGAATGACTCATACAAGTTAATAGAAACTGCAGCCAGACCAGTTTTTGACTGGCATTTGTTAGGCAAATCATTGGCAACATCAGAATTTGTGGGGGGGGGGGCATTAGGCCATTGGATCCTAAATACACCCTGTATGCCACTTGTCAACATTATTCTGTCAACAAGACAAACACCAAACAGATAACTGTATTGGCACTTTGTCTACAAACGTCCCCAGTCTGTAATTCCCTCCGTAACCCACCTGAGACACTCTCGACAAGGCACGAAGGTAGAGTAGGGTGGTCTACGTCAGAGTGGATGACATCATGGTGCATTTGGCGGTACCAAGAAGGCGTCTTACGTTTGGCTATGACTTTTGACCTGACCTGTTTGCCCATTGTTGGTACACAGTTGCCAGTTCTGTGTGCGAATGTGTGTGTAGAATATTCGGTGGTTCCAACTGTCTAGTCCTTCAGTCATTTCTTATTTTGCATATATCACAAAATAACCATTGTCCAGAGTTGATGACATAATCCATGGCATTCATTTGATTAGGTAAGAATTAACATCATTGAGAGTTCCTGGATAAAACCAGGATGAATCAGTGTGCTTGGAAACATCTCTCTTCATTAAATCCTGAATGGCTTATAATTGTTGCCACACCTTCAGATCTCTACTGCAAGAGGCTGGCAACGTTCTGCCTACAGTCTCCCCACTGTCTTCATGCTGTCTTTAAAGGTCTACTGCAAGAGGCTGGCAACGTTCTGCCTACAGTCTCCCCACTGTCTTCCTGCTGTCTTTAAAGGTCTACTGCAAGAGGCTGGCAACGTTCTGCCTACAGTCTCCCCACTGCCTTCCTGCTGTCTTTAAAGGTCTACTGCAAGAGGCTGGCAATGTTCTGCCTACAGTCTCCCCACTGCCTTCCTGCTGTCTTTAAAGGTCTACTGCAAGAGGCTGGCAACGTTCTGCCTACAGTCTCCCCACTGTCTTCCTGCTGTCTTTAAAGGTCTAGTAAGTCGAGCCTTGCACAGGGAAGAACTCCTCTCCTCATCACTTAAGTCTTCAACCGGTGATGTAAACCACAAACATGTTTCAATGCACAACTCTATTTCATAAGAACATTCACCAACATGCTGAAAGTTGAACTGTAGTTGCACCGACTAGTGACTTCATTGTATTCCAAACACTGTGTAATCTTTGCAACATATTCCCTTCATCACATCTTACACTACTGAAATCAAGTCGAATCCACGTAATCCTTATGCCCCGCATTCCTTGGACATCATGTTGAAAGAGCACAACAACTACAAGGCCACAGCACCTGCTGGTTGTAATATCATCGTACAAGGTGATAATCCATGTCACACCTGTCACCAGCCCACAGGTAACCCGAGACCACCTGCTTGCAGGGACGATGTACTCAGGTGTCTGGTCACACAGCCTTATTTATAAACAGCATTTAAAATGCACACCTTAGACACCATTAAACCAACTATTGGGTGTGGCGCATACTATCATGTTAGCTTAATAAGAAATATTTTAATATTGACAGGAATGCATCTATAAGGCCAAATAAAAAATCTTGGTTTCTCATCAGAACTTGTCGTAAAAATAAATGAGGGATGAGGTTTTTTGTTTTCTTAGTATGTTGGGGGGTGTTCTCAGTCATCAGCCACTTCAGAAGTGTACCAAGTATTTTTCCACTGGCGGGGAAGTGGAAAGGCCATAAATGAATCAATTCAACATGAATCAGATCTTGCTTATCGCTTGTTGAACGAAAAAGTGTATTTAGAAAACAATAAAATTTTGTGGCACCTGTTTTCAAACCCGCTTGCTGATAAGAAACGTGGAACTTTTATGACACCTAACATCACTATACAGTCACAAAAAGTAATTTAGTAAAGCTGTTACGTAGCCAAGTTAATTTATGTTGTTACAACACTAATTAATTTCCAGAGCTTAATTGGGTAATTATATCAATGTGTTACACAGTAAGTTCTCTTTAGTGCTGCTAGAGAACCTGTACTGCTGTTTTCTTTAGTGCTGCTATACAACCCATACTGCTGTTCTCTTTAGTGCTGTTCTCTTTAGTGCTGCTATACAACCCATACTGCTGTTCTGTTTAGTGCTGCTATACAACCCGTACTGCTGTTCTCTTTAGTGCTGCTATACAACCCATACCGCTGTTCTCTTTAGTGCTGCTATACAACCCGTACTGCTGTTCTCTTTAGTGCTGCTATACAACCCGTACTGCTGTTCTCTTTAGTCCTGCTATACAACCCATACCGCTATTCTCTTTAGTGCTGCTATACAACCCATACTGCTGTTCTCTTTAGTGCTGCTATACAACCCATACTGCTGTTCTCTTTAGTGCTGCTATACAACCCATACTGCTGTTCTCTTTAGTGCTGCTATACAACCTGTACCACTGTTCTCTTTAGTGCTGCTATACAATCTGTACTGCTGTTTTTTTTAGTGCTGCTATACAATCTGTACTGCTGTTCTCTTTAGTGCTGCTATACAACCCGTACTGCTGTTCTCTTTAGTGCTGCTATACAACCCGTACTGCTGTTCTCTTTAGTGCTGCTATAAAACCCATACTGCTGTTCTCTTTAGTGCTGCTATACAATCTGTACTGCTGTTCTCTCTAGTGCTGCAATACAACCCGTAATGCTGTTCTCTTTAGTCCTGCTCTACAACCCGTACTGCTGTTCTCTTTAGTGCTGCTATACAACCTGTACCACTGTTCTCTTTAGTGCTGCTATACAATCTGTACTGCTGTTTTTTTAGTGCTGCTATACAATCTGCACTGTTGTTCTCTTTAGTGCTGCTATACAACCCGTACTGCTGTTCTCTTTAGTGCTGCTATACAACCCGTACTGCTGTTCTCTTTAGTCCTGCTATACAACCCGTACTGCTGTTCTCGTTTGTGCTGCTATACAATCTGTACTGCTGTTCTCTTTAGTGCTGCTATACAATCTGTACTGCTGTTCTCTTTAGTGCTGCTATACAACCCATACTGCTGTTCTCTTTAGTGCTGCTATACAACCTGTACCACTGTTCTCTTTAGTGCTGCTATACAACCCATACTGCTGTTCTCTTTAGTGCTGCTATACAATCTGTACTGCTGTTCTGTGCTGCTATACAACCCGTCCCGCTGTTCTCTTTAGTGCTGCTACACAACCCGTACTGCTGTTCTCTTTAGTGCTGCTGTACAATCTGTACTGCTGTTCTGTGCTGCTATACAACCCGTACTGCTGTTCTCTTTAGTGCTGCTGTACAATCTGTACTGCTGTTCTGTGCTGCTATACAACCCGTACCGCTGTTCTCTTTAGTGCTGCTATACAATCTGTACTGCTGTTCTGTGCTGCTATACAACCCGTACTGCTGTTCTCTTTAGTGCTGCTATACAATCTGTACTGCTGTTCTGTGCTGCTATATAACTTATACTGCTGTTCTCTTTAATACTATATTTAGAAAACACCCATTTTATTTTTACATCACCTGCAATACAGAACATGTCAAGGCTAAAAGCCTTATTTTTAGAACGTGAAGATCCAGGCATGTTATATACATTTTTTTACCTTATCTTGACCTATATATATACCGTTGTATGTGTAGTTATGTCTGAATTAAAGAATTGAATTGGAATATAAAAGGGGCGGTACCCATGACTATGGTCAATCATACTTACATCCACATGACTAACACATGACCCTACCAACAGTCATGTCACCACATGACTACCAAGTTATGTCACCACATGACCCTACCATAAGTCATGTCACCACATAACACTACCAACAGTCATGTGACCTCATGTCCCTTCCAACAGTTATGTCCCCACATGACCTTACCAACAGTCATGTCACCACATACAAATTACATAAGCAGTATGCAAGATAGCTAACCTTCAACATCTTGAATCCATGTCCAGTGCTTGACATAACGAATCGGTAATCCAAACATACCCACACTCATGGTTGCTTCACTGACTGACCACAACTAACTGAGGTCCACTAATGTCCAGCCGGACCAACCCATACAGCTAGACATATGTTACACAAAATTATAATTACTGATACCTCTTATATTAATGAGAAACAATAATAATTATTATTTCCAGATGTCGACGAAGTAATGTTACCGTAAACATATGGCAGCCAGATAACATATGATGTAGTATTCTGCAGTGTACAAGGTGATGTCAGTGAGCAGACAGTACTCTCTAGTGCAGAACAACTACTGACAATACGGCCAAGAACAAACGTTTCAAACCGTTCCCTTTAAAACAGTAACATTAATTAATATATAATTGACCCCTGTCGCTTTCATCATCTTTCTTTAACACGACATTATACCGCACACAAAAATAACTGGTTTGGTTATAGCATTCACAATAAATTTGCAACAGAATAACAATAGTAACAGGACTTAAATAATGCCAAAACATTGATATTGATGTAATTTTGTTAATTCAAATACCTATTATGAATAATGCAATTTTACAAGTAAATAATAACATAGAAGGCAGCTTGAACAGTAAGCATCAGCATCAGCAAGAAACAGGCTCCCAGCAACATCTCGTCATCCTGGGAATATCCCAACAATTATTTGGAGGACTTTGAAAGCTTTGTAGTGATACTGCACAGTGAAAAACATTGGGGGAAATAAAAAATTCATGTGCATAGATAAATTCAGCAGAATTCAACATTTGTTGTAATATTTAATAGTGATTCATCATTTATTTCACTTTCTATGTTTCACTTCATTATCTGTTTATATTAATGTTTTAATTCAGAAGCCGAAGCTTATTTGGAACTCCGGGACATCGACAAGATCAGGAGGCGATGCTGCTTAGGACACCCTGTGTGAGTTGCAAAGCCATCTACATGGAGGGTACTTTCCACTTTGCTGGTAAGTCATACTTAATCATGCACGGGACAACAAACCTCTCGTCTTCTATGTGCCTCAATGCTGCATTAGGTTGCTTTGATTCCAGTTAGAGAACAAAGCAACCAACACTGTCATGTGCTTATGGCTTTAAGGATAGAAACTCCAGGTTTGCCAACTTAAACCATTTTAGAGGTTGCAACATTTCAAATGTTACACGGTATTCGTGTTCTGCAACTTAATATGGAAATTGCAATTTATCATATATTTCATGTTGCATAAATTAAAATCACCATGAAATATTTTATGTCTGAATAACTTTTTCCCAGATTATGTCGTTTTATTAAAAAAAACCTTATGCATTGGTTTATTTACAATTAACATTAAGTACTCAAGACGTAATTTAATATGCATTTTAAAATGAATGACTGACAGTCTTTTTAACAGATAAAAGAAACTAAGGACAACTTTTCATGAAATCTGGATGAGATTTGTCTTTGCACGAGCAAAGTTTTATATCAAGAAACATGCTGACAAAATGCACAATGTGTAGAGTTCACTGTCACATTCACAAAATGACTCCAACGCATGGAGAGCTTCGATGATTATGTTGAGTCAGAAACTGTTTTGTCAAATCTGCAGCAACTATCATGAAAACAAGGTTTGTTTCAATAAATTTATAGAGTCCAAAACTGGAATACAGGATGAATGGAAATGGGCCAGTTGGCAACCCTGGTTTGACTCGGTAGCCGTGTGCTCTTGTAAGAATGCATTGCACAACTTCACTAGCTGCAATGTGTAAAACCATCAAAATTTAAAATAACTTTGTGAAATGTGTGCGTTCTGTAGGCGCGATCATCAACACCAACACCACTGTGCAGAACAATCAACCAATCAGCATCATACCTGACTTCGACTGCAATGGCCGAGCCTGCTTGCTCCAGCGTTTTGAATGCCGCTGCATGCCAAAGCCTTCCTCGTAATTCCCTGTGTTTGAATCGAGCAAGTTTAGCACCCACACGCATGCGCACAGCACACAAAGTATTGAACACACAAGAACAGGTCAAATAAGATCTGAAGTAGCAGAACCAAAAGCTAAGGATGTGTCAAAGGGTTCATTTATAACATTATACATTACAAATAAAGTCAAACAGTTTGCAGAAATTTGCTAATGATATTTATTTTATTTTTTCCACATTTATCAGGTGCAATAATTTTGCAAAATTTATGAAGGAATAAATGTTGCTAAAAATTAACCTTCAATGATGCATTTTACTAGTAACTCTGCAGACTCCGCCCTCTTTCTACTTTACTGTTAACTCTGCAGACTCCACCCTCTTTCTACTTTACTGTTAACTCTGCAGACTCCGCCCTCTTTCTACTTTACTAGTAACTCTGCAGACTCCGCCCTCTTTCTACTTTACTAGTAACTCTGCAGACTCTGCCCTCTTTCTACTTTACTAGTAACTCTGCAGACTCCGCCCTCTTTCTACTTTACTAGTAACTCTGCAGACTCCGCCCTCTTTCTGCTTTACTAGTAACTCTGCAGACTCCGCCCTCTTTCTGCTTTACTTCATTAAAATTACATTGGGGCTTGCTTTGTTCCCTGGTTGAAATACAATCCAATCAATGTTTACACGTACAGAAACTTTTTGTAGCCCAGTGTCATTTGCATAATATGACCATTATCCAGTCTTTGTATGCTAATTTACAAGAAAGGTAACCAACTGGTCATCAACAGAAATTAATTTGAACTTTAAAGGATAGTTGTCTCACACTGAAAGAAATCTTTCTGACATAATCCTTAATTGTACAACTGCAATAAGATTGCATGTTAAACGTAAGAAAGGTGATATTATGAACATTAGTTAATTATTGAAATAAATTAATTCACACTTTTATGATTAAAATGTTAGCAGAACGACCTACACATTTGGAACATCTGAAAAGGGGAAATTTAAAATTTACACAAAACGCATTGTATTCAGATATAAGAAACCTTGCAAAAATCCCGTAGAAAAATAAGCATGCATCAGCAAAGTATTAGTTGCAAACACATAAAAAACAACAGCGAGAAAATGAAACCAGAATACAGTCTTAAAAGAACATCTAGTTTTCATTCAAAGCTTGCTTTTAAGCACATACAGAAACAAGCGAAGAAAAACAAGAACATTCACCAATTCAACAAACTACTGCATCTGTATTAATAAAACTAAGATGGCTGTGCCTCGTTTTTAACAAGAATATTAATTGTCCTCTGTTCTTGTGGTTTAAATTTAAAATATCTTCACGGTGAACATTACATTACTTTACACACCAAAGCAAAACTAACCAGGTCAAACATTACACGTCACACGCCACAACAAGATTTACCAGGTCAAACATTACACGTCACACATCACAACAAGATTTACCAGGTCAAACATTACACGTCACACATCACAAGATTTACCAGGTCAAACATTACACGTCACACATCACAACAAGATTTACCAGGTCAAACATTACACGTCACACATCACAACAAGATTTACCAGGTCAAACATTACACGTCACACATCACAACAAGATTTACCAGGTCAAACATTACACGTCACACACCACAACAAGGTGAAATTCCTCATATCTGTCAAGTACAATAGTTGGTTTGTAATAGTTCTTAAATTGTGTGCAGTAGGTGGTGTGTGGCATGTATCATGTTATTTTTAATAAGTTATCTAGAGTTAGTTGATTGATTAGCACAGAACAGTAACTTCAGACTCTGTACAGAAACAATGCGAAGACATGAGCTGTACCTTTTGTCTTGAACAGTTCCATGAAGTGTGGCTTGCACAGAAGCTGTCCGCTGATTGAAGCAAAGTTACCGAGACTGAAAGAAGCCATAACACATTCAACAATGTGAGGTTGAAAACACATCAGCTGCAAAACTACAATGATTAGTTTATGGAAACGTCTGCTGCAGTGTCTAAATAAATAATATTTTGTAATTTTTTTAACTCAATTAAGACATGGATTGTGGCTTTGGGCAGATTTGAGACCTTTTTCAGACCAATACTGTGAAAATCTAAGACGTTTTTCCATGACATATTCAATACAAAATAACAAAGAAATTTAATTCAGAACCATCTAAGTGCCAATGAATTATTTGTTGATAAAAGTACCATTTGATTAAAGAAGTGTATCGCTCAGTGACACACAGTCTATTCCCTAGGCCTAGCTTGGTAAAACCTAAAACCTTTAAAGATCTTTTTTTTAAATCTCATATTTACAACCTTAAGGAACCCATTGGCTTATTGAGACTTCAGCAATCCTTCATCAATGCGTGATATACCCTTGTCATATATGTATCAATTCTGTTTTTTAATATTCACATTGCTGGTATTGACAGCGTACCTGAGTACTCGCTTGCAGTGGTTACATTTGAAGCAGGTCTTGTGGTAGATCACCTCGTCAGCAATCACTTTCTCCATCTCGTAGACCCGCTTCTGACACACTCGACACAGATTCTCCCCAGTCACTGGCTGTAGAAAACAAAGATCACAACTACATAGTCATCACTACATCAACTACATTGTCACAACTACATTGTCACGACTACACTGTCACGACTACACCTTCATGACTACACCTTCATGACTACACCGTCACGACTACACCGCCACGACTACGTCGTCACAACTACGTCGTCATGACAACGTCTTCATGACTACATCAGCACCATTACATCATCACAAATACATTGTCACGACTACATCATCACGACTACACCATTGCAACTACACCATCACAACTACATCATCGCAACAACATTTTAGCGATTACATCGTCACAATTGCATCGTCACAGCTACATCGTCACAACTGCATTGTCACAACTACATCATCACAACTACATAGTCATGACTACATCATCACAACTACATCGTCATGACTACACCGTCATGACTACATCGTCACGACTACATTGTCGAGACTACATTGTTACGACTACATAGTCACAACATACATAAGACAAGCAAAAGACAAGTTCAATCTGTAGTTACATGGTCTTACCACAATGTTATTTGGAAGAGAGGACACTATATACGATACATCACTACTGGTGATGTATCGAATTTGATATTATAAACCAATTTGAGACTGCCCAAGAATTCCAAGGTAACAGAAGTTACCACTGGTCTAATGTCACACTTGCAACCATTGGTTATCAGAATCTGAGAATTAGAACTGATATAGATTTATAATAGTCACACTGTCTTCAATCTTTTCTCTGTGAGAAAGTCATATCTCTTGTTCAAAATGTCACATTACCTCCAATATGTTAAAGTTAGAGTTAAAGTCAATATTATTTTACGTGAGACTTGATTTCAAGAATATATCGCATTGGGTCTTTGAAGCATGATGACCCCTAAATAAATATATTACATAACTTCCCATATGTGATTCCTTGTAATAAGCTGCATCAACATTATGGAGATAAGGCAGAGAAAGGGTTAACATGATCAGTGTGGGTAGTGGAGTGAGAAAACTCATCAGCTTCAGCTGAAGACTTGGCACAGGTGGAGCCTGCTGCTTGCCAACAAAACAAACAACTTCTCATCATCTCATCTTATCATATTGCATGCAACACAGCTCTTATCAAAATTGTCTATAGCTGTGGGGCTTACACTGGTCAGCATGTTCTACCACTGCTGTGGTCAGCATGTTCTACCACTGCTGTGGTCAGGATGTTCTACCACTGCTGTGGTCAGCATGTTCTACCACTGCTATCAAGGTGTTTATCATCAATCATACATAAATCTCATACAATCTGTGACCTACCCTACATCAACCACAGAGATCTTTCATATGACACCAGGTGCAGCTTCAATTATTTAATCACATGTTTTGCAATCCAGTGACTCTGTAAATCTTTGTCAAGACCTGTTTCATATATCTGAAGATTTATGGTGGACATGCAATTTCAAAAGAATAGTGTTTTGTTGAAGGTAGCTATAGTTTCTAATGATTTTAAAGTGATGGGGAGTTTGTTCCAGATTTTGGGCACAGCTACAGAGAAAGCTCTTGCCCAGGTTGAGTTCAGTTCCAGGAACACAAAGTAGAGGAAACTAAGCAAATTGTTGTGTAGATGGAGCATGATATGTGAGTTGAGAGATTAAACTTACAGTGACGTTGCTCTCCCACATCTGTGGAGTGGGCCGGGTGTCCACACGGTACCTGTCTGTCGCCGGTACGTCTGTTCAACAGAACAACAAGCAATGATCACACAGGAACGACGCAACAGACAAACAACTTACAAACAGGAAACACGTCAGACCAAAACAACAAGTGGATATGCATGTTTGTTTTGCTCATCTATATTTCTCTCGATAAGCCAATGGCTTCCTTGTCCACTTATTAAATCTATATGCAAGAGATTTAATGGATTAAATGCATGAATAGTACAGCAAAAAACAGGCAAAGGTTCATCACCATAGATTGGTGCATCTTGTTCCGTCAACAGCAACAAAGTAGGCCAAAGTTGACCATTTTTTAGTGCCTACATAGTTCCTAAATTATGTGATGTTCTTAGCTACAGATAGTTGTGAGATAACCACTTGTACATTTGTCATCTTGTATATGTCGATCTATCTGACATATGCACATGTAATATTTAGCATAGAAATTAAACAGAACTTTCCTATGTACAATGTTTGTGGTTACAAGTGAACAAATCTCTGCCTTAGCAACAGGGAAATAAAGGGGCAAAACACGATTGGACAAATTATTAAGATAAACGTATCAGTGTCTTATTGGGACATTGGATTAAGACTAATGTTAGAGAGGCTTGAGATTCAGAAACTGATCAAGTGTGATTCCAAAACTGGAATGTTGTGCCTATCTAACTGTGAACCATGTGTTATTCAACCATAAACCTATGATGATAAAACCTGCTTTGCCAACTAAGTAAAATAACAAGGTTTGGGTTAGGGTTGAACGAAATATATAAGACAGCTTCATCATTTGATTTGTCATTGTTGAACATGATGTCTCATTATTTTAACAGTTCCATTGACACTTTGTAACTAATACAACTGACATGAGCATTTGCCTTTTGAAATTGTCCGGACATTTTTATTATTTTATATACCAACAGGTAATCGTGTTTTGCTGAAGCTATCTTTTTTAGCAGAACATAAAGTTTACATGAAACCACACCAGGGCCAGTTCTCACAGCAGTATTACAATTAGAGAGAAATTAACTGAGAAAATATGTAAAGAATTGTTCAAGCATAGGATCCTCTCTGAAGCCATGGCTGTCATCTATAAAAGCAAGGATTTTAAACGCTGTACACTGAGCAAGCAGCTAAACGACTGGGGAGTAATTTATGTGAGTTTTCTGTTATCCTCGTGCTTGTGTCATATCAGGGATATTAAATTTATACATGCCTAGACAGGTTAACATACGTACCCTTAATATTAATCATCTGGGCACCCTTGGTTTTCTTCTCAATTTCAGGTGGTTTAGTGTTAAGTATTAGTTTATCTAACATACTGCTGCATGCTGCCACACAAAGGTTGGATAGCAGATTATTTAATGACATTCCGCAAACAATAGCATCTACAGTACACCAAGTTTGTGTTTTGATGGTATAGATGCAATACATGTCACTCTTAACTAGATTCAAACCATGCAGTTTTACTGTTATCTATTTCAAACAGACAGGCTCAGGTGCCACAAAATGACACAGGAATGATGCAATGCAAACCGTCATGAATATTTGTGAAAATATGAATATTCATTGCCATTGAATGCCGCAACAGTTAAACACTTAAGGGGGTTATAACACCTTCAGTGCTACGCTAATTATAAGGAAAACACACACATAAAACATTCAAATATAATTAACCAAATAATTGTACTTAGGAATTCTGAAGATTTGTTTAAAATGTCAGTTTGTTGGTTATGGGTATATTAATCATAATTACCTCTCAAGAAACTTGCAGTTTGTTTTGGATATATCCATTCAAGGGTTATGGATATAGTTTAACATAAACTTAAAGTTGTCATTAATAAAGATTACAATTATTTAATTAACATATACTTAATTTATCAGATATACTCACTGTAGTCAGCTTGCTAGCATAATATTAGTTATGTAGTATTGTGTGCCTCATGGAGACAAGGGTGGAACACAATTTCAGGCTGTGAGGTAGAATGATTGAGTTTATGATTAATTAATCTGCCATCATTGACACTAATGGTATACTACTAATTCATTTTTTGATGTACTGAAACTTTGAATACATATATTAATTAAAAATATGCATTAAGTATGGTAAAACTTGAAGGGAAATTATTCAGTTATAGAACATATGAATCACTAATGAATTGATGAAAACGTTCTTGATTCTGTGAACTGTTGTAAAATTTAATTAATGGATTTTTAAATATTGGAATTGATGACAACTAGAAAAAAAAACATTTCCTGGTAAAAGTTTGTGATAGCTGCTCTTAACTTGAACACTAACATGGCTGGAGAGTGATCACTGTCTTGACATGCATATTCCGCATCAAACAATTATGTAACTGTTTCGTTAACCACAATGCATCATTTGCAGAATCACAGTAACCAAAAGCCACCACGTTCAAAAGGGCATGGAAGAATCACACAGAATGAATGTGCATTCAAATGTGAAGAAACAAGACAACAAGCAAACATGCAGGAACACAGACAAACTGAGCAGGAACACAGACAAACTGAGCAGGAACACAGACAAACTGAGCAGGAACACAGACAAACTGAGCAGGAACACAGACAAACTGAGCAGGAACACAGACAAACTGAGCAGGAGCACAGACAAACTGAGCAGGAGCACAGACAAACTGAGCAGGAACACAGACAAACTGAGCAGGAACACAGACAAACTGAGCAGGAACACAGACAAACTGAGCAGGAAGCCAGGAACACAGACAAACAGAACAGATCCATTCCCTGTGGTAGGACTCAGTTCCTTCATATGCCAGTGTATGACCTTTGATGGGGTCAGGACACCCCCAAGAGTCACACATAAAAAAATTGTAAATTCACTATCCAAGGGACAATTTGTCACATGAAAAAAAATTATTTTGTAAACTTGCTACCCAAGGGACACATTGTAAAGTCTACAAAAATTATCATGTAATTTACTTTGCCTAAATTATCACCCTGAGTATTGTGTACCCATTTTCTGACCCAGAAGTAGGGAACACCCTCTAATCCCCCACCCTAGCACAAACACTGGCAGAAGCTGCAGCATTATTGATAACACACCATGCACTCACACAACAATCATGGCATAAACAACTGTTTTCGTTGTCCTTCATATAGTTTCAAATTTTCATCCAACCAACATGCACGATATCTGTCTCTCCCTCCATCTGTCTGTCCTTCCGTCTCTGTCTGTCATGACCAACTGTTACATGTACACTTGTAGGCACATTCCATCCATAATAACTATTCGCATGAACCATGTGCATCACATGCACGAATACATGAACGCACGCACGCACGCATACATGCACGCACGCACGCACGCACACAAACACACAATGACAACAACACAAAATACAAAAAACCACTGGTGTACATTTCGCTGGTCATTTCATAAATATTTAAGGAGCAATTAAATATTTTTTTTGGTTGATATCAACAAACACCAACACAATGTCAACTAGCACATTTATTTAGCACACAAACAGCATAGAAAACATCAGTAACATTAACAGTAGAAGAAACAGTTCACATTTGACAGCATGTTCCCTTAAAATTGCAAATGGCTGTCCATCTCAGAGTAAGGCAGTCAAGTTCAACAATCCAGACTTGAAATAAATAGAAACTACGTCAGTTTAAGTATAAATATATATATATATATATAATTAAATGTTTTAGACATGAAGCCATGGCTGTAAGTGGTACTTACACTAACTACAACAGAGAACATCCTGAAGCGTTCCTTCAGGTGATTCACTCAGTAGATGCCAACAAGAAATGTGGATAAAATTTTGTTTGGCGTATCAGCTTTCTTAACACAATTTTCGGCATTGTCACACAAATATCCACAGTTCAGAACAGCAGTGAACACAAATATCCACAGTTCAGAACAGCAGTGAACACAAATATCCACAGTTCAGAACAGCAGTGAACACAAATATCCACAGTTCAGAACAGCAGTGAACACTATTCTTTAATTGTCAACATGAGCACAGCACAGTTACTTGACATGTCGTTGTCATGCATTACAAACGTCATCATTTGCACCAAAACCTCATAGGCATCCTATGTGCCATCCTCACACAATTCAAATGTTAATCAGCATTTTTGACAAAACATATTGCACCAAAATACTAAGACAAAGAAACTGCACTAATACAAGACAAAGAAACTGCAGTAATACGAGAGGGACAGTTCGAATAGACACACACATGGAATGAAGGTGACAGAATCTGTGCACACATCCGCCAGCACCCTTAGCCTCATGGGGAATACCAGGCAGTTGGCACTTAATGCAACAGGCACACAAAACACAACCGTAAACACACTAAAAAAGATAACACAAATACAAAAAATTACAATAAATAATAACAGAGCAAGCAGATGAAAGCAAGCCTTCATAAGACTGTGCCATCACTGCAATATGTAAACTCCAAGATTTCAATAATGATTTGACAGTCGCAACATAAACTGCCAATTTATTTGCCAGATGATCACCAGTGCTTTCTGCGTTCTACAGATCAGTACAACTACAGAGAAGATATCAGCACAAACACTTAAAGTGAAGGCACATTCGACAGATTTACTTCTTCTACATGAATACAATAGAGCAGGTGATCATCAATACAGCTTCAGTGAATGTAGCACACATTGGATATTGCGCAGTAGCTTTGGCAGCGAACACACAGGTATCATGAGATGAGTATAATGATGAACACGTGAACTCCTGCAATACATCTACAGGGTCTATAATATGTCTATGGCGCCTGCCCACATTGCATTCCTGGCAGTCTACAGGCCGATCCATCAGCATCCCGCTACCCCTCTTGGACCGATTCACTGCCAATGACTGCTGTGCCTGTATTCTGTCTGAACCACTGCCCACAATGGCAAGATGTTCACATTTTGATAGATTATAAACATAAATTCCATAAGGCATTGTATACTGCTATATGGTTATCATATCAGCGTGGCAAGCTGGATAAATTGTGTAATATTCAACGTTGCAAATAGCTCTAAATACTGGCACTGCATTCACTCCCTTAATATAGATTAACTTGTAAAATAATTATCAAAAGGCACTTTTCTTCACGAGCTATGCAAAATAAATACATGATAAAAACTATGCACAGGCCAAAAGTTATAAATAGCAAGTGATGTGTATACATATAAAATATAAGCACACACACCCACAAGCACCATGTGGGTAAATATGACAACAAAACGCACTTTATTTCCAAAAGGTTTGTGTATATTAATGCAGTTGGTCTGCGGTTCTCACGGAGAAGACCATCTGTTCTCACGGAGAAGACCATCTGTTCTCACGGAGAAGACTGTCTGCTCTTAGAAACAGAACAGTAAAGTGCTCTGAGGCAACATTAAGACAGTTACATAAGCAGCCGAAATGCCAAAAGCGCATGTTTTCAATAAAATCATCTCTACTCTCTGCTAGCAATGGTATGTCATAAAAAGCTAGGACTTAACATTGCCCACAATGACTCAACAGAATCTGGCATCTTTCCCTGATTTCCCAGAAATGCGGAGAAGGACCCACAGGGATACCCAATAGGGATGTCCACACAGTCACTGAAGCGCAGAACTTATTCAATGAAGCATCTCATTATGACCTGTCCGTTCTAAAGGTTAACAAGTCCTAACTACAAGTAACAATAATACAGCAAACAACACATGTCCATCATTATTCATATAGCGCATGTCCATCATTATTCATATAGCGATCAGCATCTCCATGAACATATAGCGATCAGTGTCTCCATGAACATCTTCACGATTGCCTCAGCATAACCTTCCGGACACTCTCTGTAGGAGGCGCTATCGATGGTGGTGGGGACGGAAAGTCAACATCATCGGTCAAATCGGCTGGTGGCGTGAACGTAAGCTTCTGGTACGACTGAAAATCGGACTGACGTAATCGGGGCGGGGTGACCTCTCTCGGTGGCGTGAATCGAATGAGCTGAAAAGATGCACAGACGTAAAACATGATACTAGAAACATCCAACAAATTCTAAGCTATTTCTATGGGTTTTTATCTCACAAACAGTCATATGATCTAACCATAATACTAACATTTTCAACAATTAAATGTTTAATCATGTAATAGATTTTACAATAATTATGTTGTTAGTCGACAGGGATGACATCAGAAAGGATTGGCAAAGCTCAGTAATAGCACATTAGAACACGTAAATGTAGCTGAAGTTCAACAAGGCTGGAGATACCAAGTTTCAGTTGTATGTAAACCTTACAATCCTTAGAGGCAGACACAAGATTTTATGCAACTTGTTGAGCCACGTTTTGGCTCAAATAACAGCACTGAGCCTTCGAGTTGGTCACCGCCACATACAGTATTGTTTTGTCACACACTGTGCAATGCCAGCATGGCGAGAGAGGACATGTGCGCAGTATTAAAAAAAATGTACAACAGTTTTCATTGGTTAATGGACACACAGCTAGTTGGGAGTTTTGTATACTCAAACGGCCACAATTCTCTCACTGTTTCGATACCAAGCTACGTCTAAACTAACAATACCAAGCTACGTCTAAACTAACAATACCAAGCTACGTCTAAACTAACAATACCAAGCTACGTCTAAACTAACAATACCAAGCTACGTCTAAACTAACAATACCAAGCTACGTCTAAACTAACAATACCAAGCTACGTCTAAACTAACAATACCAAGCTACGTCTAAACTAACAATACCAAGCTACGTCTAAACTAACAATACCAAGCTACGTCTAAACTAACAATACCAAGCTACGTCTAAACTAACAATACCAAGCTATGTCTAAACTAACAATATCATGTTTTAATCTTTATTGCTATAGTAGATTTACTGTCAGAACTTGTGTAAAACAAGAATCTGACCGAGCAAGAAATCATGTGATGAAGAACCTTATATTTCATCTTAATTGTTGAAAATTCATTGTTCTGTCTTTTACTGCCATAAAGTGGTCTATACATGTCATAAAACTGGCATATTTTATTTCAAAGCTATATCATGCGTTTTTTTTTAATATTAAGAGATGATAGGTGACAATATAAACACATATTTATACATATTATTTTTAACCAACTGAGACATAATAAACACTAAGAAATTCAGTATTGCAATTTCCCACAAAACAACAAACACCAGTTGTTCAGTTAAGAAAGTTGTTTTACACTAACAGTGGCTTCAACTTGATTCAGCCAAGGATTCACTGCTGTCTGAGAGTGCTGACTGTGGGGTGGGGTGACTTGTAACCAGCTTGACCTGTTGTAATGTGATGTTTGGTCTTAGCACGGCTGAGCTACTGGCAGTGTGACCGGGAACTGCGACTAGAGCCAACCACTGTCATAACCAAGTGAATGTGATCAAGATATGTCTGTCTTCACAAATGTGTGATAAAAAATTTAGTTATGCCAAAAAATCATCCTTTACTTAAAAAATTTCTTGAGAGTATCATGTGTTTTACACACAAAATGTCACAGTCTACATAACACATCGTGGCCCACCCTCGTGACCCTCGAAGGAAATTCTATCCAGCAGTTCTTGGAAGTAAACATCAGCAGTCATATTCCAGGAGGGAACCAACTGTTACCAGGGAGACGGCCTGCCCACCAGGTCGTCATATGGAGTGCATCACTGCCATGGATACAGGGATTTTGGAGGAGGGGGTTTGCTTCCAGGAGTGGGGATGACTTCCCGGCCAAATCAGTGCAATAAAATAAGCACAGGTAATTAATGGCGTATTTTGCTTCTAGGCTAGCTTGTTGGCCATGTGTGTGATAAATGGCTGGCGGGAGACCTTACTTCTAATGTCAGTTTTGCATGAGTAATCATGCGTGGGTACGGATAATGGGGGTTCTGGGAAGGAGGCTGAAAATAGGGGGGTATGGCCGAATTAAGCGACAGGATTCAGAGTAGCACATTTTAATTAAATTGTGAACTGAGAAAGCCACTAATTTTTATAACAAATTGTAGAGCAATAAATTGTTGTATGTTCATCCATACATTTAATGTTGCAATGGAATGTACACATTTTAAAAATAATTATGTCTATGCATGTTTGTGTGTATTTATATGACCTGTGACCAATGAATGTGTTAACTGCCTTAGAGCGTTCTAATTATCGCATTTTTTTAAAGAATGCCATTTTTAAATTAATGAAAAATGCTACATGACATTTTGAGCTTCAAGTGTAATTTCTCTGCTCTTCAGTAGAATTTCAAGAGTTAGCAAAACTGTGATGTTTCACTCCTAACTGCATAGAGAGACATATGTCTAGTGTAGCAATTTAGTAAGACCTGGGAACTCGTGCTGAAGGAGTTTTATTTTAATCTGAACTTTAAACCTGGGTAATAGTATGGAAATAATAAACTAATGCTGTTGAACTATTCAGGAAATTCCTTACACTAGGTAAAAACACAGAATATTATTAGAACTAAAGCCTGCAAAGGTTTTGATACAAAAGTAATGCTTTTTTTATGTTTAACTGGATTCAGCAAATGTCAAGGATTGATAACCTAATATTGTCGAACTATTATGGACATTCCTTATGTTAAATCAAAACACAGGATGTTATTAGCACATAAGGTTGATACTTTTGATGGATAATTGCAAAAATAATGCTTTTGATGATTAACCCATTAGGCCCCAGGATTTTATTAAAACATGCCACCATGTTCCCAGGATTTCTGGCAAATTTCGAGTGATTTTACCTCCTTGTGTTAAAAAATCTGTAGAAAAAAACTATTCAATATTGACAATTACAAGTTGTGTTTATTTTGAAGAGTAGTAATTTCTCCACATACATAAAAATAGGATATATTAATAAAATGTTGACATTTGATCACAATTTGCAAAGGACAAAACGGTACATTTGTTAAAACTTTGAAAGTTGCGACTGACATTTGACAATGATCCCATGCTATAACCCTATGCAACTCAGCGAAGAAAAAGTAGCTATATGTGTTAGCTTTGCAGTACTGAAAACATTATAAAATTCTTAAGGTTATTTTTCAGGTTACACCATATTTTATCATGACAAATATAGAAATAAAAATGTTCGAGATAGCATGAACAAAATTCATGAAAAACAAGATTTCCGAAAAGGGCAACACATGCACATAACAAGCTGTTGTTGCAAAATGTATCCGCTAGGGTGTGGCAAAATTTGGTACCGTTTAGTTCAGTAGTTATTTGCCAGGATTTTTTTAATAGAGGGTCCTGTAGGCAGCTGTTCCAGGACTGCACAGAGCGGCTGGCCGCGGCCGTTGTGGGGTCTAATGGGTTAACTGGCTTCAGAAAATGTCAGGAATTGCACATAAATGTCCCCTAGGGCAGAACCCAGTATCATCCCGGCCTTTTAACTGGGAAGAATCTTAGGTCTTCTACCATCACAAAGGGGCTCACCTGGTCAGCTACTGGGAGGTGGGAAGGGGTGCAAAAACAACAAAGCCGCATTCTTGGCAAATGTACATACAGGGATCTTGGGAAGGCTTCCCCAGTTCACAACTGGAGAGGTAATTTGTCATATGGGATCCAATGGTGTGTGTGTGTGTGTGTGTGTGTGTGTGTGTGTGTGTGTGTGTGTGTGTGTGTGTGTGTGTGTGTGTTCGGGGAATGCAGACAGAGACTGTGGCATTGCTGGTGCACAGACTCCCAGCTGCCTTACAGGGGCTCACTTGCTGGTGTTTTTCCAACTTCCCTATTGTTCTGTGCTCCTTATCTTCCCAGGTAATCCCACATACTGCTTTGATGGCTTGCACGCATTTTTTTGTCAAAAGGGAGATATGCTTAAATACTAGTCATTGTTTTTTGTTTTTCTGAAATGTCTCTTTAATTAACAACTCTCAGTGTTTCCCATATTTCTAAAATAACTGCAGCTTTGTGCTAAATAGGAATAAGAGGTTCATATAGTAAGGTGCTTGTGATGGAGACGATCATAATGGTGGTGTTTGTGATGGTGAGGATCATGATGGTGGTGTTTGTGATGGTGAGGATCATGATGGTGGTGCTTGTGAAGGTGAGGGTCATGATGGTGGTGCTTGTGATGGTGAGGGTCATGATGCTTGTGATGGTGAGGGTCATGGTAGTGGTGTTTGTGATAGTGAGGCTCATGATGGTTATAGTTATGATGGTGATGGTGGTGGTGTTTGGTCATGATGTTTGGTTGTGATGTAAGAGTTATGATGGTTAAGTTTGTGATGGTGAGGTCATGATGTTAAGGTTGAGATAAAGGTGAGGTTTGCGATCGTGAGGATTGTGATACTAAACAGTACGCAATTGAGGGTATGGATGTGCATAATATATATATTATGTAGCATTATTACTATCTACACACACATATATATATATATATATATATATATATATATATATATATATATATATATATGCACATCCTCAATTGCATACTGTTTAGTATGTATGCAATATTATGAATATATGTACAGACTCTCTTACATAGTGTTTTGTTTTTTTTCAATATTATTTATATATCTATATATATATATATATATATATATATATATATATATATATATATATATATATAAAATACACTTCTATTGTGTGGTAGTGGTGAGTACTGCACATGGCCGGGGAGCACAACTGAACCACTACAGGTGGAGCTGGATACAGACTGACTTTGTACAAAACCTTGGACACAGGTCAAGCTGGTAAGGCACAAGGAGAAAAGAGTGGTTTGCCGGGCCTGGCAGTGGCTGGCAGTGGCTGGGATTGCAGTGATTACAACTGTATGTGACGTGACAAATCTCTCAAGAATGCTCAGCACTTTGTCTGCAGCGACAGTGATAATTCTGATGCTTTATTAACTACAAGCAACCACCACAACGACATTCACAGTTCTGTAGAAAATCCACATGGTTCAACGTTAAGCAAAGCACAGCTTTGATACAAATGTTCGCTGTTCAACATACACATATTCATGTTCATAAAGTTCTCTCCAACCTTGAGTTCCTTCAACACACACTTACGTCCACCCGGTGGTGTACTTCACAGCATAGCCATCCGCTTCAGAAAGTAGCAGTGCATTGATACAAATGCAGTAAAAAGTTTTCTGTTCAATCTCGTCACTACTGCGTACATTGGAAATCGCTAATAAAATGCAGCAAGGTGATGTTAAGTGACAGGTGTGTCTATGAAAACACCTGTCCTTAGCATTAAAGCGAACAGTCTCTAAACAGTAAAATCCACAGCAGTGAAGTTTCCCGGCATAACCACTGGCCAACAGTCACAATGTAATTTTGTTTCCAACGTAGCAGCGATCGACACAACAAATGCTTGGTCAGGTCAAGAAATTGTATGCGAGTGCCGTTGCTATGGCAACAGCGGCAAGTGCCGTCGCCAGGATATAGTTCTGGTGACGGTGCGTCGTGGCAGACGGGCGAGGCGCAAGCTGAGACGTGAGTGGGAGAAAGAAAGAGAGATGTCATTAATCACAAGACAGGAGGCAGGGCGTCATCATTGTGACAAGGTCACAGTCACAAGGTGGGTGTCATCATCACTGGGACAACGTCACAGCGCCGACTCAGTGATGACGAACATATCACAGCAACGCTATTAGTGTGGGTCATGACCAAGACGTTGGGCCAGGTAAAATTCAGGTGGGCAAAGATGAACTATGGAGGCAAGCAGCTACAAGCACTGACATGTCTAGTAAAGTTCTTAGTAGCTACAACTCTTTCACTTACTGGAATATCTTTCTGGTGAACTTTCGCGGTATCAAAGTAGCATATATTTATACCAGGATCATTGACTGACTGTAGCTTAACACCAATTATTTTTGAATCGATAAGGTTTCCTTCTGCTTGCACTGGGAGCCTTCTGCACAGCTTCTGGCTGAGTATCTTCTGTAGTCTTAGGCTTAGGCATCACCGGAGGCGGCCTCTTTTTCCCACCATCCCATTTCGAAACGGGCCTATTCCTATTGGAAGACACCTCATCCCTTTTTGTTTTCACCACGCCCCATTTAGGTTTTATCTCGGGTTGCTGCATGTTACCCCCCTCCCACTTGGACGACTTCTCACCCCACTTTGGTTTAACACTGGCTGGTTGCGCCTGCACCTCATTAGATTTTGGGGTAACCTCTGCAGGTAGTGCTTTAACCCCACCCCACCTGGGTCTCCCTCTCGGCTTAACCTCAGTTGCACTAGGCTCTGGCTTAACCTCTGGGGGCTGAGTTTTACCCCCTCCCCATCTAGGCCTGCCTCTTTGTGGCACAGGTGCAGGCTCAGGTTCACTAGGCTGAGCCAGCACCTGTTTATTCCCTCTATATCTTACTCCACGTCGCGGCGCCACTGCGGTCACGCCACTTGGCTTTACGGCCTCCTCGACATCACCTTCCTTCAAAGTTACCACAGCGATCTTACGCCCAGCGGGTCGGTTTCTAATTACCTCGGGTGTTTTTGAGCGCTGATCATCGCCATGGTGATGCTCGATGTTGCTCCACAGTTTCTTCACCTCCTTTGTGTGTAGCTCCATTCCGGCTTCGCTGTAGTTGTCTGCTTCGCGTACCAACTCTGGTCGCTCCTCCGGCTCGTTCTCGTAGACGCCCGAGTCTGGCGCCGCTTCGATCTCAAGGATCCATGCAGGCTTGCCGCTGGCGGATGCGCTCGTCTTTGGGGTCGCAGCGTCTACCTCGAAATGCTTCCACTTGTTCATGAGACTGCGGGTGTGGCCCGAGTCAACGGAGACAATGTCACTTTGCATGTCGGCCCGCACGATGTTGTCATCCAGTTGAATCGGTTCGTTCTCAACGACGCACGGTCCGTCCGCCCGGTCGATGATGATCTGTCGTCGCTGACGGGGAGAATCCTGTACATTGGTGAATCTGTTCGCCATGTTGCGGATGCGGCCGCGTTCGCCTGGGACGACCTCTTCAACATAGGTGCTGGAGCGAACAACATTATCATCGAGCATGCTCGGTTCGTTCTCGAACACAGACGGTCCGTTGTTGGAGAGATCCATCACAAATGGCTGCTTGGAGCTGCCTTGACCTTGTGCATGCTGCAGGAACTGACTTCTTGCTTGATTCACATCTGCTCCTATGTCATCCATTTGTTTATCAATGGTCACGTCATCTGTGCGTGTTGCCCAGTATCCCGTCAGATTGCGGATCTTTCCCACTTCAAACTCGATTTCGTCGTTGACGTCTTCACCGTGGATGACGTCCTCGCGTACCATGGGCTGGTTTTCAGCAACTATCGGCTCGGTGACATCGCCCTCGACCAGCCTGATCTCCTTCTTCTGGGGCGCTTCCTGTCTGGAACCCCACTTTGTGAGCACGCCTTTTGCGTACCCTCGCTTTGGCAGTTCGACCTCGTAGTTGTCCGGCAGACCAGATTTGATTACATCATTGCGAACAACAGGTTCGTTTTCTCGCACGCATCCTTCATCCTCCGCCACATTGATTGGTACCTGTGTCTTAGGCTGATACTGACCCTTGTACTTCCACTCATTAACAATGTTCTTAGTCTTCCCCCTCTCGAAAGTCTCTCCAGACATGTTGACGTCACTCTCACGTACCACGCCCTCTCGCTGCTGTGGCTCGTTCTCGTAGACACCCGAACCTTGCGCTTGGTCGATGTCCAGTGACGTGGTCTTTTTTACTTCATGCAGGTCAGGAATCTGACCAGACTCGAACATAGCACGGACATTGTGGGCGATCGGTGGGGGCGCGACCTTGTGGATCTCTTCACGGTTCACAGGGGGTGTTGACGGCACCTGGAAGCCACCCTTTGAATGGACGTTTTGATTGTGATTCTGTCCTGACGAAAGTTGTGTTAATGGTGGCAGAGGTTTGTTCTCTTGGGCATGAGCTGCCCAACTTTTCTTGGACTGGGCTTTGGGCTGGGGCTTGGCCTGCTCGACAGTGTGCCCAGCATATGACAACTGCAAATATAAAATAATAAGAATGAAACAGGATTTGTGGAAATCTGACTTTACAAAACTGGTTCATATGTTGAAAGGATACAATTAATGATGTTCATATATGTCTACATGAGTGGTTACATGAGTGGTTACACATTGCCTTAATGGTCTACAAGTTTGATCAAAGTAAATCTGATGGTTGATTGCTAATTAATGCTACCTAAACTGATAAATAACTGACATTTCTCTGCAAATTGGCATTTTCCTATCCACATATATATATATATATATATATATATATATATATATATATATACTAAAAAAGTATTTCGACTGTTCAATAGTGTTTAGCTTAGCACTAGTAAGTATATTTATTTTACCATGCAATGTTGACAGATATACTGCTGAGCTATAAATATACACTGTGCATGTGTCATCGTGGCTCCATATTACATTAGCCAGCACAGTAATCCTCAACACTGTTAAACAACTACTGTACTACAATGTAATCTTCAACACCGTTAACAAACTACTGTACTACATTTATGTAACAAAAGTACACCTCACATCAAAACAGTAGCAACTGGTGAGATTTCAAACTTGCCAAACTACATTTCCATCCTTGTTCCTGGGCTAACATTCTAAGGAATGTGCACAGTTGACACGTGACTCATGCACAAGTTCTATGCACAAGTTCTAAACAGTTCTCTAAAGCTAAACACTAAACAACTATAGTCAGTTCCATGATGACACACAAGTTCTTATCTACAAGTGTTTGTCTGACACAAGTTCTCTACCAGAATTCTTATCTACACCCGGCTGTAACACCAACCTGTTCCTGTTCACCAGCAATGTTTCCTCTCTGCCTCTCGTTTGGCTTGGAGCTCCTAGAAATGCCAGAAATGGAAAGTCAGCACTATATACCAAGACGCCCGGGCAGCCGCCGCGGCAGTCCAGGCAACCAGCAGGCTACCTATCCAGTTACATGATTCCCTGGCACATCCTGCTGCTCCCACCTTCTCCTCCCAGTCACCTACGACAGCTTTCCCATTTCAGAAGGCCTACAGCTGCCCAGTTCTGCCACCTGAGGGGGCGTGCCAAAACCCAGTTCTAGGTATGGGCAGGGAATGTCTCAAATGGTGGTACATTTCTTTCCAACCAAATAACCAGATCAAGTTTGAGGGGTGGTATAAAATTTTGGCTTTGGAAAAAATAGGGGTTTCTCAAAATGTAAAAAAATTCAGCCAAATTATCAAGAGAGGAGCCATTTTTATTGGCAATTGTCATAAAGTATTGCTAGTAATTTAATTTGAATCACAAATTTTGCCTTGTTTTTTATATGTGAGTAAACACTGCCATGTTTCAGAGGTAATAATTAATGTTGTAAGAAGTTGCCACTTTCGACTTGGAAATATCTGGGGAGCTTCTGGGATGATCCTGAGAAGTAATACAAGTTTCATCTTTCAACCAATGGAAAACAATTACGCTTTTTAACCAATCCAAAAATTTGTCAGCCTTAAACGTTTCTATCTGTTTGAGTTTTATAGAAATGCAGTTATTCATTTGTTTGCCTAATATCAAAATAACAACATAAATGTGATGTGATCTAATGCTGCATGTTTGTCATTTAGAGTAACGTTTTAATGTATTTTCCTAGGATATTGCTAATAGTAAATGAGCCATACTTCTGCGTCTGCTGCTGAGCCGTCCATGTGTTGCCTATTTTAGTCTTTCTGGTTTTCTTGACAAATCCAGTGTTCTTCTTTTCCATTAGCACTACAAAGTAAACACGGACTTGGTCACCAGAGGGCAGCACTGCCAATGTCAGCGACAAGTGCTCTCTGTGCCATTGCGGGGAGGGTTTATTGTGTCTCCCTTGAAGGGTTTAGAATCTAAACCCTTCTAAACTTTAGACGAAATATATCCTCATAGCTGTTCTCAAAATTGCCGAGTGGATTTCTGGCCATACAAATGCATACATCAGCAGGATTTTCAGCAGAACCATGAGAAAAAAGAATGGTCACAGGAAATCCAGACATCTCCAGTGATGTTGGGACCCACTGAACTGCTGTATGCCCGATTACCAAGCACCACCTGGGTATATTACCCAGCAACAACTAGGTATATTACCCAGCACCACTTGGGTATATTACCCAGCACCACCTGGGTATATTACCCAGCACCACCTGGGTATATTACCCAGCACCACCTGGGTATATGTTAAACATCGGGCTGGGACTTTAAAACTGCTTCCACAATCAAATGTGAAAAATTAAACCTATAAAGTATCAATTACTAGCAAGCTAGCTCATTTATGCAAATATGTTATTTAATTTTCATGAAATCAAACAAACAAATAAATTATTTTTGACTCGGCCCAGTCAAAATTCTGAGTAGTGGCCACTTGTACCCAGACTGTATATGTACTATAGCATAAAGCTATTCACACATTCACAAGTTACCCAATCTAACGACCAAAATCAGTTCATTTGATGACAAAACTATGCTCTTTTATTAAGCTGACAGTGACCATTACTTAGTGTTCACACACTATAAAGTTTATTAAGCTGACTGTGACTGTTACTTACTGTTCACACACAATAAAGTTAAACATCAACAAACCCTGATTCGCGATGGGACAAGTGAGTTGCGGAAGCAGCTTTAACAAGGTTTGATGAGAATATTAGTTCTAGTTGTTTGTTTGGGCACGTCATCAATGTGTTAGTAGAAAGAAAACAAACACCACCTACCTGACGGCAATCTGTTAGTAATTTCACAAGATCCGCCTCTTACTGGTCAAGGTATCACTATCCATTCCTGACCATTACAAACAAGGCAGCACACCTTGCTTTTTGGTCAAGCCAACGGGGGAACCACTGAATGGTTCTGGCATTAATCACTATGTGGCAGCACAGTTGTATGCTATTTAACCTATTTAACCAAAGCATTGCTGCTGAACTTGTGGTCTGGGGTAGAATCTATTTATTGTAAGCTTATCACAAGACGCTGGAAGGGGCAGTAGATCAGTTCAACACTGATTTATTTTAGGTTCAGATGTGTCTCATTCATTTGAAGGAGGCTGGTGTAAGAGCCACCAGGGCGCGCTACCTGCTGACAGTGACAGTTCAATATGTGTACCTAATAAACTCCATTAATAACTAGATATGCTGCCTTCCACACACATAACATAAAGTCTGGGCCTCCACTGGGCCTGGGCCTCCACTAGGCCTGGGTCAACTAGTGTAAACACATACATAAACATCACCTATTGCAATCACCGCAGTGACAGGTGACAGATATAGGATGATCACAGGGCACTTGCTTTTAACCAGGTAATGTTAGAAGTAGACATGGGATTTTCCAGGAAAGTGCATTTACAGACATATGAATACTACATGCATAGTATTTTTTTAAGATGAAGCAAACATATCTAGAATAGTCTTCAGAGAAATATACAATATAGTTTGTACAACTTCAGTAAAAGCAGGATGTTGCATCAATTACCTTATCTTCTTACCCACATTCAACTGTGCGGCATTCTGTCCAAAAACCTGAAATGCTTGTTAACAGAGCCAGTCCACATTAAATAGTTCAGAACTATATCAAATAGTTATCCCAGGGTTCTTGGATATTCTCTCTTATTTGTCCTTATGTAAAATCAAAGTAACACGATTAGATTAAATTTAAACTATAAAGAACTCTAATGAAGAGTTTTTTCCAATAATAAATATAACAATCCTGTTTAGTTCGAGAGGTATTATCAAAACACCACATACGCAAACTGAATGTTTGCTTACAAATGTTTATATTTTTTCAATGTTTCTGAATTTTTAATGCAGAATGGCCCCCATTGACAACTTTATATGGCATGCAACATCTACTTCGGACTAGAGAATGACACAAATGGTCCCCTCAATTTATTCTAATAACATGCATCCCGCAATGGAACAGAGCAACATAGGGTCCATAAAAACTTTCATTTTCTAAATTAAATAATAAAACATGACGCTATAAGTATATAAAACAAACTCCGCGTTCTGAAAAATGTCCCGAGGCCGCTGGTTGCACGTTGACAAATTGACAAAATTGTCACCCAAAAAATGGTGGAGTCCACGCGAAAATGATGTGAATCCAAAGCTTGTTTTAAAAAGAAAAATCTCGTACACTAAAAAGGTTGCATTTGAGGCTATAATAATGAAAATAATTAAGTGACTTAGTCAGGACAAATATCCTGAAAGAGACAAGTATGTACCCAGTGGTTTTCAAGAAGCATACCTTCTTTCACAGCACAAACTTGTACACTTCAGTTTCCACACTTTCCTGCACACAACATATGCACATGGATACAAAATTGCATACCCTTGCATACATAATTGTATACCCTTGCATACATAATTGCATACTCTTGCATACATAATTGTATATGTATGCTTACGTTCATACTTTCAAACATACTTGCACATACATATACACACACCCACATAAATTATATTAAAAAGTATCTTCTACAAAATATTGGCATACAGAAAGAACATGTATGTCTTTTCACAAATAATCCACTGTCTGTTAAAAACATGTAGCCAAATGTAAGATCGTCAATTTATTTTTCCTGAAATAAAAGTAACAAATAAGGTAGAAATGAGACATTCATGAGAAAGACAGTAAAGTAAATGTAGACGTCATAAAAGACACCCAAAAGACACACGCATGCTTGAAGAGATTCCCACTCACCGCCGCCGTCCACTGTATTAGACTCGGGCGAAACGATGCCATTGGTAGTCGCAACATCTGGAATCTGAAACAACCAGAAATGAATGCTTACTTTTGTGCAGGTAAATGATAATGTTGATCAGTAAGTAGATCTACCATACCGAGTATGTTAAGTAAGTAGATCTACCATACCGAGTATGTTAAGTAAGTAGATCTACCATACCGAGTATGTTAAGTAAGTAGATCTACCATACCGAGTATGTTAAGTAAGTAGATCCACCATACTGAGTATGTTAAGTAAGTAGATCTACCATACCGAGTATGTTAAGTAAGTAGATCCACCATACTGAATATGTTAAGTAAGTAGATCTACCATACCGAGTATGTTAAGTAAGTAGATCTACCATACCGAGTATGTTAAGTAAGTAGATCCACCATACCGAGTATGTTAAGTAAGTAGATCTACCATACCGAGTATGTTAAGTAAGTAGATCCACCATACCGAATATGTTAAGTAAGCAGACCCAGATTACCAAGTACAGTATGTTAATTAAGTAGACGCAGCCAACCGAGTATGTGTACGTCAACAATACTGGACAACAGATGAAGACAGGCAATAACAACAAGAAGTGCAGAAAATGACAACAAATTGGTTTCCTAGCAAAGTTAAGACTTGGTCTCAACCAACCATGAGATTAAAAAGATAACTTGTTTGTGGGACATCTTAGATATATTAAAGATGTCCTCAAAACAAGTGTACATGTCAGAAGAAATGTTTGAGGACACCAGGTATATTACACAATTCGCAATTTGTTGCGCAGTTGCCATGACATCATACAAGACACAATAAAAAAGTTATCTTTTTAATTTAATAGTTGGTTGAGACCAAGTTCTAACTTTGCTAGATAATAAATGTTTAGTGCAGGAATGGTATTAGTCATTCTAAACTGTCCACCAAACTCCACATATTCCCAAAGGTTTAACTATGTAAGGGTACCTACAAGTTAAAACTTATATCGGCTAAAAAACCAAAACCCCCAAGTAATAATCTTTACAGGGTTTATGCTAATGTTAATTTTCAAAAGAAATATTCCACAAAATAATATTAACCCTCAGAACTGTTCAGTCTTGCCAAAAAAATGGCTGAATTGTATATGCCTAAAATAGGCTTGTGCAAGCCTAAATAGGTTTGGGCATTCCTAAAATGTATGAAATGCCTTTCCAAAAAATCTTAGGTGAACAGTTCTGGGAATTAAACGCTACTATTCCAACAACTAATTATACCCAGATCTTTAAAAAAAATCTACACATTGCTAAAAACATCCCCTGTAATATTTTTAGCCGCTATTCTCTGGTCTGGTGCTTGTGTTAGCATTGTTAATGATGCACCATATGGGCACATGTTATTGTGTTAGTACTTACGCGGTGCTCATCGTTAGGGCAACTTGCCTCGATAGTGTTATTTCCACTGATATCAGCAATATGTGAGTCACGCCCAAGCTCACTAGATGGTGACAGCAGGTAGTCTTCTGTGTTCAGATCTTCGCTCTCGGCTCTTGGTGCGACCGTGTCAGGAAATGATTCCATCTGGCCGTCATCGAAAGCATCGGTGGTGCTTTGCATAAGTTCGCTGAGCTCCGGGGAAACAGAAGGGCTACTTTGGGATGTGTTAGTGATGTTAAGATCAGGCACCAGGACGGGGCTACTCTCAGTGCACGGGGAGGCGGTGGGTGTGTGCGCCACAACATCGACCTGATCGGTGGCCTCCATGTCTTCCCATGACACTGCATTGGCCGCCTGCTGGACAGAATCGGTACTACCACAGTAGATACACGTTCATTCCATTGTGCGTGTTAGTACCACACAACATACAACAAATGTTAGTACCACACAACATACAACAAATGTTAGTACCACACAACATACAACAAATGGCTTATGTTATGTCTCCATCTGGTTTGTCTTAATTATATTTCTTAAACTGTTCTTCTAGCATGATTTCATTTTCGTCTTATTGCTTGCCTGAAAGAAGTTTCTCAGTAAATGTGCTAAATAATTGTAAATTTTTTTTTTTACAAACTTTCACTTTCACTTTCGCTTTGTTGCTTGCCTGAAAGAGATTTCTAAGTAAGTGTTGTGCAAAATCATTTCTCATCTTGTTAGATTTCACCATAAGACATAGAGGTCTTAGCATAAGAAAGGGATTATCTTTGCTACAACAATTAAAGAAACATCTGCGAAAAGAACTATGAACAAAAACAGCTTGTGTAAGAATTCTGTCATCTGAAGGATTTCACAAAATGAACCATTTCTTGATACCACCACCATGCATGAGCAGTGTACATTACATTGATAACACCACCACGCATGAACAGTGTACATTACATTGATATGGAAGCAACAGTGTTATTGGCATGTAGAACAATTATGGCATGTAGAAGGCATAATTGTCAACATAATGACATAAACTTTGTTTGAATAAAACATATAAAACTGTCATTTGGTAAAAATTATAAAGGCAGGAATGTGGGATTGATCTGGGCCTGTAAATTTGTTTCTTCATTAGAAAGAATTCATTTTACATACATATGCTATTTATGTTATTTTGGTAAATACTGTTTGGGGAATTGAAATATTGCATTTGCTTGGACCAATATCTATCAAATATTTAGTATTTTGCTGTTTTGTTGATATTTAATGCTGGCAGATTGCTGAGTAAAAATCACACCAGAAAAAATGCAAATATTACTGCAGTGAATTTTGTTGTTACATAAGAGCTTAATTTATTTTGACCATGATAATAAAAATAAACAAATATTAATTGATATGAATTCAATTATAAGATAGAACTTGAAACACTCTTGTTTATTGTAAAACCTCAATGTCACTCAACCTTGCTGTACCTGAAGTATTTTGTTTTATGGGCTAACCCTCCACATATCTCACACTGTCCCACATGTTGAGTTGGACTTAGAGAGGTGATGGAGCTGTCCCGGTCTGGTGTTAACTGCACATTTACATCAACATTACCCACCCAGATTGACATATCAGTTAGAAAGACATCACACCTACTAACTACCCTGCAGCTCCCTCGTGTACCAGGCTGTAAATTCATGCAAATTATAAAAAATTTCCCACTGAGGGTAATTTTATGGGCATTAATACACCCTGATGGATTAATTTCACCAGAATGTGACAGCCTACAGTGTCTGACTCAGTTTCAATTTGTTCGGAACAAAGTACAATGTACAATGCAGGAATATGAGTCTTGTGCTGTAAATTACCCTAATCTGAGGATTTCTTGAGTTACTGAAACAGCCACAGTATCCAAACATAAAGATTTGCAAAAACTGCAGCAATATCTGTGACAGATCAACCATGACCATAAAACTTGGTCATGCAAGACAAACTGTTATGATAAGTCTATTGCATAGCCTGCTATTATCTTGCGTGACCTACCACATCAAGTTCTATCTTTTCCCAACCATCATGTTAACTTCGAACACTTTATCTAATAGTAATGTTATATGGAATCCATATATTTTCAACAAACTGTATTGACTGTAAAGTACACCCAGTGCTGAATAAACATTCAATGGATTTAACCAGTGCCTAAATCACCCCTTAATTAAATATCAATAGTCTGCTTTATTGTACAAAGTTTTACCTGAAAGCTTTATCAAAATGGTTTTCATACCCACATACTTAGATTAGACATGTGTCAGGACTTTGTTCCACTCTACATTGAGTCAGCTCTATAAATGAGCACGTGGCTCTAGACAGTGGTAGAAATGTGAACAAAATGAATTTCAGCATGGCTGAATGCTTCCCAGAGAAGTTAAGTTGGTGTTGGGTAGAATAGGTCTGCCAAGGGGTGAAGTGTAAAAGAACAGGTCTGCCCGGGGGTGAAAATGCTTCAAACAGTCCTATGGACTGGATACCATGCTATGTAAAAACATACCTTTATCTTTTTATCACCCTGAGGGTGGAATTCCTGGAATGAAGCCAAACCAAACACAGAGTGGGCTGGTGAAAGTGCACTGGAGCCTTATGGGTCACCTTATGGGCCCTTACGCTGGAAGAGTGCACTGGAGCCTTATGGGTCACCTTATGGGCCCTTACGCTGGAAGAGTGCACTGGAGCCTTATGGGTCACCTCATGGGCCCTTACGCTGGAAGAGTGCACTGGAGCCTTATCTTATGGGTCACCTTATGGGCCCTTATGCTGGAAGAGTGCACTGGAACCTTATCTTATGGGTCACCTTATGGGCCCTTATGCTGGAAGAGTGCACTGGAGCCTTATCTTATGGGTCACCTTATGGGCCCTTACACTGGAAGAGTGCACTGGAACCTTATCTTATGGGTCACCTTATGGGCCCTTATGCTGGAAGAGGGCACTGGAGCCTTATGGGTCACCTTATGGACCCTTACGCTGGAAGAGTGCACTGGAGCCTTATGGGTCACCTCATGGGCCCTTACGCTGGAAGAGTGCACTGGAGCCTTATCTTATGGGTCACCTTATGGGCCCTTATGCTGGAAGAGTGCACTGGAACCTTATCTTATGGGTCACCTTATGGGCCCTTATGCTGGAAGAGTGCACTGGAGCTTTATCTTATGGGTCACCTTATGGGCCCTTACACTGGAAGAGTGCACTGGAGCCTTATCTTATGGGTCACCTTATGGGCCCTTACGCTGGAAGAGTATGGTCACATAATTACACATCAAACAATAATAAAAAACAGGCTTTTGCGACATAACAACGTTGCCATCTCAGAAAACGGCAAAATATCCCTGCACTGCACATAACATGTTGTACAAAAATTTTTGACATTGAGCCAAGGCAAGGAAAACAAAAACCCTCTGGTGTGTAAGCTGCCCTACGTCCTGTTTGTTGTAAGCCGGAAGTGCTTGCAGACATACACAGCTACATTAGTTCCAGCTGTTTATACAGTCTTCATGACCTAGGTACCAGCTAATTGGACAGACTGCATATTACGGCTGGTAGACATTCTGGAAAAATTGTGCATTGCTGGCAAACGTTGTGGAAAACTGTGTGCATTGCTGGCATACATTCTGAAAAACATTGTGCATTGCTGGTAAATATTCTGAAAAATGTTGTGCATTGCTGGTAAATATTCTGGAAAACATTATGCATTGCTGGTAAATATTCTTGTGTATTGACTACCACACTGCCTGCGTAACCACCTGGTAACTTTACACGAAAGGAGCAAGAGCTGTGAACTAATTACAACTGCTTCACACAAAGAAATCCAGAGTGTAACAAGCTCATTGCCAGAGTGTAACAAGCTCATTGCCAGAGTGTAACAAGGTCATTGCCACAACTGCAAAGGTACAACAAATGTATTTTATTCAACTTGAAATTTTTTTGGCTTTTATAAAACCCACACTTGCACAACAACAACATGATGACTATAGGCCACTGCAAAAATAAGCCTCTGAACTGGTAAATAACAGAGAAAGACCTCGGGAGGTCAACAACGCAAACATGAAACTTGATGGAGGACAACAAGATGGAATCTGTCTTCCCCAAGCACTTCTTGCAGCCAAACTTGTCCCAGAAGAGAGAGATAACTCCAACCCCAATTTAACACATCTTGTGCAAACAGATTTATTAAAGGTATGTACTGTTGATTAATTAACATGTTGGCAGTTGTTAGCAGAACTGTACTTGTTGATGTGACATACATGATAATAACATTTGATGTTCTTTGTGTCTGCAAAGAAGGATTGAAATTCCATAAAAATTAACAACTATATAATATATGTATGATTTATGTATATATATATATATATATATATATATATATATATATATATATATATATATATATATATATATATATATATATATATATATATATATATATATATATATATATATATATATATATACGCACGCACGCACGCACGCACGCACGCACGCACACACACACACATTATGGTTTCTTGTCCCACATATGAACCAAGCTTTAAATGAGATAATTAGAAAGCAGCAGCCACAAGACGTCAGGGGTTAAGCGGTCCCATCCTGCAAGCCCTGAGGGTAAACCCAAGCACCAGGGAGTGTACGCTGCAAGACCCGGACCTAATACACTTATCCCTGACACAGAATAAAACAGAGTCTGCCACTTGTCCAGGAAGCATCTGGCCAGAAGTCTGTTCCTGCAGTCACAGCTCAGTTTACCAGGCTCAGTTAACTGCTGCGAATGGCAAGAACTCCTGTGTCGTCTCTCCTGGTCCCTCAGACTAGAACCCATGTACACCTATGTGTGTGTTAGTGTTTCCTGCTCTCGCCACAAACAATAGGGAAATAACTAAAAATAATTTCCCTTCTAATATACGTGTCAGGGAATTGAGACAATAAAGAAGCCTTTATAGCTGATATTAAATTGTATATTACATGTATCTTACCAATGATGATGCTTTTCTTAGAACTGGCTAACATGTAACACAGTTACTGGCTAACATGTAACATGTAACAGTTACTGGCTAACATGTAACATGTAACACAGTTACTGGCTAACATGTAACACGTAACAGTTACTGGCTAACATGTAACATGTAACACAGTTACTGGCTAACATGTAACACGTAACAGTTACTGGCTAACATGTAACATGTAACACAGTTACTGGCTAACATGTAACACGTAACAGTTACTGACTAACATGTAACATGTAACACAGTTACTGGCTAACATGTAACATGTAACAGTTACTGGCTAACATGTAACATGTAACAGTTACTGGCTAACATGTAACATGTAACAGTTACTGGCTAACATGTAACATGTAACACAGTTACTGGCTAACATGTAACACGTAACAGTTACTGGCTAACATGTAACATGTAACACAGTTACTGGCTAACATGTAACACGTAACAGTTACTGACTAACATGTAACATGTAACACAGTTACTGGCTAACATGTAACATGTAACAGTTACTGGCTAACATGTAACATGTAACAGTTACTGGCTAACATGTAACATGTAACAGTTACTGGCTAACATGTAACATGTAACACAGTTACTGGCTAACATGTAACACGTAACAGATACTGGCTAACATGTAACATGTAACACAGTTACTGGCTAACATGTAACACGTAACAGTTACTGGCTAACATGTAACATGTAACAGTTACTGGCTAACATGTAATAGGTAACAGTTACTGTTTAACATGTTTGTTAATACAAATAACAGTAGAGGTAAGTTTTTAATATAATGGTGTCCAATATTTAGTACCACTCCAAGCATCCTACATTTCACCCGCAGAGGTAGACATGTATATTTTTGTATATTCAAAGACTATTTGTAGACATATCGTAAAAATATTTAAGAATTATTCAATCATCTTCCTTCCACCTTTTTTGCATAGCCCCTCATAAAATAGCCCCTCATAAAATGCCTCAAGTGAAAAAAACAGGGAAGAAACTGGAAAATCTTGCAGTTGCTGCACATAAGCGATTCCACAGAGATTATATTTCTGTCTATTGTGCTTGTCTACACAACTGAGTGAACTGGGGCCACAGGGCTGATTGACACTACTAGACTTCTAAAAGCAACATGCAATTTTGGACCCAGAAACTGGTGCATGAAAATGTTGATGTTTCATCCGTTTTCTGCTGCATCATGCCGGTCCATAGATATACCATATTCCTCCAAAGATGTGCTATAACAACTAATATGTAAGAACATCTACAACAAATATATTGGTAGGATTGGGTATGGAGAACGAGAGCAAGGGCTCAGAGGAGTGGAGGCAACAGTGAAATGGGAGCACTGATTCAAGGAGAAGGAAAACACAAATCGAGGACCAGTATCCAAGTCAGCCTCATCCCAGTTTTTAGGGACAAAGACAATTCCATGCAAATAGGTTGTTATGAACTAACATAATATATATAAATAAACAAAAAATAAATACCGCCGCAGATCTTATCTTACCTTCTGGACCCAGACTTGGCCGACACGGGTGAATCCCAATGACACCTTCGGTTTGTACTTTTTCGTCTTGACCTTGAAGTTGTACTTTACAGGGGCGGGAAGGGGTGGTGGTGGCAGCAGGCCTTCAGGGGGCGGGGTACGACCTCGTTGCACAGAGTTCTGCGCCTCTCTGTTCTGCGCATTCCACTTGGGCAGGTTCTGCAGCCATCGCTGGGGAAGGCTTTGCGTTGGTGACTCCAACATCATCTTCGGCTTCGATTCACTCTTAAACAGTTTGGGGGGATTATTGTTGCCCATGACCGGCGTGGGTGGCTTCGGCAGTGTCGCTGGTGCCATCTTGCCTGGCTTCGCACTCACTGGACTGTAAATGTTCAGTTTCTTTGCACTGCGTTTCAGGTCCCTCGGCTTGAACAGGGGATTCTGGGTCACGGGTTTGGGGGAGGTTTGGAGATTTGCTGATTTCTGCCCATTCATCCCACATTGCTGCTCCTTTGTCTCGATACTCCGCAGTGGGAATCGCATTTTGGTGGCCGACCCATTGTGGAATTTCGACTTCATGTTGCAGCCATTTTCGATGGGTTCTTCTTTGTGAAGGTCACTCATACCAGGTAGCGCCACTGGCTTCAGGTTTTCATGGCCCTGCTGCATTCCGAACTTGTGTTTGAGTGAGTCGATGCGTGTCGGCGGAGGTGGGTTGCTGACCCCAGTTTTGCGTAGTTTGACTCCTTCGAGGGTGAAACCGGATTTCTTGAAGTTTGTCTGGATTGGTGGTGACAGAATTTGGGGCATCGGTGGTGGGGGTGGGGGCGGGGGTATGTTGGACTCACCATTGACCACGGGAACGGCCGGGGGCGGTGGGGGCATACCCGATGACTTCTGCCATTTTGACTTCTGCTGCCATGGGAAACAGGGTTCGTGACTCTTGTCGCCATCTGCCATGTCATATACACCATTGAAGCCATTCTGGTAACCGTCCGGTCGGAGTTCACGCTCAGCTTCTGCCACCTTTTTACCGAGCGAAACTTGTGCCACGGCCTCCATACAGAGGGGGCTGTTGCGGCTCCCTGGCTTCTTCTCGCAGAAGAACTGCTTGTTCTTGAAGGCAGACGGTTTCACGTTGCTGTCGGAGAACATCATGTGGTCAAAGTCTGAGATGTCGCAGTCGCTCGGTGTCGTTAACTCCTCGCTGTATGATCTGTTCTCATCAGAATAACTCATACAAATCTCGGATTTAAATCCCACAGTTTTGAACATCGCCAAACTGTCAAGACGGTGATGCAAGCTGCAGCACCAGCAGCTGTACTGACAGTGACAATGACGTCACACTGACACTGTGACACTGCCACCACCACGGTTATGTAACATCAACAATGACAAATGACCTTAAGTCCATTAACTTGGTCGAGTCCGACCCACGACTCCGATCTACGAGTTACACTAGATACGGAATAAGTCGAACCAACCTGGGGCTCAGATTTTATACCACCACACCTGCACCAATCTGGTCTGGTCCACCTGTCTGAACCTGAAGGTAACCCCAGTTGGACCTTCCACACACAGGTGAAAAATCCAAAGCCAAACTTCTGGCATTATGTCTGAACATAACTACCAGAATAAAAAATGTCACTAATGACAACACAATCACGGGTTTATCACAAATATTGATGAAGACTTAATTAATATAGAACCATCTCTGGTAACACCTTCCACCCTTCGGACCGTACATTCAGCAGCTGTTGTTTCGCCTGGCAGCTGATTTTCTGCAAGCAGAGGCAGAACTGAACGAGGCGGAAAAATTTCACCCACACCAAGTGTTTGAACAGCCACAGGTGCCACATTCCTACCTAATGGAACATCTCATTCCTCCTGATGGCTCACTAGCTACTTTTCAGTTGTTCATATTTAAACACACAAAGTTGATCCAGACAAACCTTTGCAGGGTGAAACACAGGGCTGTTTATTCAACAATTTCTTCTATTACTATTCCATTCTTCTAGTCAATATTTCACTTTGCTCCTCCTGTACATCTAAATTAGACAGTGACGAATGATGAATTGTCATAGGTCGTGACTGAAACATCAGCAGAAAAAACTTAAGCTCTACTAATATTTTGAGGGCTGCAGAAAGTCAAAGCTAACGTTCATATGAATATTAATAATGTGACGTAAATATATGTTACTACATGTGACAAACCAAAACAATGGAGAAGCATCTGAAGACAGAGACAACAGAACAGGTTTCATTCTTTAGAAATTTGGTTGTAACAACGAGTTAAAGAGGATTTAATATGTATAATTATGAAACAGTCCTTGCCTTTTGTAGTAGTTGTTGGTCAACACAACCATTAACCAATAAATCAACGTATCGTTTCTTACGTACCAAGTTTGAAATGACGAAAAATGCTGTTCAGATGAAAAATGTAAAGGACACTTTTGAACATTCATCGTACACTGTATCTGAAGATAGGTTGACAATCAGATAAATAAAGAATGGTGAAGGTCATCGACAGGTAAATACAGCGAGTGCTGTCTTAGAAGTTGGATGCCAAATGGTAGTAATCATGTGGCCAGTGGCTACATTCTTGGAGGTTCCTGGCTAATGCTCCCTGGGGATGCAAACAATTACTCAACTTTTGTTACATAATTGCAAGGAAAACACTTCTTGTCCCATAATAAGTCAATTCCTTAAGGGCACACGACAGTGTGTGGCATGATTTTTGGACAAGGGTATGTAATATATATATATATATATATATATATATATATATATATATATATATATATATATATATATATATATATATATATATATATATATATATATATTGTATGTTTCATTGCTGTTGTTGATTACACTATTTTATCAGTACATTATTTTCTGATACTTTGTCACAGTTCTAATTAATTCATAGGTGGTGATACAGAGTTTTGCAGGGGTTAAGCAGGGGTTCTGTGGTTAGAACACCAGACTCTCCATTGAGAAGACCCTCTTGCTGTCATTTTGACAGTTTCGTTTATTCCACAGTGCCTCAGTTCACTCTGCTGTAGAAACGAGTATCTGGCTATAGGCAGCAGTGGATACATATGTATGAGTGTTATTTGTGCAGTAATTCTGACATGGCTGAATGCTTCCCAGAGAAGTTGAGTTGGTGTTAGAATGAATACGTCTGCTGGGGAGGGGGGGTGAAATGTAAAACACTTTGAATGGTCCCAAAGACTAGATATGTAAGAACCTTTACCCTCGAAGTAAAACTGAAACAGTAATACACTAAATACATTTAGGTATTGCAACTCTTTAACCTAACAAACGGCATGAAATCAGAAAATGGCCACTTATTCCACGTAGACCTGATCCACAAGCCTCCAACCAGACAGAACCACACCCATAACAAGTCCAGACAATGCAATTCAAACTGGCCTCATTGAAAAAACACAAGGCTCAATACATACACTGTAGTGTCATTTAACATTCAATTAAAATTTACAGATTCATGTGGAAGATGAAAATGTGATAGCAGAGGCTCAAAGTCTCGAGAGATCGTATGATTTTGTGACCGATTTCTATAAATAAAGTTCACCTCACAACCAGAAGGTAGCCAGGTGGAACGAGGGGCCAATTTATAAAAAACTTAGTGCACATTAACTGCCAATTCGCCAGACATCTGGCACACAAACTGGACGTTTACAACGTCCGTCTCTGATGGGAGTCTAAGAAGACTGTACACATTCAGACCTGTTGTACACTGGCAGCTCGACAAGGTCGCTTTGTTAGAGCAACATGGCCACCAGCTGCGAGTGCACCCACAGAACAAGTGGAAGGAAGCTGGAAACTTGAAGAATGCTGCGGGATCGGACTGGATCAAATGAGATCGAACTGACAGTGACAGGTTGCACATAGCAACTGCTGGAAATAGTTACTCGGATTAGCTGAGACTTTGTCAAAGATACAGCTGTAATGCCCAGTTTCAGCATATGGCAAATGGTGTTTAGATAGATAAAACTCCCTTCATTGCTTCAAAGTCATTTCACAAAAATTTGAACCTGTATCAACCACGACATGTCAGCTTGTTTGTACACATTTGTTATTTAGTGTAGGTGAAATCATCAGAAAAACTACTCAATTATTTTTAACCAGATGTGGCCAAAATTTGAAAAATCTGCAAGAAATGGCAAAAGTTGTTCTGCCTCTAGTAATTTATATACCATTCCATACTTCACAGTTAATAGGTTAATCAATACCAAGTAATTACAACTAGAAGAGAACAGATCATGGAATAATGTGTGGGATGTACAAAGGTTGCAGTAGAAGGAAATGGGAAGAGTAAAACGAAGAGAAGCTTCCCACAAGGGTGTTACCAGGTATATCACATCCTAGCCCTGTAAAACAGCACCATGTAATTACAGGACTCAGTCCAAGTGGGAGAGAACTTCCCTTGTCTGGTGTAGTTCTATCCTTAGGATCAAAGTGGGACACCCAGGTGGGCAGACACTGAACATTGCAGGAACAGATACCCCCCTTCCACTTCCCAAAACCTACATCCCTTCGGCATATTGCATACTCAATGTGTTTCCGGTGATGACTGTTCCTTACATCGGAATTTTATTTTGGGTTTTTCAAATAAACAAACAGCCCAGCTGTGTCTGGGTTCCAGGCAGTGATTAGTTCTATATCGAGATACAATGAATCTCTGCCACAGAAGAAGGCAACTGTCTGAAAAATCCACTGGTTGGCAGGATGCCAACTTCTTCTGGGGACTGAAGTAAATAAGCTGGAGAGAAGGGTTATATATTGAGGGATTTCTCTGGGGTTCACCTGGGAAATGGCCAGCCTTTAAAAAGGCCACTCTATCAGTCTGTTTTTGTTAGATCTGTATATATCGTACCAGCCTCCGTAATCAGGCCACCCCTGTAATCAGGCCACCCCTGTAATCAGGCCTCATCATTTCAGTCAACTGGCAGCCTCTTTAGAGAGTTTCTACTGTAGTGTTTTCGTAGAAAGTGGGAGAGTGTTAGTTTACAGAGGAGAGGGGTTAAGAAGGGTTAAGAGCACAATCAAAGGTTACTCAGAGGAATATGGTTTATGTTACATGTTATACTATTTATTTAATATACTTTATGTTTTAGCATATACCACTGCCACAGCACAGACGAATGGTTCAGATATGTGTGACCAATAATAACAATGCTACAAATAATGTATAACTTACAAATTATTACTGTGGGGAAGAGAATAAGATTTGTCTTTGGAAACAAACATTTTAACACATACAGTCGCACCTCGTTATTACACGCCTTGTTATTACATGCCTCGTTATTACATGCCTCGTTATTACGTGCCCCGTCATTACGCGGATTATTACATGTCCCATCATTACGTGGATTATTACATGTCCCGTCATTATGCGGATTATTACATGTCCCGTCATTACGCGGATTATTACATGTCCCATCATTACGCGCATTATTACATGTCCCGTTATTACGCGGATTCGGATATAACGCGATCAGTCGTGGACCCCGATTTTTTGCCACCATGGGAAAATGCCAAATGGGCCTGCTTAAACCTACTTAGAAATGCTTTGACAATTCTCAAGAAACATTAGGCAAACAATGTCAATGAACTAGTATCAACGTGTTGTTTGTTATGCGCTGCCGCTGACGTCAATCGCTATCGCTGTCTCTGTCTCTGACTCTGGCTTCGCTTTGACGGTTTGTAAATTGCAATCGAGATTCACAAATACGTCTTGCGTAAGAATCAGATAAACAGTTTTAAATGCATTTAGTATGCAATACCAACATAAAACTTGGGTGAAATGACATGGTTCCATTACATCGTAAATTTAATAGTTTTCGCGACGCAAAACCAGCATGCCAAATTCCTAAAAAATACGAATTCGTCTTCCCCATATGAAAGGAAGAATCAATGTTAAGTGGTGCGTAATAATTTTATGCTTCGGTCAAGATCGGTTAAAAGACGAAGTGAAACAATTATTAATTCTACTTATTGTCATTTTCTGTGTTTTAACAGCTTACATACTACGTTTGTCAAATGATATACGTTTTCGGCTACTCGGATCCAGGTTATTATTTTTTATTCGTAGGCATATATTGGTAGATCTATTCCATAATGGTATACGTACATGTTTTATTCATTTCAAGAATCAACAGGGTGTGACATTTAAAACTAATACACGTTGATGCTAGTATACTCGTTTAATAAGTTCCACAAACTGCATATTGGCATATAAGACAATGCTGCAAGCACACAGGGCTTCGACAGCGTTCATGGACTTGGTGCAGTGGGAGGTGATCGCTGTTGTTTAGTAGCTCCCTGGTGGCAGATATGGGAACACCCAACGCGCCTCGCTTACATCTCTGTCTGAAATCGTGGACCCGACCACCGCGTTATAACGAGGCTCGACTGTAATATTATTTCCTTCAAATGAATGCTGTCTGTAGTAGCATTTATATATTAAAATATAAAGTGATCATAATATTATGTCACGTTAACATCTTCTTCACAACAGCAGTAGGTTTGTTCCCAGGCACAGATCTTGCCATTTGCTTCCTGCAGAGATTGGCTGTGTGATTCTTCCCTAACCTCGGCTAGAAAGGCATGCAGGTTACTAGTGGAGGAATGACTCTTGTAGGAGTTCAGGTGTTTGTGCTGTGCCAGTAATAGACATAGGATTTCACTGGCAGACGTTCACAAATGTCTTCACAGTTAACTCTGACAAGACCCAGGTCTACACCATCTGACAAGACCCAGGTCTACACCATCTGAGAAGACACATGTCTACGCCATCTGACAAGACCCAGGTTTACAGGTCTTGATTTTTTACAAAATTAATTTGAAATGAAACTAGCAAAAACATCGAATTGAGGAAATTAAACTGAGTATGATCAATATTGACAAGACATTTTTATTTTCGCCCCCATCCTAATTGAAACTAAGCTACATACAGTTGCTTTTACGTGTATTAAACACAATTTTAAATGACAGTGCTGCTGAGACATTTTAGTGCTGCTGAGACATTTTAGTGCTGCTAAGACATTTTAGTGCTGCTGAGACATCTTAGTGCTGCTGAAACATCTCATGCAAACTGAAAATGTCTGCTATTGCGTGCCAACAGACAAGACATTAATTAGCACAAAAAGACGGTAAATTTTATATGTACCTAAAAATTCCATGTATCTTTTATTTTAGGTTTCCATAGTGTCCTGGATTACAGTCTAGCACAGGTGGTCAAGCAGGTGTCCACTTGGCAGACTTGAACAGTTTTTTATTAGGCTATAATATGGCCACCACAAGATCACGCTCCTGAGAACATTATCTCCATTTCCTGGTTATTTGCAAACTTTGCCACATCTTCTAAAAATATTTTTCTTGTGTTATTGCAATGTACAATGAAGGAAATTAGTGGCCAAAACAGAAAATTCTCATTTTGAAGAATCAGCATGATATGTTGTCACATTGCATTATGGAAAAATACGGAAAATGGGTATAATTGCATTGCATTATGGGAAAAGATGGAAACCAACTGTAGTTGCATTACATTGTGGGAACATTACGGAAAACAAGTGTAATTGAATTGCATTCTGGGAAAATATAGAAAACAAATGCAGTTGAATTGCATTATGGGACACATATGGAGACAACAGTGGTTAAGGTCTTAGGAGTCTTTGGGAACATTATTAATTATACAAATAATGCATGTGACCTTTGCAAATGACCTTGTCTAATGATGAAAGTCAATTATTTTGATGATTTTAACAACAGTACCTACTCATTTAGTAAACTGATTTCACACATACTATTTACATACTACAGATTGCGTCATCAACAAACCTGATTCACAATGGGCTAAATGAATTAAGAAGGGAGTTTTAATGAATAACAAAGCTGTGAATTCTGGTGTCCCTTGCTACAACATTTCACCCTGAGACCAGCCACTTGTGAGAAGGCTACCGCTCTGTGGTATCAACATCTGACAAGGGTACTATGTTGCTTAGCAACACTCTCCATAATGCCACATCAGCAGATGTGAGAAGCCAAATGTAATAAACATATCCAGCACCGAAGAGACTATGTGCCAAACAAAGTAAAAAAACTGCAAAGCTTCAGTGAAAAGCACCTACTATAATGCACAGAACTATAAGTGTTTAAGTACAGATGAGAAACTTCCTGCTGTAGATTCTCACAAGTTGCTGCTTTATAAAACAGTAGCATTGTCAGATAACAATGATTAATTGGTGATTAATTCTGTAGCAAATACAAATACCTCTGAAAGCTAGTGAGCATAAATGTCAAGAAAAGAGTCACATCAACGTTAATGTTACACACTATGATTGTGCAAAAGAGGTTTGTGAACTGGAGCAAATGAAAGATGGCAGCTACGATGTTTTCAAATGAAAGATGGCAGCTACGATGTTTTCAAATGAAAGATGGTAGCTATGATGTTTTCAATCAAGAAAAATGCGATGTTGTGATTTAATATCTCAGCACAACATAATTTTGTCTAACTGATGTTTCTACTACTGAGTATTGTCATTTTTCATTATGTAACAACAATGTCATGTACAGCTGTATATGTTTGTGGATTACGAGTCTGCAATAACAATAACAAGCCACACCAAGGCAAGCGATCTTCCTCCAGTTGTTTTGGCCACTGTGGGGCCACTGCCTCTCCTACACATAGCAACTCGGGTCTGTGTTCCCCAGCCTCCCATAGCAGCTGTCCCACAATCAGAAACAGGGGCTACAAAATGCCACCTGAATAATAATGGACCCCACGCAGCTTCACAATGCCTGTGTATTACATTCACGACGGCTGTGCAAGCTTTGATCAGCGAATGCAACGAACAGAATGTAACAAGGAGAAAGTTATCGCACTGAGCGCAGTCGCACAACCACCGGAAAACATCAGCAAAACATCCGGTGAAGAAAACATCAACCCAGAATGCAGACAACAGAATGTCTGGATTTGGGGGCAGTTTTTAGCAGGGAAACATACTAGGGCACCAGTGGCTGCCACCCAACTACAAGGACATCATTAGGAAGGCTGCCCAGATCCCATCTTACTTAGGTGGGTGTGTGTGTGTGTGTGTGTGTGTGTGTGCGTGCATGCGAGCGCGCAAGTGCATGAGTTAGTGTGTGAGTGCGTGCGTGCGTGAGTGAGTGATTGAGTGCGTGCGTGAGTGCATGCATGAGTGAGTGATTGAGTGCGTGCGTGAGTGCATGCATGAGTGAGTGAGTGCGTCACTGAGTGTGAGTGAGTGCGCTTGTGAGCGCATGATGGAGTGCGTGTGTGCATGCGTGAGTGCGTGCATGCGTGAGTGCGTGCATGGGTGAGTGAGCGAGTGCGTGTGTGCGTGAGTGAGTGAGTGAGTGAGTGAGTGAGTGAGTGAGTGAGTGAGTGAGTGAGTGAATCCTTCACAGGGTAGTAATTTTAAAGCATCAACTATTTCCATGTTGCAACCAAAGAATTACAACAGCCTCCCAGATGGACTAATGCTGCATGAAATGTGTCGTTGCACAAGTAGACATTTTGCAGCTGTTTCGAGTCCCAGAAAAGCAAAAAAGTAGACCAGTTCAGCAATAATCTAAGCACTTGATGGCTTATATCTGGCAAAGCCTTCAGCCTAATTGCCGGAAGTCAATTATCAGGGAAGTGAATACCATAATACCCTTCATGAGGGCTTCCTCTTGGCAGACCTGTTCTGGTTCAGCCTAAGTCTACCCTGTATTTCCTCCAATTACACTTCTTTATCTAACCCAGACACACACCCTGTTATGACATTAGGTGTTTTACAGGGGCCCATCTTCCCCAGATGTAGACCCTGTTGTGACTTGAGGTGTTCTAGAGGGCTCCATCTTCCCCAGACACACCCTGTTGTGATGTTAAGTGTCTACAGGGGACATATTCCATCAGCTATATTATTCTATATTATAAATCTGCTATATAAATGCGTGGACTTTCCAATTATTTACTGGTAATCAAGCTACATTATGTTACATATGACAATAATAAGATTACTTGCGTATCATCACTTCTGTGGAGACTGGTGTTCTCAGGAAGAGTCAGGCAGAGATACACGGGACCATTTGGGAAAGATTCAGTCCCAAGAATAACATTCTTTGGGCCAGCAAACAAAGCTGTTGTGAAACACATGTAGTTCACCAAGAGAAACAGTTCTACAGAGTTCTTGTGTCACTGTACGTTACAAAGCAGTGTTGCAATGTACCATATTGTATCTAATAGACGAACAGTTGTTCTTTCTCGTGGTGGTCTTTATAAAGAGGTGAGACTGACTAGTTGTTGTACTGCTGCACTGCTGCACTGCTGCACTGCTGCACTGCTTTGGTTGTTTTCATTTTCCATGAGTAAATTAAATTGGCCATGACATGATTATATCTATAGGTTTTCTCTATAAAGTGAGTTTTTCTGTATCATATAAAATAAATGCAAAAACATACAAGTTATTTAATGGATTCTTTTGTATTGTACTAAGTACATATATTAGCTACAATATGGCAAATTAGGAGACAGATGATCAGATGAACTGAGACAATCGACTCACCATTCCGCTTGTGGTTGTCATTGTATCAGTTGCCAATCCACCGAGCAGATCGTCAAACTGTGATTCGTCGTTCTGCTGTTCGCTGTCCGAGTTCTGTGAGTTTGATGACGACAGCTTAGATGTCTTTGTTACTACGACCGTGCGGACAACCTCGCCACTGCTGAAGGTCTCGACTGTCTCCACTGTCTCTGTCGTCGAAAATGGATCAAACTCGTCCAATGAGGTTGATAGCTGGAATTGAAAGAACTTTGTGATCTTTCAAGCAAACTTGGGAGCAAGTACATTGTATTTGGAATTGTAATGCCAATTCCAATTCCGGAATTGGAATGGTGCTTTATTTTCAAAAGTAATTGGAATTGGTGAAAAAGTAATTGGCATTTTCAATTACTTTTCAAATACGTTTCAATTACTTATTCAATTATGTCATATCACTTCATAACTCAAATTATGTGCCACAAATAATCAATTAAATATATTTGTTTTCCATTATTTACTACAATATGCAGAAATTAAATAAAGCTGCTATTTAATTGATGTTATTTTTGGACGTTGAGTATGTCTGTGGGGTATGTCTGTGGGGTATGCCTGTGGGGTATGCCTGTGGGGTATGTCTGTAGTGTATGTCTGTGGGTATGTCTGTGGTGTATGTCTGTGGGGTATGTCTGTGGTGTATGTCTGTGGTGTATGTCTGTGGGGTATGTCTGTGGTGTATGTCTGTGGTGTATGTCTGTGGTGTATGTCTGTGGGGTATGTCTGTGGGGTATGTCTGTGGTGTATGTCTGTGGTGTATGTCTGTGGGGTATGTCTGTGGGGTATGTCTGTGGTGTATGTCTGTGGTGTATGTCTGTGGGGTATGTCTGTGGGGTATGTCTGTGGTGTATATCTGTGGTGTATGTCTGTGGGGTATGTCTGTGGTGTATGTCTGTGGGGTATGTCTGTGGGGTATGTCTGTGGGGTATGCCTGTGGGGTATGTCTGTGGTGTATGTCTGTGGGGTATGTCTGTGGTGTATGTCTGTGGGGTATGTCTGTGGTGTATGTCTGTGGGGTATGTCTGTGGGGTATGTCTGTGGTGTATGTCTGTGGGGTATGTCTGTGGTGTATGTCTGTGGTGTATGTATGTGGTGTATGTCTGTGGTGTATGTCTGTGGGGTATGTCTGTGGTATATGTCTGTGGTGTATGCCTGTGGGGTATGTCTGTGGTGTATGTCTGTGGGATATGTCTGTGGTGTATGTCTGTGGGGTATGTCTGTGGGGTATGTCTGTGGTGTATGTCTGTGGGGTATGTCTGTGGGATATGTCTGTGGTGTATGTCTGTGGTGTATGCCTGTGGGGTATGTCTGTGGTGTATGTCTGTGATGTATGTCTGTGGGGTATGTCTGTTGCCTGTGGTTGCTCTATTCACAGGCTTTTATTTTGATATAGAATTGATAACTGCAATTGGAACTTGTATTTGTAATTGGAATTGGCATTTGTAATGTGTATGTAACTGGAATTGCTATAAAGTAATTGACCCCAAGTTTGTTTTCAAGTCATGTTCATAGAAACATTCCAAATTGTGTTCAAAGGTAATCTCTTCAGTGCAACTTTCACTCCTCTCATTTTAGATTAAACTCATGAAAAATCAAACCTACCTAGTGTCGATTACAAGTTACTTAGCTTATATGTACAAAGTTGTTATATATATGGTTTTGTTGAAATCAATGGACAAACTATTAAATTATTTTTGACCATAATTATCTCCGTAGCCGTCAAATTCCATGATTGGTCGACCAGTATGTTTAGTCGACATGGTGCCAATAAAACAATGCTCTGGCATAGAAAGCACGCAATGCCAGTTGTATTGCATTTGGTGGAAGTCTACAAATTGTGTGTTTACCCGTTCTCTGCAATTGTGAACTCTTCAACCCAACCCAAAACAAAACTGCAGCATTCATTGTCATTTTGTTGTTATCAAGATATATCAATCTGCTATGTTATGTGACTCGGTTACTTAACAAACAAACCATGCATATATAAACATGCTCATGCAGTGAATGAGACATGGACGTCTTTGCCAGGGAGTTGAGGTTGTATCAGAAAGAATAAGACTACAGTAGGGTTGGTTTGAAACAGTTGGGGAAAAAGAAGCTACATGTTCTCGCCATGTTTGAAATAAAATGTGTCTTGTATTTCATCTTCAAATAGGGTGTCAGTTCATCAAGTCTGGAGGTAATTGCTTCAGCAATGTGTTACAATACAAAACAATAGAACATACTTGGTAAAGAAGTATAAATGGGTAGGGGGAGAGACACCATACTTGGTAAAGAAGTATAAATGGGTAGGGAGAAAAGAGACCATACTTGGTAAAGAAGTATAAATGGGTAGGGAGAGAGAGACCATACTTGGTAAAGAAGTATAAATGGGTAGGGGGAGAGAGACCATACTTGGTAAAGAAGTATAAATGGGTATGGAGAAAGAGACCATACTTGGTAAAGAAGTATAAATGGGTAGGGGGAGAGAGACCATACTTGGTAAAGAAGTATAAATGTGTAGGGGGAGAGAGACCATACTTGGTAAAAAAAAGTATAAATGGGTAGTGGGATAGGCCATACTTCGTAAAGAAGTATAAATGGGTAGGGGGAGAGAGACCATACTTGGTAAAGAAGAATAAATGGGGAGAGAGATCATAATGGACAAACAGCAATTGTGTGTGCATGCGTGCATGTGTGATGTGTGCAGACAGACATAGATATTAAAATATTTATGCATGACAATGTATGTACATAAGAAAATATGCCTGTGTGAATGTGTGTATATATAAAGAAGACAAAGATAACAAGACAAATGGCGAGACAAGTGGATAGACACATGTACAGACAAATGGAGACATGTACAGACAAATGGAGAGACAAATTGAGATGCAAGTGGAGACAAATGGACAGACAGATGGATACAAATGAATAGACGAATATAGACAGACATATAGAGAGGCCTTGTGAACGAACGATGCACTGATGGGAGCTGGGAAACAGAGAGAGTGGGATAAGGTATTTGATTAGGAATAGGGAGAAGACACCAGTGTTGACAAGACAACCAGAGATAGATCCGGACTCAGTTAGTTATCCCTTCGCAGCACTATACCTGTTCCCCACTTTTTCCATCACCCTCCTCCTCATCCTCATCCCGATACTCTTCCCCTGATTCCCTGTCCTCCTCCATGTTTTCTTCCTCATCTCTTGTGTGCACAACAAAGAGATCAGAGGACTCCCTCTGTTCCCTGTTGGCGGGAGGGGGAGAGAGGGCCTCGTCCTGGTCTCCCAGCTCCAGAAGGGCATCTACGTTTGCCATTGCCACAGTTGGGGTGTCGTGCGTTCCTGGAGGGTGCTGACTGGGGGTTAGTGGGGCAACACAACAATGTCAACCGTGCGTGCAATCAATAACACACCTGCAAACACATGTGAACCGGTGTGTTAACACAGTGAAAGTAACTGGAAGTAAACACGTTCCAAAGCCACTGATGAAAATGAAATGTGTTAGTACAACAGTTGGTAATGTGTTAACACATTGTAAATATGTTAACACATTGTGAACATGCAGTGAAAGATGTGTTATTGCACCTGTCAGCAACTGTTTGCCTCTTGAGAAAGGCCAGCAGTGGGAACGAGATTCAGAAAGTGTACATGGCAGGAATTATGCCACATATTACGTATGGTTTCGTACTGTCACTACAGCATATTATAGTTGTACATCTTTATTATGTCATCTAGGTCGAAATTTAGATCCCAGATTTTGGCACATGTTTTTATGTTTTCGTCCACCAACTTTCCTCTTGAGACAAACACTGACCAGCGCATAACACACTTTTACAGATAGCTATGAATCAACACATTAACACAAATGAAGAATGTGGTAACTGTGTTGGAAAATAACTATTTAATAAACACAACAAAACTATACAGATCATAAAGTTGACAATATAAATGTTTGGTCATCAAAACAACAAATACTTAGCTAACAAACTTATTTACCACTTAATTGTTTGTCATATTTCTTTTGGCAGTGCCACCTATCTTAGTAAATTTAGACCCATGACTATCGACACATAAATGCCATCAATATGTGGGAACTTCAGATATTTGGTCAACTTTGTGCCAAGTTTCAACAGCCCACTGGTACATGTGAAGAAACAAGTACATGCAAACAACATAACTGTAGCCAACTGTTTCTGCATCAACACTAAAACTACATCTGAAAACACATGTTAATATAATACACGGCATGTGAGGGCCACTTGAAGCAGCGGATAATTTGATACATATGTGAAAGAAATTGTTTCTCAAGTACTGTAGACAGGTGAGACTGCAAGTCTGACTTACTGGGACTGGGGGGTGGAGTGTGCCCCCCCTCCGACAGAGGCAAGAAATGGAAATGAACCTCAAAGCATGTTAAGAATGGACTAAATCAATAAAGTTATTCATCATTATTAATTTTATGATATTCTACTGCATGTTTGAAACTGTGCTGTTAGAATAAAGTATATGTTATGGACGAAGAGTGTATAAATGTATGAGTCAAAACATGCATTTCTGTAAGAATTATTAAAAAGGAACGTGAAACTGCATAAACGAATTCATAATTTTATCAATATTAGATTGGCTATTTAAAAAAATATATATATATAAAATAAATAAATTGTTCACATATACAATCTGTCAGGATACAATGTTCTATCATACAGAGTGTTATTATATTACAACATAATCATGAGTACAATGCTGCTCTATAAATCTCCAGTGTGTCCCACTCTTTTTTCTTGTTTCCCAGATTCTCTCTTTTCCCAGGTTCTGTCAGTGTCTAGCTCCGGAAATAGCACAATCCCTGGCAGCGTTACACAACACTTCAACACTGTGAATAAGAGCCATAACACAAGAAGACAAATGGACTGAGGGTGAAACTGTGTGTTGGCATCTCAAGGCATTCCAGCACATTGCATGTGTGAGACACCATCAATACAGGATACAGAGACTGGCCTGTTTGTGTTATCTGGGATGCAATGTACCAGTATGAAAACACACACATGCCTGTGCACCTGCCCGCACGCACGCACGCACGCACGCACGCACGCACGCACGCACGCACGCACGCACGCACGCACGCACACAGCTTCTTCAGAACATGCTAAAGAAATAATGTTATATTATGTCTCTCTTGTACCTGCAGAAAGCACACTCCATTTATTTCTACGGTATGTGGTTCTGGTATACTGCTACACTGTCTGTGAGAAGTGTGGGATATTACATGGAGACCTCAACAGTAACGGGGAAGAACAACCATTTAATGCATTCATAAGAATCATCCTACCTCACAAACACTGTGATGGAAACACTGCCAGTAAGAATAGGAATCATCCTACCTCACAAACACTGTGCTGGAAACACACTGCCAATAAGAATAGGAATCATCCTACCTCACAAACACTGTGCTGGAAACACACTGCCAATAAGAATAAGAATCATCCTACCTCACAAACACTGTGATGGAAACACTGCCAGTAAGAATAAGAATCATCCTACCTCACAAACACTGTGATGGAAACACACTGCCAGTAAGAATAAGAATCATCCTACCTCACAAACACTGTGATGGAAACACTGCCAGTAAGAATAAGAATCATCCTACCTCACAAACACTGTGATGGAAACACTGCCAGTAAGAATAGGAATCATCCTACCTCACAAACACTGTGCTGGAAACACACTGCCAATAAGAATAAGAATCATCCTACCTCACAAACACTGTGATGGAAACACTGCCAGTAAGAATAAGAATCATCCTACCTCACAAACACTGTGATGGAAACACACTGCCAGTAAGAATAAGAATCATCCTACCTCACAAACACTGTGATGGAAACACTGCCAGTAAGAATAAGAATCATCCTACCTCACAAACACTGTGATGGAAACACTGCCAGTAAGAACAGGAATCATCCTACCTCACAAACACTGTGATGGAAACACTGCCAGTAAGAATAAGAATCATCCTACCTCACAAACACTGTGCTGGAAACACACTGCCAATAAGAATAAGAATCATCCTACCTCACAAACACTGTGCTGGAAACACACTGCCAATAAGAATAAGAATCATCCTACCTCACAAACACTGTGCTGGAAACACACTGCCAATAAGAATAAGAATCATCCTACCTCACAAACACTGTGCTGGAAACACACTGCCAGTAAGAATAAGAATCATCCTACCTCACAAACACTGTGATGGAAACACTGCCAGTAAGAATAGGAATCATCCTACCTCACAAACACTGTGCTGGAAACACACTGCCAGTAAGAATAAGAATCATCCTACCTCACAAACACTGTGATGGAAACACACTGCCAATAAGAATAAGAATCATCCTACCTCACAAACACTGTGATGGAAACACACTGCCAATAAGAATAAGAATCATCCTACCTCACAAACACTGTGATGGAAACACACTGCCAATAAGAATAAGAATCATCCTACCTCACAAACACTGTGCTGGAAACACACTGCCAATAAGAATAAGAATCATCCTACCTCACAAACACTGTGATGGAAACACTACAAATGCAGCTATTCGCAGCACCACATAAACTCATATATGAAAATACTGATATTTTCATTAGGTAGAAAGCAGCGATTCTTGAAAGCACAACAGAATTTGCAATTCTTCGTTTATGTGAAGCTGGACAGCTACCAAAAGTGTGAACAGTTTAATCATTTCCAATTGTGTTATTTAATATCCTCTAAACACTTGACTCGTGCAGGAACGCCTTTCTCCCCACTTGGATGATGTCATATTCACATAACATAAGCTAACCAGGTCAGACAGAATGACGGGAACCATATGGTGAACTCACTTGTTTATTTCTAGTCATAGACGTACCAACAAACTAGAGTCTTGTGAGTTTGTTTCTAGTCATAGACGTACCAACAAACTAGAGTCTTGTGAGTTTGTTTCTAGTCATAGACGTACCAACAAGTTGCAGTCATGTGAGTTTGTTTCTAGTCATAGACGTACCAACAAGCTGCAGTCATGTGAGTTTGTTTCTAGTCATAGACGTACCAACAAGCTACAGTCTTGTGAGTTTGTTTCTAGTCATAGACGTACCAACAAGCTGCAGTCATGTGAGTTTGTTTCTAGTCATAGACGTACAAACAAGCTGCAGTCTTGTGAGTTTGTTTATAGTCATAGACATACCAACAAGCTGCAGTCATGTGAGTTTGTTTCTAGTCATAGACGTACCAACAAGCTACAGTCTTGTGAGTTTGTTTCTAGTCATAGACGTACCAACAAGCTGCAGTCATGTGAGTTTGTTTCTAGTCATAGACGTACCAACAAGCTACAGTCTTGTGAGTTTGTTTCTAGTCATAGACGTACCAACAAGCTGCAGTCTTGTGAGTTTGTTTCTAGTCATAGACGTACCAACAAGCTACAGTCTTGTGAGTTTGTTTCTAGTCATAGATGTACCAACAAGCTGCAGTCATGCGAGTTTGTTTCTAGTCATAGACGTACCAACAAGCTACAGTCTTGTGAGTTTGTTTCTAGTCATAGACGTACCAACAAGCTGCAGTCATGCGAGTTTGTTTCTAGTCATAGACGTACCAACAAGCTACAGTCTTGTGAGTTTGTTTCTAGTCATAGATGTACCAACAAGCTGCAGTCATGCGAGTTTGTTTCTAGTCATAGACGTACCAACAAGCTACAGTCTTGTGAGTTTGTTTCTAGTCATAGATGTACCAACAAGCTGCAGTCATGCGAGTTTGTTTCTAGTCATAGACGTACCAACAAGCTACAGTCTTGTGAGTTTGTTTCTAGTCATAGACGTACCAACAAGCTGCAGTCATGCGAGTTTGCTTCTAGTCATAGACGTACCAACAAGCTACAGTCTTGTGAGTTTGTTTCTAGTCATAGACGTACCAACAAGCTGCAGTCATGCGAGTTTGTTTCTAGTCATAGACGTACCAACAAGCTGCAGTCTTGTGAGTTTGTTTCTAGTCATAGACATACCAACAAACTACAGTCTTGTGAGTCAACAGATGTGGCTATTTTAAAAATTTAAAATAACTTGTTTGATTTGTAGTAGATCAAGTACATGACTTAGTGACCATTACTAATGCTCTGCTACCTGACAGTGGACGCTAACAACCATTGACCATCCCACAACTGGTCATGATGCTATAAAACTACTTCAGTGGAAAGTGTATTAAAATATTATTTTACACCAATTTATAAGCCACTGAAACATCCAAATGACTTGCTTTTTAAATAACAGATTCCAACAAATTCTGTTGATTTAGAAACCAAAGAGTAATTGAATTAATACAGAACTCAACAAGGTGGATGTAATGATAGAATACCTAATATCATTTAACCGATTTCTGGTCAGATACCAGTGCAGACCAATGTTAGACATACAGAGTTGATTCAGTCATGCTGGTATCGTGCTGAGGTTAGTTTCATGAGGTAAGCATCTACATAAGTAAAACCAAAGATTACGGTGTCCAATTTGCACTCCAATCTCCAAGCATACGTTGTTACAACCAATCTTTACAAGAAATTTATCAGTGTGATTCAGTGACAGGATGCAGTAAAGATGGGCAATTTGTGGGTGTTAATGTGGTCTATATACATATACAGAGTGGTCTATATACATATACAGAGTGGTCTATATACATAAACAGAGTGGTCTATATACATATACAGAGTGGTCTATATACATATACAGAGTGGTCTATATACATAAACAGAGTGGTCTATATACATATACAGAGTGGTCTATATACATATACAGAGTGGTCTATATACATATACAGAGTGGTCTATATACATATACAGAGTGGTCTATATACATAAACAGAGTGGTCTATATACATAAACAGAGTGGTCTATATACATAAACAGAGTGGTCTATATACATAAACAGAGTGGTCTATATACATATACAGAGTGGTCTATATACATATACAGAGTGGTCTATATACATAAACAGAGTGGTCTATATACATATACAGAGTGGTCTATATACATATACAGAGTGGTCTCTATACATATACAGAGTGGTCTATATACATAAACAGAGTGGTCTATATACATAAACAGAGTGGTCTATATACATAAACAGAGTGGTCTATATACATATACAGAGTGGTCTATATACATATACAGAGTGGTCTATATACATATACAGAGTGGTCTATATACATATACAGAGTGGTCTATATACATAAACAGAGGAATTCTATCTGCGTTCAATTGACAATGGTTTCTCCAACATCATTCTCTCAGCCCTACTAGACTCATTCTCCACACATCTACACATACACTAGTCATCTACAACACCACAGAACCTGTGCATTATTTAGATGATTTTACATTTTCTAATCCTTTTCTGACAGTTATACAGTTACAACAGGTACAACAGGTACAACAGGTACAACAATGTCCGCAGTATGCTGTAAATAATGCATACATCAACTTTATATTAGATTTGACCTTTTACTTAAAAAGTATGTTTGGGTATGTTAGTTGAGCCAGAGGTTTGGTGATAAAGGTGACATTATGTGCCAGGGAAGACAGAAGTACTCCAAAAGCTAACTAGAGAAGGTTGCTAATGTCATCCTTCCAGAGAAGCAATGCATGGTGGCTACATCTGGTGAACAGAGCAACTACTAGTACTAGTCAGTGTGTGTTACTGCCAATATAAAGTAGGTGTAATATTATATAAACTGTATTTTGAAAGTTAACCATAAGATTATATCAAACCAACATTTTAACAAGATTATGCTCTGCACATATCACATATTGGTGTCGCAGGAAAGATATATCTCAAAAAGGTAATGACTAACTCACTAAAACACTGCTGATCATGATAGAGCAGTAAAATGTCTTCTGCTGACCTGACAGAACATCAGTTTGCATTATGTGACCGACATGTTAACATTACATGACTTGACATAACATGACAGGCATGACATGATTACATGACAGGTCTGACATGATTACATGACACTGACAGGCATGACATCATTACGTGACATACATGACATCATTACATGACAGGCATGCTGACATTTGTAATGTCACTATCATTTAGAATATTGCTGCAATGACTGCATACAACATACTTTCAGAGGCCTTTCTCACAGCTAACCCCCCTTCCTTGTTTCTAAATAAAATGCAGCATTATTACCATTATAAAAATATCATTTATATATAGCTGTCCCAGTAAGCATTATAATCAATAAAAAAATAATAACATCTACATACAGCTGTCACAGTAAAACATTATCATAATTATAAAAATAAATATTTACACACACACATATATATAAATATAATATATATATATAATTATATCCCAGTAGACAGACTTGTTTACGCCTGCCACTGTTAATTGATAAAGTATCATATTCTCATCCCAGACAAAAAACGAGTGTTAGCCTAAGGATGCAGACCTATCCATGCGACCCCCCTCACACACACACCTGGTGGATGCAACAAAATGCCAATTAAAAGAGAGAATCCAGGAAATGCGAGGAACGAATCAACACAGGCACCAAGTGGCAAGGAGCCAGACATTCCAGCCACATGGTCCGGTGGCAACAAATACAAGAACAGCAGAAAGAAAACTCACCAAAGGGTGTGGACGCAGACAACAACAGGCGTGGTTGTGGGTAATCCGGGAGGCGATGTGCGGTGCTGCCTACAGCTGCCCCTAATCCAACGTGTACCCCAGCAGCGGGATTGAAGACGACAGTAGGAGCAGGGCTGTTCTGTGACTAGATGGAGTGGAGCCAAGAACCATGAGAGCACATGGAAACACGAGCGGTGCCAGACAATCCCGGATGTTCCATTTATTGATATGCAGGGGGCGAGGGAAGCCAAGAGGAATTCCTGGTTACAGTGTATCATCATGCCAGAGCAGTCACATATTTCAACAGTCACAGGAGCAGGTCTAATCATCCCTCAATCTGCACAGTTTGCTTGTGTACTGTATACACTGTTTAACCCTTTGCTCTCTCGGTGGGTTTACCTCACCATGGCTCGCCCCTGTTACTCTAACCTGTCATGGTTGCCATTGCGTAATCTAGCTTTTTCCTGCACAATTTATGGTCTTGCCACCAATGTTAGTTTTGTCTCCTATGTAGGGTTGTTGAGTAAACAACCTGGTTATTTATATACCCCATGGATCTGTTCTGGCATAAACAGTGTGACTGATAGAATGGAATACTTGTAATCCCACCAAAAAGGATACATTAATTATTTTAATTGTTCCAGATTTCAATATGAATGGCTACTAAACTACTCCAAATGTTGTATGAAACTATTGGATAAGTCCAGGACAAGTTCACAGAGACATCTAACTAATAACGTTTTTGATTTTCATCATGTAGTATTCATCATGTAGTATTCATCATGTAGTATTCATCATGTAGTATTCATCATGTAGTATTCATCATGTAGTATTCCTGTTATTTCTACCCCCATTCACAACTCTAAATTCCTACTTTCCCTTTCTTGTACAACCCAACCTTCTTCAGCGATGTCATTATAACACTAATACTTTTCCCAGCTAACTCCCACAGATTAACCCATTACAAATACTTGTTCAATGTCTTCCCATGGCTTCATCCCACCCTCCCTTAGGCTGCAGGGGATTACATCTAGCTTTTCACTGCTCCTTATCATCCCAACTTCACCTTCCTGTCAACCCAACTTGTTCCTATCTTTGAACCCCTCTTGTGCTGTTCAACCTTCACCAATGTTTTCCTTCTTCAAAGACGTGTGGGACAAAGACCTGCCTAGGGTACGAGTCTGTATGTTCTGGTCCGGGTTCAAAGGGTTAATGACAATATTTACTTCACAAGCTCCTAGCTACCAAGTCTGCCAAACACATGAAGCAGAAACTGATAAAAAACACCAGAGATTATGAAAAATAGATGACCTAGAATACAGAAGTATATTACTACTCAACATGCATGTGAAAAGATCACAGTTATGTACATGTTAGATGATTTATTTAATCAAAAGTGTGTTAGCTGTTCGAATGTCTTCCAAAACAATGTGTTCTCTGTGAACTCCAGCTTGTCAACTATTGTAATAGTTGTTGGTGAGCATAATGCATATGAACATTAAATTACTAATGGTTTCGCTCGTTTTACTGAGCGAGATGATTATACTGATCATATGGGGTAAATTACTCACTGAGACAATGAGAACTGTCAACATAATAGTCGTGATAATAACGTATTAAAGTTGAGGTCCTATTTTAGCATTTAGTACTTGATTGAAGATAGTTTAGGAACAGGTCAAATTTGTTATTACATGACAGTTTAGCCTGGTCATTCTGACTACCAAGTCAGAACAAACAGTGGCTTTATCATCTGTTTTTTTTCTTTTTAGAAGGATCATCATTACATTATAATTATAGATGATCAATGACATATGCCTCCATGTTGTCGTCATGAAAAGTAAATTTTGTTCCATTAAAGTTCATAGTATAAATAAGCAATGATTTACTTGTGCTGAGTAAAAGTTGCCATACTTCCTGGCAATCTACAAGATTCTTGAAAACAAGCACATGGAATGTAATAATATTATAAGTTGTGATATATGTGTAATTGTAAATGTATCAATAGAAGCTCATGTTTATTATCAGTCACTTTTCTGTTCTCTCTGTCTCTTTCTAATTATCTGGAGGATGGGTCCAGTGGAGAAATATTTACAATATTTCTCCACTGGTGTCTATCGATCATTTAGCTGCCTAGACCTCATTAATAATCATATTTGAGTGTACAGTGACTGTATATACCTGTCAGATGTGTGTCACATTGTTGCTATGTTCTACACAAGTTTCTTCCCTTTAATAAAATAAGAACATCTACCCTAGTTACTTGGACAGCTATGTGGAATATTTGTTGTATATTGAGTTCCTTGATTCCAGTGTTGCTGCCTACCATGCTTAGGTATCACAACTGATGTGGACATCTCTTATTTCCCAAGGGAAGTTTGAGCCATGATGACATCAGACATTCCAAAAGGGGTTACTGTTTCCCTGAGGGATGAGTTTTCCAGGACACCAGGACATGCAGAGACCACAGGAATCTGTAGTGGATTCACCGCCAGTGACTCAGGGCTATACATACCCTATCACTTACCTTAGTGGATTACCCCCAAGCAAAACACCCCAGGAAACAATCAATTTAACCCTTACTTTCTCAGGTTATCTGACCACTTATGCTAGGGATGCATGTGCAGTGCATGCATGTGTAAGTGCACACATATGTCTACCAGATGTGCACACGCCAACCACATGAAGAGATTCCCCAGTGAGTGAACAACTGGTCTGCAGCTGTGTAGTCCACCAAGCTATTTATAGCTTTCCTGGAAGTGATTCTAGGAACAGACAGGGATGCACTGGGAGGGGTGATTCCAATCTTCTCCTCTTTCTGCTTGGATGCCATCAAAGCATCCTCGCACAGCCTCCCACGCTATGGGAGGGGAATCCATGCACTGGGAATGAAGTATGTAAACAATCCCAGAAGCAAGACTAGTTGCCATTCTATCATCTTCCCTGTGCTGATCAAACTGGGGTAAGACCACAATTTACTTTACCTTTAGAAGCTATAATAAAAATAATGTGTTGTACTCCTGAAATGTGGCCAACATGCTGAGCAAAGAATCTACAACCATTTCAGAAACATAAATCTAGGTAACTTAAAATGAAGCCACAGCAATGCTGTCCTGCCACCATGCCCCATATTTCAAACAACGCCTTCCTCCACTTCATGATCTGACATGGCTGAGCCAACGACATCAGAATGTCCCCTGCCAGACCACACACTTCCTATGAATGTACAATCCACAACAAATAATACATGGCTCCTGCCTTGCTAATATGGGGAGTATTCCAACAGGAAGCCCATGCACGTCCCCAGGGAATACCATGCAGGTGATTGGGGATCCCTAGTGAACCTGCAGCAGGCTTCAGATGAGTCTAGCATCCTTGGGGTTCTCTGGGAAGACACTGGTGCTTCTGTGGTCAATGTAAATCAATGCGAGGAAACTGTACCTTGTGTAGGAGAACACACACCATACAACAATTCTATAGGAATTGGGTCAACATAAGACATAAATGATAAGGACAACATAATGAAAGTTTGTCTACTGATGGTACCACTAATTTCTCACCATTTTACAAATGTTGTTCAGCTCTGTTACTAAGTTTTGATGACATCATTGGACAACTGATGACATCATTGGACAACTGATGACATCATTGGACAACTGATGACATCATTGGACAACAATTACATTAGTTTTGTTCCGACCGAACCAATAAAAGTAGTTCCAAAGATAGGACAGAAGGCACATGATAGGACATGATAGGACAGAAGGCACATTATAGGACATGATAGGACAGAAGGCACATGACGGGCAATGACACTGCTGTACTTGATCAATGGTTGGCACGGCATGAGGACAACCATCGAAGTATGAGAATGGGTTGGCCTGAAAGAGAGCTTTACTCAATGGAAAGAGATGAGAAAAGTCACTGGAGCCAAAAGTGATGCAGTGTTAACAAAGTTTCTGCTTGACAGGTTTTCGTCAAATTGATTTATTCGCAAACTGCCTAGCCTAGGTATGCTTCAGGACTATGAATATTGAAATCGCGCTATGTGTACTAAATGGAATTGCATATTGGTTTTGTCCTAGGAGCATTATACAAGTAACAGAAATTTATATAAGTGTTGAGACCAAAGTTTTTTCTCTCTGCCTAACAGAGTTGCATATTATATATATATATATATATATATATATATATATATATATATATATATATATATATATATATATATATATATATATATATATATATATATATATATATATATATATATATATATATATATATACTGTGGTTTTGTCGTAGAAGCATTATAACAAATATATAAGTTGAGTTGTCTATGATCTTTGCTAAGTGTCTGGCTAGAAATAATAATTCACTCGGCTGATGTTACTTTCATTTCAGTTTCAACATGAAGAATACTACTGGCTGGACACCAATGCAGCCGTCACATATTCCTGAGTTGACAGTCAGTGGTTACAGTATGTTTGTTCAGGCAGCTGCTCTGAGTCAGTAGAACCAATGTAAGTACAACCTGCTGCTGCCGGTAGGATTCTACTTGAGAACTTGTTTGTATTGTGAAAAGCATTAATTTCTACTTTATACCAGCCAACCCTCACAGATTTAGAGTCCTAAGAGTCCTGCTTTGTCGTGTAACTCCTGCCCCCCTGGCACAGCAGAATCTATTCTGGATTGTAGACTGAAACAAAAATTGGCGATCATCACTCACTTTTGCAAAACTGCGCTCCCATAGATGTCACATTTTGGGTCTAGTAGAGACTTACAAAACACCACAGAGTATCTTCTGGGGCCCTTCAGTGGAACCCAGACCCCATGCCATGGGGGCTGGTTCATGTCATGTTCTGCTTTGTTAAAAAAAATTAATTTCTCCGGGATTTAGAAATTCAGAGGTTGACAGGTATATACTTATGACAGTGCTACAAAAATATTGATGAAAATAATCCAATCATAAAAGTAACTGTAAGCGACTACAACAAACTGTTGTTTCATAACACGTTCTCACTCACATTGATCTGTTTTTTGAAAGCAGTATTTTCTTGCCAGTGCTTAGCCTCACAGCTTGGCTGTTGATAAGAAACTAATACATCAAAGATTAAATAGCAACTTCAAACTGACAATTACCCGATAGTCTTCCTGGATGAACTCTAGTTATGCAAGACTAAAATGCTGTTTTAACTCCCCAAAAGGTTACCCAAGAAAGGACCATCAAAGACACAACGCTGGTCCCAAAAAATTCCTTTACTACAGGAGGGAAGACTCCAGGTTCTCTGACCATCTGGTGGGAAGTAGCATCAAGGAACAGAGTGCAGAACCCATTCTAATTACCTGAAGGTCTGGATCATCTTCCATCTCCCAGGAGGTGAGAAATGTGAGGAATGCAATTCAGATGCAATCACCCCTCCCATGGAGAAATAAACAGCATTACTGTCTGACTGGGGTTGTTTCTGGTTTTCCAACATTCTACATTTTGTGGCTATGCTAATTAGAGGGGTCCATAATACCTTTTAACTAGAAGAATTATAAGGCCTTTTCTTGTAACATCAGACTTTTTTAGGTCAAAAAATATAAAAATGTATACACGGTAGGGAGTAAATTCAATAATAGGAGTACGTATTCCCTCACTCTTTGTGAAAAGTCCAACATCAGAGGTGAATATTGAGCAGTTAAAAAGAAACTACTTTCAGAATGTTCACTTCAAATATGTGCATGTCAATTTTCCCAATTGCATCTTATTTGCAGGCATATCCATCATGTTACTGCCATATCCATCATGTTACTGCCATATCCATCATGTTACTGCCAAATCCATCATGTTACTGCCAAATCCATCATGTTACTGCCAAATCCATCATGTTACTGCCAAATGTTAAGAGATCATAATGTTTACAAACATTTGCCATTTTCCTTTATGTCTATCTGTAGTGTATATGTGCTACACCTTGACAAATAAACCTAAACATGCTCCACTAAGCAGCTACGTTTGTCATTTAATCGATGTTAAGGATTGATTACAGCAGATAAAAGATATTCTTATCTTAGGCTCCACCGTGCTCCTTAACTCCTCGTCATAAATCCAACAAACATGGAACACGATAAGATTCCATATCATCCTCAAAAATCAAAACCACTGAAGAAATCAGTTTACACCAATACCTACCTAGTACCTACTTCTAAATGCTTCAAAGAATTGTGCAATTTTCTATGAATCCAATACTAAAGTTATGTACAGAATGAACTAGTCATAAACAAACGTCGGTAAGTTTGATGCTGACCTACAAGAGAAAGAAAGGCGAATTAAGAAGAAATTAGACGTGGAAAGGATTACAATCACTTTAAATAAGGAATTGCCTTCAAGGCTCAAACTTAGATTGTTAAAAACATACATTAAAATTCAAAATTATTTTCAGATGACCAGAGCCTCAACAGAATCCTTTCCTACATATTTCTTACACTGCCAACTTTCTCACAACTGTCTTGTGGTTGAATACCTAACAATCAACCTGGGATGGCAAACAGTTGAATGTAGCCGACACCAAACAACACATACACTGCATGACCTTCTAAAAATAAAACATAACTATTGAAATCAAACTCCACATCTACTAAACCCATCACAAAAACAGGGTCATTATTTACCCTCTAAGTTCGGCCTAAATGTGGTAGTTTATTCATCATAACCTGAGCTATCTGAATATGGAATACTATCGCAGCATGAATCACTAGTAACAAAAACCATCATTCCAAGAAGCCATTGTGAAGCACTAGCTTCGATCCACCTCAGTTGTGACAACAACACTTCATACACTAAAGAAACTCTGCTTAATTCAACTTATCAAAGGCAACTATCAGGAGTAGCCTAACACTATCAGGAGTAGCTTAACACTATCAGGAGTAGCCTAACACTATCAGTGAACTTTGACCTACATCAAATGATGCAATGTCTTTATTTAATGTCACAAAAACACCCCTGCACACTAACCCCAAAAAGGCTCCCACCATAGCCCACGAGTAGGCTCTGTTGAATAAGATTACTTGAGACAGCAAAATCACCCAGTGTGCTGTAAATCGTGCACCTGAAACAATATGGTGCCGCCACCTACCAGCAAAATTAGCACTTCATGTGAGAACTGGTTCTGAGATTCCACGTATCTGACTATGATTTATTTATAAATCTAAGATGTTTTTATAAATTTTATTGAACATGCGGTTCACTCTTAGACATTTCATATTTGTATTTGTTGCAAGAAAGACAACACTCTTGTTTTTGATGCAACTGAACCTTATACTAAGGGGTCATCCATAAAGTACGTCATGCTTAAGGGGATGAGGGGTCTACGGGCAAGCGTGATGAAGTATTACATGGGGGTGGGGGGGTCTCTGGGCTAGCGTTACGTAACGATTTTAAAAATGTTGCCTCATCTAGGTGTCAATATCCGACAGATAGCTCTAACTGTTAAGCTGTTTTATCAAAATGAACATGCTAATAGGTGGTGGGTGTACATGCCTGCATTACGAAGCGTTACAAGGGGAGGTGGGTGTACATGCCTGCATTACGAAGCGTTACAATGGGTGGTGGGTGTACATGCCTGCATTACGAAGCGTTACAAGGGGTGGTGGGTGTACATGCCTGCATTACGAAGCGTTACAAGGGGAGGTGGGTGTACATGCCTGCATTACGAAGCGTTACAAGGGGAGGTGGGTGTACATGCCTACATTATGAAGCGTTACAAGGGGAGGTGGGTGTACATGCCTGCATTACGAAGCGTTACAAGGGGTGCTAGTGGAAAAACGTCCCAAAATAGTGTGAAGTACTATATGGATCACCCCTAAAATTACATAATTTACTGTCATAATGAATTCTTCTGCTGGACATGAATCAGATGTACAGGAATTACTGCTAAATCTGGATTTGTCATTGCAGAGATCAGAAGAAACAGCCTTATGACACCATTCAACCACAACCAGTTCAAAACATGATCTCACACAGTCTAAGACAGCTTTTGACCCTTCGCCACTAAAACTCTTATTGTGCCAAAACCACAAGTAATTGGCACAACTGTTACCCCACTACAGTGAACTGTGTCACAATGAGACTATTTCAAATTCTGTATATTTACAATCTCATTCTGCAAACCTTGTGTGTTTTATCTGTCACGTGACAGGCACACCACATGTAAGTGTGTATGTCACATATATGTAATAGTGTCCACTGTAAAATCCAATGGAAAATCACCAATTTGAAAACTGAGGTCAGTGCTACATATTAAACTTGACAGAAATGGTAAACAACCTGTCAGACGGCTTAGTGAATTTAGAGCTGAGGAATAACCTATTGACATTTGACAGCTTCGAGTTGCCACAAACAGCTTTAGAATATGCTCCCTGACATTTATTAACAGGTCTTCATCCATTAAAGCCGGCTTAATGTGCACTGGACAAACAATTAAATGAAAGTAACTGGCATCTAGAGGGCAGGATGGGACAGGGTTGGGTGTGTTCACTGTTGCTGGACATCATCATAACAGAAGATAACATACACTGGGATAGTCAGAATAATATGGACTAATCACATCATAACTTCTGTTCTTATTACACATATTTGTCATCTATGCTAGTGAAAATTACTCACATTTACAAATCACAGAAATTTATATGTAACCTCAACTCACAGTGACCTCCATTCACAGTGACTTCAACTCATTGTGACCTCAACTCACGGTTACATCAACTCACAGTGATCTCAACTCACAGTGACCTCAATCACTGTGATCTCAACTCGTGGTGATCTCATGGGCCAGTGATGTTGTGGTCACTCCAAGAGTAGCTCTGCTACTAAGCTCAGTGAACTTTTACTGCAGTCTTGAAAATATTTAATAAATGTCTAACAACTAAATACCAACTAACAAAAGCCTATAGAAAATTCATGACTCTACAACCATCAATTACTATGCATGATCAGTACTGGTCGTGTGTGGTGTGTTCATACAAACAGCTTAACAATTCTGATCTGAAGTGTGCATTCTTGGAATGAAGTGTTCTACTGATTGTGTGTGAATATGTTTAAAAATAAAACTGACAGATATCTGATAAGGACGGGGCTATGGATAAATGAAAAATGTTTAGATTCTCTATAAGCCAATGGCTTCCTTGTCCACTTGTCATCTGGAGCTTATCATTTAGGGTGGCAATCTTGTTAAATCTAAAACAGGACTCTTATTATGACCACCCAAAGCACTAAATGATCTGACAAGCATGTGACTAACCCATGGACTGAATACCTATTATGTAAGTTATCTACTAGTATCTGAACAGAAAGGCATGACAATCACTGAACCATGACTATTCTGTTGATGCTTGATTGCCCAGTGTGCTGCAAATGTCCACACTCACTGAGATGGACATGGACACCTCAGGAGTTCCAACTGGATGCAGTCTACAAGCAGTGGTTTTATGGGCAGATTTTATATAATCAGAAGAGAAGAACATGTGCTCCAAACCCAATCAATGCACAGGGTTTTAAATGCACTATGTATCAACTTGGGTCTGTGCCCTGAAATCGGGAGTAACACACACTGGTGTTGGGTGGGCACAACCACTGCAGCGACATAGATGGAAAGGTCTCAAAGGTGTATAGATTCATTGCTGTAGGGAAATGATTAATGATGTAGCTGTATGAGTGGAGGAGACAAGAATCAGAATATAAATTATGTCCAAGTTGGGAGACGGGCAAAATAGTGTGTATCATGTTCTTATGGTGAATCTGATGAATTCTCCCCTGCCATATATATCTCTTGAAATTAAATCATTATAAGGAAGCCAATTAAAAAATTAATTTTCTGAGACCAACCAGTTGCTGTGAAACTGTTGATGTGGCTTTCTGCAATGACAGGACAAACCATAAAGACTTTCGGTTGAATGGCTCATGCATTGAATAGAGAGAAGTCTGAAGCTCGACCAGGGCTGCTGAATCTGACCAGCCTTGAACAGTGTTCTATTCAAATTACCGACCATTCAACAAAACGTCTGCTAAAGCACACTGAATGTCCAGTAGTTCTAACTATAATTAATAACCAAACAAAAAAGACTATCACAGCTAGATCTCCTTACAGAATATTATTGGACTCATTGAGAACAATACAAACCCACCTTCTGGACATCCCAATTCAAGCATGTTTTTTGGGTTTTGAACCCAACAAGCTATCAAGTGACCAATTTTTGAGCAGGTTAGCCAGGTCACTGTTGGGATTATTCCACCAGTAAATTTAACAAACATGGCTAACCACAAACTACTGGTCCAGTTCGCTTGTTCATCAGTAGTATTGGCAACAAACAAGGTTGTAAATTGATTGTCTCACAAGAAAGCTGACTTCAGTGAGTGCACATAGACATTTCATGCATATAGTAGCTTCTCACTCACTGATGGATGACAAGGAAGTGTGGAGGGAACTTGCTTCCATTCCCTCCAAGGATGAGTGAGGATGGTGATGATTATAATGATGATTGTGATAGATTCTTGTGAACAACACTGGCTGTTAACTTAGAAAATTAACTTCAAGACAAATCTGATATCTTCATGACATACAAATGAATACATTGTCAGGCGAACCTGTTTGTTGGTTCTGCAAGACAATGCTTCACATTACAACATTTCTAATTAATTTTCCTTGATTTACAATATTCAAAAAGAGAATGGGAAAAGACTCTTTGTGAATCAATATCCTGCACAGAATACCAATGAGTCTGGGTCGGTATGAAGACATCAGAATTAATGTCCTGTGTGGATATGCAAACAAAAAAGCATTAATAGTGGAGCTTTGTAGCTTCAAAGCAACAAGATCAGAATCAAGGAATGAAAGACTCACCAATGCGCTTCAGTTCTGGTCCAGTGACTTTGGGCACACCTGAAGAAGAAGAGAAAAGAGAGAATGTCAAATGATACAGAAAGATCATCTCTGAAGAACGATCAGCTTCAGTCTTTCGCCCAGACTGACATACCAATGTACAACTTTAATCTCACCAAACACTCAACAATCAGAGCAATCAGTGAAGAGCAATGAATAATTGAGTTAGTGGAACGTGACGTCAGATTCAGAAAGATGTTGTGTCGATTGATGTGCCGAGATGCTTCAAGTGTGAAGCATGACATTTAATTACCATCTCACACTGTTATCCATGTACAGGATCATGAGGTACAAGATTCAATAATTCTTTCATCAGCTCATTGTCAGAAAAAAATGTGTGTGTTTGTGCCAAGGTTGAGTGCAGTAATGTTTTTATTGGACGCTGTGGGAAATATCATGGAAGAGTCCACATGTCAAAGGTAATTAATAAAAACGGAGACTCATAAAAACAAAGTATGTGCAAAAATCTACAGAGCCAGGACACTGATGTATCCACCTATGTACAAGACTGCATGAACTTGCTAAAGGTTTCAATGCAGAATACCAGAGAGGTGTTGTTGTAGAGAAATCTTGTTAACATACATACTGGTGAAGCTGTACAAAAAGATATTGTATATCAATCATTACACAAATGAGCAAACTGTGCAGCAGACGTGGGACATACAAACATCACGAACCAATGAAATTACGTACTTTTTCACACAGTCTTTTAAAAACTCTTACACAGTAGCGTGTACCATCTGAGAACCACATACTTGAAGAGAGCTGGAGTTGTGGTGTCTGGGGTCACTAACAGAACGATTGCTTTAGACACTTAACCTTAACAGTCAAAAGTACATCTTAAATTGATAATAAAATTAATAAAAAATACATACAGACTTCTGTATACACATGTATGCCACAAACATGTGCGCATGCATCATGAATGTATACGTTTGTATACATTTGTGCTTTTGGTGGACTGACAGTGAAAGTGACAACAAAACTTATCTAACAAATTGGTCCTTCAAAATGCAGAAATTTAACAATTGTTGAAACAAAACCTCCCATATACTTTAAGGTTAAAACTGCACCATGGTCTTATAATAATGACCTATCCCAGAGGCAATCGTGGTTACCTATTTGTGGACGAGGAAGTGATGTTTTCATAAAACTCCTATTTAACTGTGTTGTCACAATGCCAACTACAGGCCTGTCTGGCAACATCACAATACAACTACTGAATTGATCTATTCAAATTATGCCAACCTTAATGCTGTGTAGGATAAGAAGCTTATCTTAAAGGTGCTTCCTCAATTTGATTTTTTGCTAGTCTCATTTTAAATAATTTTTTTTTAAAACCAAACCTACCTAGTATCCAATGTAACATGCTTGCACATTTGTGCAACTTTTGTATGTAGTTTTTGTGAAATCATCAGACAAACTATTAAATTACTTAATGCTTGTTCTAACATTAAGTGAAGTGAAAATCAAAATGCTGAAAAATCAAGATTTTCACCCTTGGTGAAATTTTTTAACTTTGTCATCTGATTGGCTAGAGGATGGAGGTCACGCCCATGATTAGCGTTGACTCGCATAGTGCTTACCATTTTGGATGTCCACTATTTTGATCCTTACCAGATCTAATGACTGAAGCCAATTGTTTCGATGATTTGAACAAAATATAAATTTTTTTATTAAACAGACTGCACACATTACTTAAACTAGTCACACACTACACATCTGGACATTAGTGAGCCGGATTCACGATGGGCTGAACCATTTGAGGAAGCAGCTTTATAGGAAATGCCCATGTATACAGGTTGTACGTTACATATACATATTATACACAATTGATGTATATACAGGTGTATGCAACATGTATTACATACACAATGTATATTCTAAATTATGTATTGTGTTGATATTTAAACATCTCAGAGTTATTGTAAATTACTACAAATAAATGCACAAGTTTTTTGAAGCAACATTTCATCTTAGATATTTAAAATCACACAACAAATGTGCACTAGAAATACTATTTATGGAGAAAACAAAACAATATCATATTATTGCACCACTTGCAGAATGTTAAAAGAGTATATCTGGCATCTTTATGCACGACTCATGTAGCTACCAGTTTACTGTCTGCAGACATACCTTTACAATACACAGTATTTAACACCAAATGATTAAGAGGTGACCATTGAACAGTCAATCAATTACACATTTTATTTGAGATTCTGTCAAATGTAAAGCTTCAAGCTTATTTTCTGTTCCATACTTCAAGAATATCTACCTTGCCTTGGTGATCACATGATAATCACATGAAATATAGGTTCATTGGGTTTGCCATTCACTGTATCAAGTTGTACTAGAAGTTCAAATGAGTAATATTTTCATTTATTTCACACTCAGTTTACCTTTTTTCCCCATGACATTTTGACTGCTATCAGCAATCTTCTTCAGATGACTACCGCTAGATGGTGACACGGTACGTCTACGCAGACGTATCACTTTGATTTGTGCCCCCCTACATGGCCCTTTAGGATATCATTGTAGATGTATGAGAGTTGGTATTGGCCCTAATCTCGATTCATGCTGCCTTTGGTTTTTCTTATCCATATTGCTTCTTTGATGCTTCTTGTTCTCCAGTCCAACTGTCTGTCTACTATGTGATTCTGGGCACACACTAGAGTGATACGTCTGCGTAGAATGACTATGGTGTCGCCATCTAGTGACAGTCATCTGAAGAAGATTGCTGATAGTCATCACAAGAAGAAAAAGGTAAACTGACTGTGAAATAATAAAAATATTACTCATTTGTGGTTCACCAAGACACACTTGGTGAGTTAAGATGTTTGAACAGACGTGTAGTTTGTGGTTCACCAAGACACACTTGATGAGTGAAGATGTTTGAACAGACGTGTAGTTTGTGGTTCACCAAGACACACTTGGTGAATGAAGATGTTAGAACAGACGTGTAGCTTGTGGTTCACCAAGACAAATTTGGTGATTGAATATGTTGGAACAGACATGTAGTTTATAGTATATAACATCATTTTAGGATAAAATGACTTTGTAACTTTAACATAGGATTTACCATTCAGGAAACACTTTAGAGAGAGAGTAGCTATGAACTAACACATTTTACAGAAAGTGGTGATGCAACGTGTTTGCAAACATCATGGCATAGCACAAAACAGATAACATTCTCAAATCCCACACAAGTGCAGCCAAGCAGATGATAACTGTGTGTTATGGCATTTGTGGAGGTGTCTTCAGTTCAGCTAAAGGAAAACAATATCGACATAGCACACTCTTGAGTAATGCCAACATAAATAGTTATCTACAGAGACATGTTTATCAACATTCTGAAATAGCCTGTTTGTAGTTCACACATTCAGCCTCGCTAGTGTGGTGATAATCCTTAATAACACATGAGTCTAATGATCAATTAAATACAATTTGATGTCATCATTCCATACACAATGCAATATAAAACAAGACAAGAGAAATGAGGAGTGCTGTTACAATGATTTTGAGTTCACAACACAACCCTTTAAAAATGACCACATTCATATTGAACAAAATGAAAATAAAAATTAATATTTCTTTTAACATACAGATGTTTTCAAACCTTACAAAATAAGCAGTTACCATTGCTTCACCTGTTGAAATTATTTTTGAAATTTATAAAAGCATTTGTATGTCTTTGGCATAATGGCGATGATGGAACTATTGGTTGATTACAGGTGATTTCATATTGGTTCACGCCATTCATCTACACTTGGTACAAGGACAGACCCTGAAAACTAACATTAATCATTTATCAGGTCTTCTCTGCTCAGGAGATGCAGCAAAGCCACACTAGACTCATTAAGGGTCATTAATTAATAAATATTTGCCATGGTTGGCTAGCTATGACTAACTAATTTAAAACCAACTGGAACTATCTCATATTCATATTTGCTGAATGCGTGGTTTATTGGCCATCTATTTCCTGTGACTAGCTTCTGCACTTTACAACATGGTACTGTGTATTTGGACACACAGGCGTATACTGTTTTATGACACTTCTATGTGGACAAGCACTGGACATATCATGGTGACTCTTTTACTTTATGCATTGTTTTGTGACAATTGTCTGTGGACATTTTTCTCTTGTGGACAATGTATCAATTATATACGTATAATTTCCTTTAAACGGGGCGTTTCATATTTTCCATGCTAGTCTACTAGTTAATGTAATGTAGCCATTATTGTTCTTGTCCAAACAACTGGCAATAATGTTTACACATGAGCGGAACAAGATAACAATACGATCACTACAGCTAGTAACATACTAGGCCACAGTAACATACTAGGCCACAGTAACATACTAGGCCACAGTATCATACAGATAGCCCTATATAAGTGTGCATACGCTATGTATCAGCAGACAGAACATTGCAGTATTAAAGGCATGTGGCAACTGGCAAGCTTGATAAATAACCTTGTGTGTCGGTGCAAACAATTCCATATTTCATTTTGGTTTGTGCAGTGACATAGCATGCATGGCATGTGACATCCGGGCAAACCAGGTAATTGACAAAAATGTGTAACTTTTTGGAGTAACATTCCAACGTGACACATTCCAACGTGACACATTCCAACATGACACATTCCAACATGGCACATTCCAACGTTACACCAAAGAGTGTAATATCACATTTATTTTAAATTTTCATTTAAGACAACTCACTTTAATGTGAAATGTCTGACTCTAATATTTAAACATAAGTGTGACTAATACAATCTTTATTCTTCATGGTTATTTTGATAACACAATCATTGTAACTTATCTAGATAGTTCATGCATTAACCATTTATTTACCTAAACAGGAGTATAATGGTAATACTGAACAATTGCCTCCTTCATTTGACTAGAGTAGACCACACTGAGCCACAACAATTTAATTATTATACTTAAAACTGCTTCCTCAACTGATTTAGCCTATCGCAAAAATTGGTGTCCAAGTATGTAGTGTATGAATAGTTTATGTAACACCTACACTCGATTTAAAAAAAAATGCCTATCTTTGTTCAAATCATCGAAAGACTTGGCTTTAGTTGTTAGATCTGGTAAGGATCCAAATAGTAGATATCCAAAATTGTAAACACTGTGTGGGTCAATGCTGATCATGGGCATGACTTCCATCCTTTTGTCAATCACATGACAAAGTTTCACCAAGGAAGAAAATCACGATTTTTCAGCATTTCGATTTTCATTTCAGTTAATGCTTGAACAGGCATTAACTAATTTAAGAGTTTGTCTGATGATTTCACAAAAACTACATACAAAAGTTGCACAAACAAGCTAGCATATTGCAGTGGATACTAGGTAGGTAGGTTTGGTGTTTCGCAAAATTAATTTGACATGAGACAAGCAAAAAATGTCATTGATTAAGCACCTTTAAGTGTATTAGCACAATCAACACACATGATGGTTCATATTAACACTATTGTACTGACCTAAACATGTGTGTAATGGTAACACTAAAAATGTGCCTTTTTTATTTGACTACATCCAACTGATTCACAATTTAATGCAGGGTTGTTTGATTTAAATCATTTGATTTAAATCATGATTTAAATCACTCCAAAAAAATAATTCATTTATAATTTTTTTTTTTTACTTCCGATTTATTTAATCGCTGATTTATATGAATTTAGCACAAATAATTCTTTACAAGCATTGAGATCAACACAGTTTTGTATGTTTTTTAATACAAAAGCACAAAGTGTTCACACTTGTGTAGCTGTATTGACACCAGATAGCCTGACAGTAAAATATTTTATGACATTGTGTATGTCTGAGCTATTCCCTTTTTGAATGCAGTGAAGCCACACAAAGTTGTCTTCCAGAGGAAGTATCTTTTCAAGTCAGAAGCCCTGAGTTAAAGTCCACTTATAGCTTGTGCTAGTTATTATCAATTCAGTATGTTGGCTCAAGTGAGACAGTCTGGGCTACAATTGTTTAATACTGTACCAGTTTGCAGTCTGGTTAGACACCCTTAGAGTACACAGGGCCCTGGACAGGTGCTAATCCACCCTCTCAGCAAACAATAATTAGCCCTGCTACAGCCACAGACACACAGCATGCTTTCCTTTCCAAGACAGATTATGCAACTACAGGAGGTGAGGCCTTGTGGACATTGTCTGATGTCTTTATATAAGCAAAAATCATGTACCCTCTGTTAAGACAAGTACCTAGATCGATTTGAATAGAACACATTTGAAAGAGTTTATAAATACATCAACATCTATATAAAATTTATTAATGTCTATATACCAGATAAAAAAAAATCCGATTTAAATAAAAAATTACTAAAAAAATAATTATTTTTTTCAACCCTGATTTAATGACATACTTATAGGATGGTGGCCTATCGTACTGTCACAGTGAGTGGCCTATCATACTGCCACAATGAGTGGCCTATCATACTGCCACAATGAGTGGCCTATCATACTGCCACATTGAGTGACCTATCATACTGCCACATTGAGTGACCTATCATACTGCCACATTGAGTGACCTATCATACTGTCACATTGAGTGGCCTATCATACTGCCACAGTGAGTGGCCTATCATACTGCCACAGTGAGTGGCCTATCATACTGCCACATTGAGTGACCTATCATACTGCCACAGTGAGTGGCCTATCATACTGCCACAGTGAGTGGCCTATCATACTGCCACATTGAGTGACCTATCATACTGCCACAGTGAGTGGCCTATCATACTGCCACATTGAGTGACCTATCATACTGCCACATTGAGTGACCTATCATACTGCCACATTGAGTGACCTATCATACTGTCACAGTGAGTGGCCTATCATACTGCCACAGTGCTAAATCATGGTGTGTAAGATACAATAAGTATCGTAAATTATCTGACATTCATGTAGTATCAGCTCCATCACAATGGCCCAACTGATGACAGCACAGGTCAAACTGAACTGGATTATAACCTGAGATCAGTTCAACAACTCATTCAATTAGTGAATCCTGACTGCCCTGGGAACTACCACAACACTGCCCTACAAATATGCACAAAGGGCATTTAGACTTAAAGACAGCCATGCCACATGCAAATTGAAATTGACTGGTTGACTAAATCAAGATGATAACCACAGAAAAATTACTTTCCCAGACAGGTGGAATCACACTTTAATTAATTAATTAGCAGTGATTAGTATCTGCGAGTAGCCTGAATTCTCGAAGTACATTTTTGTTGCTGATACTGACAGCCAGGGTATGACAGAGCTACTGAGTCAGAGGGTGGCTAGTCAGAGGGTGTCTAGTCAGAGGGTGATTACAGGGCAAAAAGGATGTATGTTTGATAAAAATGTGATTCAAGATGGACATTGAACAGAATGAAACCAAGCTTGCTTAAACCTGTTGCCAGTAACAAGTACAAATGTGGCTCCTATATTGGGAAACAATGATATTGATAGTGATATGATTTAGAATATTCAATTGAACCACACTTTCCCCCAAAGTGGAGCTACTCTAACTGTAACAGTAGAGTGTTAGTTGAGTCACTGGGTTAGTTGAGCCACCCACATTTCCCAGGAAACTACAGCAGTGACAGTTACATGGTACCACCATGGTACTGAACATGTTATTAGAACACATTGGCGTACAATAAGTGCCACTTGGCACAATGGTCAGAAAATGTGACTTAATAGTAAGTGTTTTTATGTTTTCCGAAACTTTTGTTATTGTGATTAATGTCTGCTGGTGTGTAAACTTGCTTATTATTTAATATAGACTTTATTATCTGTGCACTTACAAAGCTTGGGTCAGATTTAATTCAAACAAATATGACACCTATAATGGTATAAATATGACACTCAATTTATTTTTTATTTAATTAAGCTATACCTGTATATCATGAAATTATTCCATTGCTTGTTCAAATAGATTCACTGTTTTCTCTCATATCCTGCTTCTGCTGGTGATTACTAGCCACTCTCAAACTACGTCTCTCCAGACAATGCCATGGTAGGATGTCATGTTGAAGAACACTCCATCATGCTGGGAGACTGCAGGCACAGATGGCCGAAGCCAGACAACAAAGGTCTTATTAGGACAGGGGAGGGGCCACATGGATGACATCACTATGACGTCATCACTGCACCATAAGTAGTCTGTGACAAAGAAAGGGGAAATATGTGGCTCTCTTGATTAAAATGAATCATTTTTAAGAACCTACTGAAAACCTATCTATTTAAGTGTGCATACTTCAACTGAGGAATAACTCTGAATGAGGACACTTTTTACGAACATGTATTTTAGCTATTTATTTATTTTAATTATTTATTTATTATATTTATTTATTAATCTTAAACTAATACTCTATTTTATATAATATATATTTTAAAACTATAATACTACATATTTATTATTTCTATGATTGCGTATATGTTTTGTACACACCAGACTGGTGCCAGTGCTTCATTAATTTTAATAATAATGATCTCAAAACACTGATGTTAAACACTACATAGAACCGATGTCATTTTAACCTCCCGCCCCCCCCACGAAACTTTGAATTACATCGACCTGTGTGCAACTTCAGCAACTTTCTATTTGTCAAGTGGCACTTCAGAAGTTATAATGTGAATTATACTGGAAGTCAGCACACTGATGAGAAATGGTCACCTCTAAGCCAGTTTGATAGGTGTGGGAAGGCTATTTTAGAAATACTATGTCCTATGGCATGGTGGCCTATATATATTAACCCTAACCTTCATCAATCACAACCTGACCAACTGTGACTGACAAATGCTGCCTTTGACAGATGTAATTGGTGACAGCAAAGAAAGAGACAATGGTAGCAGTTTGTCATGGCGTTGTCACATGGGCTCACAGAATGCAGTACAACAAGAGTTGACACATATTTCCAATCACTGCCCCTCATTTCCAGACACAGAGATACCTACACAAACATGGAGTGTGTCATCTCCAGACACAGAGATACCTACATAAACATGGAGTGTGTCATCTCCAGACACAGAGATACAGAGATACATAGAGATACCTACACAAATATGGAGTGTGTCATCTCCAGACACAGAGATACCTTAACAATCAGGGAGTGTGTCACCTCCAAACACAGATATACCTACACAAACATGGAGTGTGTCATCTTCAGACACAGAGATACCTTAACAAACAGGGAGTGTGTCATCTTCAGACACAGAGATACCTAAACAAACATGGAGTGTGCCATCTCCAGATACAGACAGACCTAAAAGAGCTGATGAAGCTGTTATATAATGTTGTGCTGTCCAACATGGTTGTTCATGTCTTTTACTGCATTAACCCATTAGGCCCCAGCATTTTATAAAAACATGTTCCCCTGTTCCCAGGATTTCTGGCAAATTTTGAGCGATTTTACCTCCTTGTGTTCAGAAATCTGTAGAAAAAAAACTATTCAATATTGACAATTACAAGTTGTGTGTGTTTATTTTGAAGAGTAGTAATTTCTCCGCATGCCTGTATACATAGAAATAGGATATATTAGTAAAATGTTGACATTTGATCACAATTTGCAAAGAAAAAATATTAAATTTGTTAAAACTTTGAAAGTTATTCTACATTGCGACTGACATTTGACAAGGATCCCATGCTATAACCCTAGGCAACCCAGTGAAGAAAATGTAGCTATATGTGTTACCTTTACACCACTGAAAAAAGAATAAAATTCTGATGGTTATTTTTCAGGTTACAACATATTTTGTCATGAAAAATATATAAATAAAAATTGTCAAGATGGCATGAACAAAACCGATGAAAATCAACATTTCCAAAAGGGCAACCCATGCACTTAACAAGTTGTTGTTGTTGCAAAATGTATCTGCTAGGGTGTGGCAAAATTTGGTAGCATTTAGTTTTGTAGTTAATAGCCAGGATTTTTTTTAATAGTGGGTCCAGAATGTGGCCAGCAGCAACCGTTCCAGGGCTGGACAGAGCGGCTGTCCATGGCCATTACAGGCTCTAATGGTTTAACCACCTCCAACTACAGACAGTGTATCTGCTAGAGCCATCCAATGGAATGCCATTGAAAAGGCAGCCTACTGAGCAGACAGTGCGCTCTCTCATTGTGTGAAGGCTGACAAATCAATAACCTTTACACACTCAAAGCACATCTGAACACACAGAAAGTACTCTACCACAGGTTATTGGTCTAGGAGTCACACCTGTAGAGTCAAAACTGTCATGGGTCAAAGATTGGTTTCAAAGCTGCTTTGGTCTGACACAAAAGTGAACACTTTCACAGCCCAATCTGTGTCAATAAGCAACACATTTGCATAATTTAAGTGAAAAAAAACAACACTCAAAAGTGCCACAAAAATCAAGTCTGCTCTTCTCAACAAACCCTCACAGCTGCATATTTGTTTCTTCAACCTGCTGACTAATTCTGAAGATAAACAAAAGTGCATCCGGGAACCCAGAGAGAAGTAACCGGATTCACAGGCCAAACCATCTAATAATATAGGTACTCCTATTGAACAACTGCAAGGAAGAGGGGTAATTTAAAGGGGGGGCTCAATGAATAATTAACACTGTAAGCTAGGTCAAAATGTAGTGGTTAACTCCTTTGTAGCACTGAAATCTGCTAATTTGACCAATAAGACTGTTCAGATGCACTTCCACAGGTGAAATCAACAGAAATGTTCATCTTAATTATTCAAAATGTTTAATAATAAACATACACAGATCATTGTTATTTCTGTACAATGAGCAAAACTAAGTAAAACACTATGTTATCACTCACAAATTGTCTGGCAAAGTATATATATATTGCATATATACACTGTATATTACATATATATATATATATATATATATATATATATATATATATATATATATATATATATATATATATATATATATATATATATATATATATATATATATATATATATATATATATATATATATATATATGTAATATATAATATACAGTATGTCTGCTTGCCATCTGGGCTTTGCTTTGGATGGTAATCTTGTTAAATCCACTGTCCATTGTGTACAGTGATTCCTGAAGCAGTTCTGAAGCTTTTAAAGTTGTTCATTTTGTTCTTTTTTCCTAGTCGTTTTTCTCAAATATTTGATAAATTTAGAATGGAGCACAGGAAGAACAGATATGAAAATAGGCTAATGAAAGCCAAGTTTGACAAAAATATTGTTACAAAATTAATGGAACAAACTGCCAAATGATTGTGTTAATGCTAGTAGTGTGAATATGTTTAAAAAATATAATTGACAGATATATGATAAGGCAGGCTACACATAGAAGATAAAATCGTTGGACTCCTGATAAGCCAATGGCTTCCTTGTCCACTTGCCATCTGGAACTCGTTGTATGGGATGGCAATCTTGTTAAATAAAAAACGAGTACTTCCTGATATCCAATCTACACTGATCCTTTACTAATGTTACCTCATGTCCTCTAGTTCTACGACCTTTCTTGAGTGAAAAAAAAAATGTCTATCAATACTTTCATACCCATTTAATATCTTAAAAACTTCAATTTTATCTCATCTTAACTGCCTTGTCTGTAAGATTGGTAAACCACATTCCCTTAGGTGTTCTTCATAACCAAAGCCCGCAGCACACTAGCTGATTTTTCGTTGGGGGACAAATAATCTTCAGTTGTTGGCTAGTGTGCTGTGAATTCCGACAAAATCGGGGCTTGTCGGATATCTGACAGTGCGTCCTGATGGGCCTTATTGGCTAGTGTGCTGCAGACTCTGACATTTGTCGGGGCTCATGCGATTAGTGACCAATAGGATGCATGATTGCAGTCACATGCACAAACGTCACTGTAAACATGGTGGCCCCCAGTGCCACGGCCACAATGACAAATAGGATCATGCCTCAGTTAGACTTCCTGGTGCATTACACGTGAATTTAGGGCACAGTAATTTTAGATGTGTGTAATTTTTAAAAAATCATATCATCTGACATAACGGCATTTGAGCAGACACTTTGCTGTTTGCTGGTAGAATATGTTGACAGCGTAACTATGGATTTTTAGATGATTTCAATAGGCGGAAGGATTTTGTTTATTTGCTTTTCTGCGTCTCATTATCCTCTGTAGCATAATCAAGACGAACAAAGCTAGCTTATGTCTTCTTCTTCGCATCGCCGCCGTGTGTGGTGTGAGTGCCGCCACGTGTGGTGTGAGCGCCGCCACGTGTGGTGTTAGTGCCGCCACGTGTGATGTGAGCGCCGCCACGTGTGGTGTGAGCGCCGCCACGTGTGGTGTGAGCGCCGCCACATGTGGTGTGAGCGCCGCCATGTTTGCTTAATTCCAAATTTGCCACGAGAGGCGTGCTAGTCACGACAAAATATCGGCCAGTGTGCTGTGAGCTTATGGTCCGACAAATTTAACCCTGATATATCTATCTACAGTCCCCCCAACAAAAAATCGGCTAGTGTGCTGCAGGCTTAAGGTATCTCAGTTCTGAAATCATTTTAGTTGCTCGCCTCTGTATTCGTTTAAGCGTATCGTATGCATATCCTGGATGTGACCCAAAACAATAACCAGTTTCAAACGCAAATAAAAAAGCTGTTTGCCTACTGTGAGTGTAGGTGACTAGAACACTGATGGACAACATATATAACAACATCAATCAAGGTCATAGTTCTCATATGTTCTGTTCCATAGACAAAGACAGGGTAGCAACATGACCAGACATACATACAAGACAAAGACAGGGTAACGACATGACCAGACATACATAGACAGAGATGTACTGGTGTTCTACAACACCAGTGTTTTCACAAAATCTTCCCTGGTAACCACAATGTCTGCTCATGAATTATTTCTTAAACTTAACATAATCCATGCAACTGGCTATAACAGCCATGATTCGTTCGAGCTGCAGGATGTAACGTTTGTTTGCAGTTTGCAATATTCTACTAGCGCTGGGAAGATCCAAACACAGTCCAAAGGGTCCTGTGTTGATATTGCCTGGTTGGTTGAGTTATCCCTCATGGTCCAAACAACAACATTCTGGTTCTCCCTTCAGTATCCAGTTTGACAACAACAAGAGAGGTAGCCCAGTTTCCAACATACACATACATAAGTAGGTAAATACTTATTAAGTAATGTTGTGTGTCTAGGTGCAATGTTGCACAACATGCTTGCTTAAAGCCATGAGTGCCATACATGCATCAGCACTGTCCACTTAGTGCCTAGCAGCAATACAAAATGTCATGTAACATTATATCTTGCCACCTTTACTGTGAGTTTAACGTGTAGCTATATTTACATAATTTTAGAACAATTGTACGTGTATTTCTAGAAAGTTTGTTTGAACACAGAAAAATGTAGAACACTGACAGTGTTCGAAAATAAGGCCTTTTTATTGGCGGCAATCAATTCAAAATGCGTCCTGCCAAATCAGTAAGCCAAAATGTGCAAGTTATTGGCCCCACCCCACCGATTCATCCCGGCAGCCATGACTGGGTTGGACTTGTATTAGTGATGCACATTACAGTACTTAGTAATCTATGCTAATTCGGTATAAAATGCAATTGTGTCAAACTACTTCTTCCTTGCCAGCAACAAATCACTGCCAAGGCAAAGTCTGTACATGCAAGTGAACCCTTAGCATTTGTAGCATGGATGCCTACTGCATGATTCACATTTAATGACGTCAGTATCCTGGCAATACCGAACTAAAACAAAGATGGCAGACTAAATTGTGTGAGTTTTTGAAGGATATTACACCAATAAATTTCATACTGGTGATATGAGACAGACACTCTGATTGACAATATAACCTGCCAACACATTCTGTTTAATGTTATATTTGGCTGTGAAAGTGAACTTTGGAGGCTTCGATTTGGAGTGAATTGAGAATGGCATAGATTTTGTCCATGTCAGTGCCAGTGCACATGGCATCACGTCGACATCAAACCATGCCAGTGCCAGTGCACATGGCATCACGTCGGCATCAAACCATGCCAGTGCCAGTGCACACGGCAACACGTCGGCATCAAACCATGCCAGTGCCAGTGCACACGGCATCACGTCGGCATCAAACCAGGCCAGTGCACACGGCATCACGTCGGCATCAAACCAGGCCAGTGCACACGGCATCACGTCGGCATCAAACCAGGCCAGTGCCAGTGCACACGGCATCACGTCGGCATCAAACCAGGCCAGTGCACACGGCATCATGTCGGCATCAAACATAATGTTACTTTCAACAACTGTAACTGTTTCATAAATAGAATTCACATTGAAACGTTTATTAAATTAATTACTTTAATTTATTGGTCTGCTAGTTATAAGCAATTAATGACAATATTTGGAAGTGGTTATATTTATTAAATTATTCTTCTAATTTAAAGCAATGTTTAGGTTTACTCACAAAAACTTTGCTTTATTACGTATACTTATAATTTATACATTTTTGTGGGGCCAGTGTAAAGTCACCTGGGCTGGTTCAAAATAGAACTGGGCTAGTTAAAAAAATCTGGGCCAGTAAATTTTTTGCTAATTTCAGACATTGCACTGATATATTTAAATGTGCTAAGCTTACTTCCTTTTAAGGTCAAAATGCACACACAGAAAGAAATCAAAGAGTCTGAGCAATCAATATCAATACACCACAGGCATTCTGAATACCAGTTGTAATTTGCAATTTCTTATTTACATGAGGAGAAGCACCACTCCAATGCTTGACTAAATTACTTGTGTCAACACACAGCAAACAAACTCTAGTTTGAAACTAATCTGGCATGCATACAGGTCTCCGTGACTCACTTCATTCTGAGATGCTTCAAAAGATTAGATTTGATTATTACCCACTCCAGGGAACTATCCTCAGGCATGCCACACCCTCTGTGTCCCACACCCTGGTTGTCCCACACCCTGGTTGTTGCACACCCTGGTTGTCGCACACCCTGGTTGTCCCATACCCTTGTTGTCCCACACCCTCTGTGTCCCACACCCTTGTTGTCGCAAACCATGTTTGTCCCACACCCTGGCTGTCCCACACCCTGGTTGTCGCTCACCCTGGTTGTCTCACACCCTCGTTGTCGCACACCCTGTTTGTCTCACACCCTCGTTGTCCCACACCCTCGTTGTCCCACACCCTTGTTGTCCCACACCCTCATTGTCCCACACCCTCGTTGTCCCACACCCTCGTTGTCCCATGTTCACGTATGCAAAACAATGTTTACTTTCCCCAGTATACAAAACTAACAAGACAAATCATTCTTACAACAAAAAAGAAGTCTACAATGGAATGTTCACATGTAGTTCCTGCAGTGTTCATGGAAAACATGCTCCAAGGTTCATACATTTGTACATTCTGCAGCTACAGCATACTATCTACATACTGTGCATTAATTTTATGTACAGCATATTGTACATAACAATAATATATTATTAAGTACACTTCACTAGCACCATATATCTGGACAAATTCTATTCAGAGGCACTTTTTATATATATATATATATATATATATATATATATATTACAGGTTTAAAGTGCTCAGTGGACCACAAAACAAGATTTTCACACCATCAGCATCACATTTTTAAAGAAATAAATATGAGAATCAGACATTAAGTTTGAGGTGGCCTGAGCAGCATTGATGTGTCTGACACAGCGCTGGTACCAAGGTAGCTGTCATTCCACAGGGGATAAAGTCAGTGACTCATGCTCCGTTCTACCGCTGCATTCACCATGAAACAACATCCAACTATTTTCTGTGACATCATGATTACATCAGTAATGTCAGGCATGTAGAGGGGGTTGTATTATAATGATATCACACGGTAAACAGCTCAGCCTTAAATGGACTGCAAGCCTAATATCCTGGAGTGACCATAATATCCTAAAGTGACCATAATATCCTGGAGTGACGATTGGTTATTTGAACTTATTTCCATTTACCCAATGAGTGGCCATCTGTTTATTAAAAGATTGGAATGCTGCCTCCTTTCCATATTTCTCTAGAGTATACACATGATTTATTATATTACACACCATCCATATATATCTGACCAATGTAGTTCTGTCAAGACAAAACGAGACGAGACAAGACAAGACAAGACACAGCTTCCGACCAGGACAATGTTTCTGGCTGATTCCTGTCAAATGATCGGTTGCACAAGTGTACACTATCTTATATAACACATGGAGTATTACATTTAATAATAATTTACCTGCATAAACTAGCATGTTACATTTTCACTGTGACTAACCTTTGTGCCAAAGCCAATAGTTCAGTCATAATTTTTTTAACTGACTCATCTAACTGTTCACACACAAGGACACTGGACACTCACAGTGATGATCAACCTGTAGTAGTACAATATTGATTATTCCATATCAAGTTAAATTTAAAATATTTCCTGGTATCGTTATTACTGATACACCAAACACAATTCCAGTTTTGTACTTACTGAGTACAAGCTCTATTCAGAAGTGCAAGTCTGTGACAAAGATTACCGAAGAAATTGATTTAGCTATTAGGGAATTTTTTACAAGACCATCCCTGCCCATCTGTTGTGACAGAATGGTTCCACCTGCAGGCCACTGTTCCTCTCCTGTTTTGGCTCACACACTGCCACACTTGTAACACTAACGGAGCTGCATCTAAACGCACATGTTGAAATTATGCAACACATATGCAAATGTTGAGTTGCGGGGTACTTTGTATTCAATGCATTGTTCTTTTGTTGCACTTTCCATAAAAGGAGAACAGAAGCATTCAAGGACATGAGTCACAGCTAGGCTTGGTCTGTCACATCCTATTACAAGTCTGCTGGATAAGCCAGGCTGTAATGAGACAAAGGCAGGGACAAAACACAAAGACACTGGTGTAGGTCTGCCTAATGAGTTTAAAACAAATATTTGTTTAACACATTAAAAAATTCAAGTTGTATAATAAAAAAGGAATTATGGCATTGTAATAATGGTATAGTCAAAGTCAGAGCAGGTGCTGTCAGTAAACTACACAAAGGAAATGTTTTGAAAGGGTCTGAACAATAAATGTAAACTATTAGAATGCTAAGTGTGTAAATTGTGCTGGTTGTAAAACTGCATTTTAATGCTTGCTCTCAGATCATGGTTAAAATGTAATTAATAACACTCAGGTTGTGGTTTAATTAGTAGAGCACATTTCTATATCAGTTTTCATCACAAAATATATATTGTGATATGTGAACTGTATTGATTGGTATTATAACTCGAATTTCTCACTGAGCATTAAGCAATTACTAACAATTCCTTGGTAATTAATTGTTACATATTTTAATAGCCATGATTCTCCATGTGTTACCTATCAAAATGAACTAGTATAGAGTGTATAGGTTTAAGTACCAGTTGCAGCCAACAACAACCACTTGGAGGTGAGCATTAGACATGATAACGAATTAGGGATCTCTCCTTATCGGTACTGAATAAATAGTGTGACTGACTGATTGTGTATGTGTAATAATTCATCTGACAATGTTGTTATATTGTAATTCCTGGCATTTCAAGGAGGTCATTCGTATTTAAATTAAGACACAAGTAGCAGGTTAGCTGTTTAAATACCATTTTGGAATTCACACTATTTCCTAATTATCAGATAATGTCCAGGTTATTTAAATATGATTCACACTTAAGTTCTTCTTTAAATATAATCTGCATATATATTTTCTTTATGAGTTTTATGTGTTCTTGTTCATGATACTGATGTCATACTTAACAATTCTTGTTGCTGCACCTCTGCGCTCTGGATCCTGAGCATTTTGTTTTATTATTATATTTTATGTAATTCAGTATGTGGTGTGTGTGTATGTGTTTCAAATATGTCTGGTTTGGTAAGAAAATGTCTACAGATGACAGGGTTTATGTTAACCCTTTGCATAAGCCTATTTGCAATACGGAATTAACTGAATCACTTATCGTGTTTTTCGATATCACTATCACTCCACTACTGCAAGAGTTGTCACTTGTGCTCACATCGTATTACCATTATGGCATTGACCTTATGCGCCCCCAGACAAAAGTCTCGCCCTTAGGCTAAGCCTTAGGCCTTACACAAAAAAAGATACAACCATTCTGCGGGGAATTTAACAAATGAGTACATGAAAAATTCACAAGAGTGGCGACGTAGTCGTAGAATGAAATCCGGCTGCAAGACCTGACAGTTCGGCGTCACGACGATGACAGCTCGTGGGCCTGAATTACCGAGTTACGATTCACCCTTTTGCCGTCGGTCATTTCGCAAGTCTCGCAAAGTTACGCTTTACTGTCGAAACTAGGTGTCACGAGCACGCGCCCCAAGACCAGCTGTACACTCGGTACAGACGAACTTACCTTGGAAGGTGAAATATGTATCTCGTCCAGACGGTAAACCTCCACGAACTGATCGGTAAACTCAAAACACACCCCCGACGTGTTTCTCGCACCGGCTAGACTTGGAACAATAAACAAATCAAAATGGCTCTTCCGGTTGCCTCCCTCCGAAAATGCTCTGAGACCACAACCAAGCCGCATCACCGCGCAGTGCCATAAATACTCAACGTGACGTTATCACGTTAACATTACGTTCTATTCGGATTAAGTAATATCTCTGTTGGGTTTAATTAACATAAATCGTTTCCAATAATGTCCAAATAAGAATATTATTCACTATCGTGGTATATGAAGCTATAGGCCTAGGGAGCCTGAAACTTGAAAAATAAAACGTATCGAACTTCGGAAGACGTAATGTAATGGAAATATCCAGACCTACCCATGTTCTAAAATAGTGAGAGAATATCGTATAATGTACAGTCCTAAGCGCAGAATTACATATATTACCTATAAACGTGCGCGTGTCTCTTAATTTCTCCTGATAATATATAATGTTAGGGTTCGAACCGTTCACAAATGTCAAATACGCAACATACTATCTAACTGTTTAACAAATCATCACGAATTTATTACTAATTAAGGGGTATCATCGAAGGTCTTAATCTAGCGTTTTTTTGCATTTATATACATGTTCACTACTATACTGCACAAACACACCCATATTCTACATGTTGTCTGGCCCCATACTCACTAGGTGGCGCGCCAGCAGAAATCGGGCGCCACCTAGTGCGAATTGGTTTGGTCCTTGTTTTGTTGTTTTTACTTGTTAGAACAGTAGTGCGCTGAGGTCGAATGAACAAATAAATATCATTTCTAGTGTTCGGTCCAAGGGAGTTTCCCGCACTCCTAGCCCCTAGGGTAATGTGTCGTAGGCCCTATGATATTCTTTAAATTTTCACAGCACATTAAACACCAGTCAACTTCTGTGATTGTGTGGAATTTGTAAAATTGCGCACCTCGTTTTGTTTTCACAAAAAAACAAACAAAAACCTGATATACCTCTATTTTGATCGAGCTCGGTAGTTAATTTTGAAATGTTGCTGTGTTAATTCGGATACTATGTCTATATTAGCAAGGGGTGTGGCAGGGGTCTCAACCTAGAAAACACCTCCTGGCATGTTGTTGTACATAGGGTGCATGGGGACAATTGCCCCAGCAGCACATTTTTTTGGGGGGGCGGCGGCACTTTAGGATACTTTTTAAAGTCACACATATTTGTACGTTGTGGATGACACAAATTCTGAATATATCGACAAAACCCCAGTTCGTTCACCCCAATCCAGGGTTGATTCCAATTGGAGGTTTTGTTGGGGGTTTCCCTTGGTTGTGGGGCCTATTTGAGATATGAATTTTGGGTTAAAGTGTAACTGCGCTGAATCATTAAACCGCGTCTATCAATATTTTCGTTTCTGGTTGCTATCGTGATGTCGGAGCAAATATCACGCTTTATACCTATATATAGCTATTCCGTTATTGCTGGGGGATGGGGGGCTACACATAGCTATTCCGTTATTGCTGGGGGATGGGGGAGGGGCTGCATATTTTACTCTTGCCTCGTTACGCTACTGACTAAAATACAATCGACTCATGTACAGCAAACCAAATCGTTAATTGCTAGAAAAATGGGAGCGATTAATTTCTAAGCACGCATTCCCAGACGAACAGATACAATGGTTGTCTGGTACGTTCATGCATTTTGTTTTTTCTACTACGTTAAATTGCCACGTACGCCATCTGTAGTCGGTTAGGTACTTTTTTCTTTTGCATTGCCCATAGTCCTCAATCGACATGTTTCGAATCTTTGTGTTGCTGTTGACACATGTGCCATTTCGTTAATTTCCATGGCCTCACCAGTTCACCAGGAACAACAATAACGTTGAACAGGTAGTGGCACATTAATTGTAGCATGGCTGAATATTTTCCAGAGAAGTTGGTGCTGGAATGAATGTCTGCCAGGGGTCTAGTGTAAAGCGCTGAACTGCCCTAATGACAGGATAGGAGACCACAGCGCGATATAGATATACGTTCTTGTACACTAATGGGTGACTAATATTGACTAGGCTCGTCCGACCACCCGCGAGACCCAATTAAGACCCGTCACTGCAAAGTCACATTGACGCACTCATGCATTGCCCGTATTCGTACTCAAGTTTGTACAAAAGGCCACGTCAAGGTGTGGAACACATTACGGAGTAAAAACAGAACGCACAGGTGCCATTGTTTTGGTAAACCCCATTTATGTTTCATTTGTTACGCCCTCGATGGCCACACACTGGTCATTTTAATAGTGTTTCAATCGGGCGCAACAAGCATATTAGGTCAGGCAATACTGAACCTATAGCCGACAAGTATATTAGGTCAGGCAATACTGAACCTATAGCTGACAAGTATATTAGGTCAGGCAATACTGAATCTATAGCTGACAAGTATATTAGGTCAGGCAATACTGAACCTATAGCTGACAAGTATATTAGATCAGGCAATACTGAACCTATAGCTGACAAGTATATTAGGTCAGGCAATACTGAACCTATATAGCCGACAAGCATATTAGGTCAGGCAATACTGAACCTATAGCTGACAAGTATATTAGGTCAGGCAATACTGAACCTATAGCTGACAAGTATATTAGGTTAGGCAATACTGAACCTATAGCTGACAAGTATATTAGGTCAGGCAATACTGAACCTATAGCCGACAAGCATATTAGGTCAGGCAATACTGAATCTATAGCTGACAAGTATATTAGGTCAGACAATACTGAACCTATAGCTGACAAGTATATTAGATCAGGCAATACTAAACGTATAGCCAACAAGCATATTAGGTCAGGCAATACTGAACCTATAGCTGACAAGTATATTAGATCAGGCAATACTAAACATATAGCTGACAAGCATATTAGGTCAGACAATACTTAACCTATAGCTGACAAGTATATTAGATCAGGCAATACTAAACGTATAGCCGACAAGCATATTAGGTCAGGCAATACTGAATATATAGCTGACAAGCATATTAGATCAGGCAATATACTGAACCTATAGCTGAGAAGTATATTAGGTCAGGCAATACTAAACGTATAGCCGACAAGCATATTAGGTCAGGCAATACTGAACCTATAGCCGACAAGCATATTAGGTCAGGCAATACTGAACCTATAGCCGACAAGCATATTAGGTCAGGCAATACTGAACCTATAGCCGACAAGCATATTAGGTCAGGCAATACTGAACCTATAACTGACAAGCATATTAGGTCAGGCAATACTGAACCTATAGCTGACAAGTATATTAGATCAGGCAATACTAAACGTATAGCCGACAAGCATATTAGGTCAGGCAATACTGAATCTATAGCTGACAAGCATATTAGATCAGGCAATATACTGAACCTATAGCTGACAAGTATATTAGGTCAGGCAATACTAAACGTATAGCCGACAAGCATATTAGGTCAGGCAATACTGAACCTATAGCCGACAAGCATATTAGGTCAGGCAATACTGAACCTATAGCTGACAAGCATATTAGGTCAGGCAATACTGAACCTATAGCCGACAAGCATATTAGGTCAGGCAATACTGAACCTATAGCTGACAAGCATATTAGGTGAGGCAATACTGAACCTATAGCTGACAAGTATATTAGGTCAGGCAATACTGAACATATAGCTGACAAGTATATTAGGTCAGGCAATACTGAACCTATAGCCGATAAGCATATTAGGTCAGGCAATACTAAACCTATAACCGACAAGCATATTAGGTCAGGCAATACTGAACCTATAGCTGACAAGCATATTAGGTCAGGCAATACTGAATCTATAGCCGACAAGCATATTAGGTAAGGCAATACTGAACCTATAGCTGACAAGCATATTAGGTCAGGCAATACTGAACCTATATAGCCGACAAGAATATTAGGTCAGGCAATACTGAACCTATAGCTGACAAGCATATTAGGTTAGGCAATACTGAACCTATAGCTGACAAGTATATTAGGTCAGGCAATACTGAACCTATAGCTGACAAGCATATTAGGTTAGGCAATACTGAACCTATAGCTGACAAGCGTATTAGGTTAGGCAATACTGAACCTATAGCCGACAAGCATATTAGGTCAGCCAATACTGAACCTATATAGCCGACAAGCATATTAGGTCAAACAATACTGAACCTATATAGCCGACAAGCATATTAGGTCAAACAATGCTGAACCTATAGCTGACAATCCGACTCGCTTAGTAAAAAAAATGGCTATTAAACTTCAATGCCACTAAATGTTTAGTTATCAAAATAAGACAAAGCCTCAACTATGCATAAATGGGGAAATCTTAGAAGCTGTCGGAGAGCAAAAAGATCTAGGAATCACCATATGCGACAACCTAAACTGCTAAAGCGAGGCACCCACATAAATATATTACAACTAAGGCAAATCAATGCACAGGACTAATTAAACGATGCTTTGAAAGTAGATCGGGAAAGATAATAAAGACCTTATATGAAACAATAATACGACCAGTGCCAGTGGCAGTGCTGGAATGTGCATCGCCAGCTTGGAACCAGCTATAGGTTCATTGTGAACGAAATCGTGCATGCATCCACGTTTTTGCGGTTTGGATCCAGGCTCTGGTGTGCGCAACAAACGGCAATGTGGAACGGTAATAATAATAATAATACGCTACCATCTAGTTGTTAGTTCTTGGGGCTATAAAGGTGCTGCCATCTAGTTGTTAGTTCTGGGGGCTATAAAGGTGCTGCCATCTAGCGACTATCACAGTGGACATATTTCACTTGGCATACTAACGCTGCACAAATGCAAGCGCACAATGTGTGCGTGCGTGCGTGCGTATGTGTGTACACACATAAATGTTCAAGGTCCCTTTTGATAACGTTTTTGTGCACATGCAAGGACATTCTTTTTTATGTTTTGTTTGATTCCAAAATGCATCAGATTGCAAATGAATACAATTTGCTTTTTTTTTAAATGAACACTCCCTCTTCGAGTTATGTTTCCACTAGCCTCGATTATCCGTGGCGCCACCGTTTGTCGCACTCATCTTCGCCTGGATGCCGAGAAAGAATAATCTTTGATGCAGAGGGGGTGTTTTCATTGTGACGGAAATTATGCATGCACCCACATCCTGGGCGTATACATAAATAGCTAATTAAGATCTTATCCGGGCATATGGCTATAATTCATAAAGTAAGAGTTCTTCTCGATAATGACGCTGATTTGCTGCTGGCGCTTCACGGCAACGCCTACATAAAATGGAGTGATTACGGCAATTAACAACGAGACCACCCCTCTGTACCTACACGCTGTCAGACTTAATTTGCCCTGTCACTGTTGGCATGTGAATACTACGGTTGCCATTATTTGCCAATATATTGATCCAAGCTGCAATTGGCAATTGTGGGATTGCTGCTTCGAAAGGAAATCAAATTCTAGGGCTAATTAGGAGAACTATCACGTATAAGGAGAAACATCTAATTGTACCCCTGTACAAAGCAATAGTTAGACCACATTTGGAATATTGTATTCAAGCATGGAGGCCATATCGTAAAAAAGACAGATAAGCTAGAAAGAATACAACGAAGAGCAACTAAGATGATTCCAGAATTAAGAGACCTTAGTTCCGAAAGTCGCTTATTACAATGTGGTTTGACAACACTAGAGACCAGGAGACTAAGAGGAGACCAAATAGAAGTGTTTAAAATAGTGAACGGTTATGAGGATGTTGATAGGAATATGTTCTTCAAACTTAAAGAAGGCAGTAGAACCAGAGGACACAAAGCAGCATTAGTTAAGGAGCAGTGTAGGTTGGACATGAGAAAGTACTCTTTCTCACAGAGGGTGATAAATGAATGGAACAAACTGCCAAATGATTGTGTTAATGCTAGTAGTGTGAATATGTTTAAAAATAGAATTGACAGATATCTGATAAGGGCGGGCTACACATAGATGAGAAATTTGTTGGACTCTCGATAAGCCAATGGCTTCCTTGTCCATTTGCCATCTGGAACTTGTTGTTCGAGATGGCAATCTTGTTAAATCTTGTTAAATCTATATCTAGGCACAAAACAAGATTAATGCCTAATTAAGGCTTGATTAAGGGCCGTCCATGGCCGGCCGGGTGCGTATTTTTTTCTACGCTTGCTCCGGGTAATTAACATAACTGGACGGAGCGACAAGCAACGGTAACTGCGATGCAATTGGCGGCCGCTTCGTGAACTTACACGAAGATTCTCTTCAACTTCCCTCAGAATTGGTTTGGTTATTTTTACTTAGTCGTAAATGAAATTCGGGTCGCGGCGAGGATTCAACGCCAGGGCTAGAAGCCGTCGCAGACTTATGTACTGCTCCTAACATTTCCAAATAAAGGCTTAAAACACTTTTAAACTCATTCACACCATTTGTTTCTACTGCAGCTTGTGATAGACTGTTCCATTCCTTCACAACTCGTTGACTGAAGACGTTTTTCCTGGCCTTCCAGTCCGGGTCGCTGTTGAACCAGTTTCATACTAGCTGTGTCCTCTGGTTCCCTGTACACGTTTGTCAAGCAGTTCAGTAGCTTTTATATCTTCCAGGCCTTTATAATGATTTTGTACGTTTCCAGATCACCTCTCAAACGCCTCGTCTCCAGGAATATGAGACCTGTGGCTCGTAGGTGGTGTTCATATGTCTTCCAGTTGATATCAGGGATCATGCGCATAGCTCTCTTGTGGACACCTTCAATGAGATTGATGTCTTGTTGCAGGTTGGGACGCCACACTTGCATGGCAAACTCAAGATGAGGTCTGACGAAGTACTTGTATAATGGTAGTATGTTTATCTGCGAAGCAAAAGGTCGATCTTTTGATTCATGCTTAGTACGTTTGAAAGTAGATATTATTCGAACTGTTAATGATATCGTATAGATGATAATTTACAAAGTTCCCTTATGCACAGAAGAGGATAATTAGTAATAACTAATAAGACAGTTACGCCATATATGTAGTAGAGTAGCTTGGGGCATAACGCCCAGTTTTGTGGGACATCGTCTACTGGAAAGAATCCTTTTGGTATATCTGTTTTATATTCAATTGAAGGTACATTCCGTGTGTCAATATTTTTAATGTACCTTGTCTCTGAAAAAAAGTTGTAATCATTTTAGCGGAGGTCCTACAAATAGGCGTTATGCCCCACCCAAGGGGCAAAACGCTCACCTCTGGGCGTTTTGCCCCAATAGAATGTCGGTGTCACTAGTTAATTTTTCGGCTAAATTGTGGACATGTATTTCTTTTTCTTCTTATTATTATTACTATATATAATATATATTACTATATATAATATATATTACTATATATAATATATATTACTATATATAATATATATTACTATATATAATATATATTTCATATTTATGTGGTTTGACTGCAGAAATGTTATTTTTGTAATGTTGTATACATGTGTGGAAATCAACCCGTGAAGACACTTTTACAATCCAGAACTTTATTAAAACTATTCTCATCAACTCTCGACGGTTAACAATTCGTTAATTCGCAATTATGGCAAACATAAAATCTTCCAATAAAATGTCAGTGTCACTAGTTAATTTTTTCGGCTAAATTGTGGACATGTATTTGTTATTATATGTGTGTGTGTGTGTGTGTGCGTGCGTGCGTGCGTGCGTGCGTGCGTGCGTGCGTGCGTGTGTTTATTATTAATGTTAGTCCTTTGCCATTGTCTTTGATCTTGGACGGCTATACTACTTTAATAATGGAGAATCCACTACTAAAATGAACTAATCGAACGTAATCTGTACAGTTCTAATATTTCATATTTATGTGGTTTGACTGCAGAAATGTTACTTTGTAATGTTGTATACATGTATGGAAATCAACCCCTGTAGAAACTTTTACAATTCAGAACTTTATTAAAACTATTCTCATAAGCTCTCGACGGTTAACAACTCGTTAAATTCGCAATTATGGCAAACATAAAATCTTCCACCCTCGTCGACCAGTTGCGATGATTGGTGATATATATGGCACAGACTGTAACGTTCGTCGGATCTGCTGCCTAACCACTCGTTCACTCACTATCAGACTCGCAATTGTGGCAAACATAAAGTCTGCCACCCTCGGTGCAGTCATGATGCGACCAGTGGTGACAGATCTGACACTGGATCCAACTTTCGCCGGATCTGCTGCTTCTGAACGGCTCGCCGCAAACAAGGCACGGCCACTCGTCGTCGTCTTCAGAAGAATCTTCACACGATTGTTTCACACCACATCTTTCTTTCTTGCTAGATTTCTTTTTCTTCAGCTTGCGAGAAGGCAATGTGCGAACTGGTTTCGCGCTTTTCTTTTCGGGTGGACGTAAGATGGCCGACGTGGTTGCCTTGGCAGCAATCCTGTCTTCTATCATATTCTTATACGTTGAAGACGCACGTCACCAACGCGCTTGTTCGAGTCTTTCCCGGTGCTGAGACGATCGACGTTGGTGAACAGGTCTTCAAGACTCGCATCGCAACTTCTCTGTCGGTATAAGGGGCGACATGCACATCAGCGACGACATCCATCGGAGTGGACAGGATATGCCGTCTTCATCTTCCTTGTCGATATTAGGGGCGAAATGCACACCCGGAGCAGGCTGGATGGTAGGTTGTATAGGGGCGGTGGCCAATAGTTCTTCGTCGAATTTGGCGTCGTCAAATGGCTATAGTCCGGCCGCTCTGAGTCCGTTAGTTGCCGATGCGATGGTGACCGACGTTTTGTACGCCTCGTTGAAGAGCGGGATGACGTCAGACTGCGTGACCGGTCGGTGCTTGTTGCAGATCATCCAGTTGTCGACCGTACGTGAGTACGCTGCCTTCAGGGATCGGAAGAATGTCCGATCTAGGGGTTGTAGTCCATGGGTGCAGTGAGGCGGGAATGTTAATATCATGACTCCATTCTCTCGAGCGTAGATTTTTTAACAAGATTTGCCATCCAAGCCAAAGGCCCAGATGGCAAGTGGACAAGGAAGCCATTGGCTTATCGAGAGTCCAACAATGTTCACCTACTTATAACCCGACCTCCTGATATATGTGTCCACCTTGTTTTTAAACATATTCACGCTGCTAGCAGTTACACAATCTGTAGACAATTTGTTCCATTCATTTATTGTCCTCTGTGAGAACGAGTGCTTCCTGATGTCCAATCTACATTGATCCTTTACTAATTTTACCTCATGTCCTCTAGTTCTGCTATCCTTCTTGAGTGAGAAAAATATATTTCTATCAATATTTTCATACCCATTCAATATCTTAAAAACTTTAATCTGATCTCCTCTTAACCTCCTTGTCTCTAGAGTTGTTAAACCACATTCTTTCAGGCGTTCTTCATAACTAAGGTCTCTAAGTTCTGGAATCATTTTAGTTGCTCTCCTTTGTATGCGTTCAAGCGTTTATCTATATCCTTCTTATGATATGGTCTCCATGCTTGTATACAGTATTCTAAATGAGGTCTAACTATTGCTTTATAAAGAGGTATAATTAACTTTTTTCCCTTGTATGTTATGTTTCTTCTAATCAATCCAAGAATTTGATTACCCTTTGAAGCTGCAATACCACACTGCTCTGAAACTTTCATATCAGCGCTTATTGTAACTCCTAAGTCCTTTTCTTTTACAGTAGTACCCAGAACAGTATCTCCCATTTTATAGTTTACATTCAAGTTCCCATGTCCTGTATGTAGGCATTTACATTTCCCAAAATTGAACAGCATCTGCCATTTCTCAGACCATTTCACTAATCTGTCTAGATCATTTTGTAAATGTTGTTTATTACCATCAGTGTTAACCTTTCTAAACACTTTTGTGTCATCCGCAAATTTCAGTACGTTACTTGTTATACTCTCGTCCAAGTCATTGATATAAATTAAGAATAATATAGGTCCTTATACTGATCCTTGAGGTACCCCACTCAAAACCGATTTCCAATTTGAAACTTCTCCATCTACTACAACTCGTTGTCTTCTGTCAGTCAGCCATTGTTCTATCCAGTCAGTTATGCTATCCCCGATACCATGGGCTTTTAATTTAAGTAGCAATCTTTGATGTGGCACTTTGTCAAAAGCTTTCTGAAAATCTAAGTAGATAATATCTACTGGCGATCCCACGTCTATCCACTTAGTGATTTCTTCCAAAAAACATAGCACATTTGTTAAGCATGACCTCGCTTTAAGGAATCCATGTTGAGATGAATTTAATAATTTATGCTTAACGAGGAAGTCCACCATATGGTCTTTAATTAATTTACAAATCACTGACGTTAAACTCACTGGTCTGTAATTCTCTGACTTATTTCTCGAACCATTTTTAAATAATGGTATGATGTTTGCTTCTTTCCATTCAAACGGAACAACTCCCTCTTTTAATGACAAGTTGAATACTCTTGCAAGTAGTATACTGATTTGATCTTCTGTTTCCATTAGTAATCTTGGAGGAATCCCATCCACTCCCGGTGATTTGTTATCCTTCATTGCCTTTATTTTCTTAGCTACCAATTCTGGAGTTACAACTAACGGTCCTAAATAGTCAGATTTAGCCCCCTGAAATTTAGCATCAGCAACTGGTAATGAACTAATATCTTCTTTGGTAAACACTGAACTGAAGTAACCATTTAGGTCTTCCGCCATTAAAAACCCCTGTGATATTATATTTCCAGCTCTGTCTTCTAGAGGTCCAACCTTGTCTTGTACGTTTTGTTTACTCCTGACATATGCATAAAAACTCTTGCTGTCATTTTTTATGTTACATGCCAGTTTTTGCTCATAGCTTCTTTTAGATTGTCTGATTTCAGTTGTAGCTGCATTAAGTGCCTCTTTGTATTTTGCATAGTCTTCTTCCTTTCTGGTACGCCTATAAACCCTCCACATAGTTTGTTTTAGCATTATTTTTCTAATTGCCTCTTTTGACAAGTGTTTCTTTCTACACCGTTTTCCTTGTTTTTGGAAGGGAACAAATTTATCGATGATACTCTCAATTTCATATTTTAGAATATTCCAACATTCAATTGCGGTCTTATTCATCAGCATGTTATTCCAATCTAGCTGTGCTAAGTATTTTCTCATATCTTTGTAGTTACCTTTGTGGAAGTTTCTCTTGTACGTTTTCTTATTTTTACTTTCTGATTTTACATTGATGTCAAAATGTATTTGATTATGGTCACTATTACCCAATGGTTCAAATATTTTTACATTGTCCACTAATTCTTTTTGTGATGACGAAACTATATCTAATACATTTTCTCCCCTGGTTGGTTCTAGTACGTGCTGAGTAAGAAAGCTATCCTGGATTAAACATAGAAATTGTTGATCTTCAATCCCTGTGCTCTCTAGAGAATTCCATTGAATGTGTCCATGGTTAAAATCTCCCATTATGATACATTCCCCTTTACTAACTTCCTTTATAGCGTTTTTTATTTTTGTATTGTCCTCTCCGTTTATGTTTGGACTTCGGTAAACTAATCCAATAGTTAATTTTGAATTTCCTGAAACAATTTTGCACCAAACAGCTTCATAGTAATCTGCTTCCCTTTCTAGTTTTATTTCATAAGCCTGAATAGATTCTTTAACATATAAAATAACTCCCCCGCCCCTTCTTTCTATTCGATCTTTCCTAAACATTACGTATCCTGTCAGTCCTAATTCAGCATCTGTTATATCTATGTTGGCCCATGATTCAGTTATACCAATTATGTGAGGATCAATATCTTCTACCATAATGTTTAATTCGTTTTTCTTATTTACTATGCTCCTTGTATTTAAACATACGCATCTATAACCTTTTTCAGAGATGTTTTTCGGATGATTTGATATTGGTTTATCTGTGCTAGTGGCCTCTTGTTCTGCTTGAGACACCTCTAGGTAACCCCCCTGCACTTCTAGTTTAAAGAATGTTTACTTCCAAAAATATTTGTCATTGTACCCAAGTCGCTATCTACTGCTGCTGAAAGTTTGTCCGCGAATACTGCCGCCCCCTTTCCACTTAAATGAAGCCCATCCTTCACGTACATATCAGCCCTCCCAACAAAACTTCCCCATAAATCCACAAATCCAACTTCCTCTTCCCTACACAGCCTCTGGACTAACATGTTAATTGCCATCCCCCGACAATTTCGATATTTGTGACCCCTCCTGCCCATTACAGGTAAAATCCCTGACAGTATTACCTGCTCAACCCGCGTCTGTTTTAGTGTTCTGACCAACTGCCTATATTTCCTAACTATGGCAGTTGTACCCTCCCTCTCTACTTATTTGTCCCTACGTGTACTAAAACAGATCCACCCTTACCCGAGCCTACGATGTTTTTTACCCTCTCAGTTATCGCCTCTATTTTGGCTCCAGGCAAGCAGACCACCACATCATCTCCCTTGTTTAAGACTCTGTCGGTCTTCCTAACTATCGAATCCCCCACAAACACCCTCGCTCTCTTCCTCACCCCCTCTATCACTGCTGCAGAATAACTCTTCCTTTCGATCCCCTGCATCACATTCTGTCCTGACCCCTTCCCTCCTGTCTCCCCCACTTCCCACTCCTTTGCTCTTGTCTCTCCCACTCCCCTCTCCTTCACTCCGGTTGTTTTCCCTCCCGTCTCCCCCACTCCCTTCTCCTTCACTCCGGTTGTCCTCCCTCCCGTCTCCCCCACTCCCTTCTCCTTCCCTCCTGTCTCCCCTACTCCCCTCTCCTTCACTCCGGTTGTCTTCCCTCCCGTTCCTTTCCTTCCCGTCTCCTTACGTTACTATGACCTGTCACCTTCCCTCCTCTCAGCTTCCTCCCAGGCTGAGGTGAGCTCTCCCTAGCATCTCTTGTGTCTTTCCCCACTTTATCGTCTACTGTTCCCCCACCGGAACTACTGGCACAACTCCCCTGTTCCCTTCCCACCATTGCCACAACTAATGACATCGAGTGTCTTGTGGCTCTCGTTGCCGTCTAGCAGCAGATGTGGTGTCGTCTTCTTGCAGCCAACTTTGTCAACAAAGAGGTTCATCCATCTCAGGAATAACTTATCGTCAATGTATCCAGATCCACGGGTGCTGACGGTGCCCACGGAGCATGCCGGAGCGCCGTTCATCAAAGAATCAACCATTCGCTTGCGTGGAAAGACGAATAGAGGGGAGGGGGTGGTGAATGTACCAGCTACGCTCATACAGCACAGAGCTGTGATGTGAACCATGTTTCGTCACAGTTCCAGATGCGTGTAGGTCCAATCGAGGAAACCGTGGCCATGATTGGACCGTTTCTTTTTTGTTTTTTTACATCAATTCCATTTGTTTTCTCGTCTATATTCAAGTTTATCGTTAGAGGTCCCAATCCCGGCAACAAATCCTAGTGTGACCAACCACTCTGTATTTAATGGAATGTTGCCAGATGCAGAATCTGGTGGATTCTATAGGATTTGTGAGGGATTGATATACCGGGCAGAATTATTGCCACCATAAGAATGCACATATTTACTGAAGATCTGCTGAAGAAAGGTCTCGTCACGTGGAGGATGAAGCGGACATACCAAACGTCGGGACACGGACGGTACGATATATATATATATATATATATATATATATATATATATATATATATATATATATATATATATATATATATATATATATATATATATATATATATATATATATATATATATATATATGTATAGTATATATATATATATATATATATATATATATATATATATATATATATATATATATATATGTATATGTATATGTATTATGTATATGTATATATATATATATATATATATATATATATATATATATATATATATATATATATATATATATATATATATATATATATATATATATATATTCTATGTTATTAGTGTAATTATCAGAATTATTGTTGAGATACATGCTATTCAGCATGCATGCATAAAGCACCCATCTAAGATTATATAAATCTGAGAAGGGTCTACAATTTTCAGGATTGTATTTATTTTAATTTTGTTAAATAATTACAATGAAGGTAAATACACATCATACTATATAATTAGAGTAATTTTTAATAATAGTAATATAACTATTGGGGGGTTTAATATTTTTAATAAATCCCATGAAGGTAAATGTACATCCTATATTATTAGAGTTATTGTGAGAAAGTTGTAATTTTATGTAGGCATGCATGCTTAAATGCATGATGGTCTACAGGTCACGCCTACAGGACTGTGCTTATTTTTTTGAAAGGTAAATATATATTACACTATAAACGTTACTGTCACTTTCTTCTTCAAATAGGTAGGTCTGCGCCAAAACAACACCGCACCAAGAACATCGACAGCTAACCAGAGGAAAGTGTACAAAAACATGGCATGCACGATGAATGTTTCTGTAAAGAGATTATCACACAACCTTGGAAGGAATAGGTAAAATTAACATTTAATATGCAATGTGCCACTTAATAATTAAGCAAACTGCTCTGCCCCGGAAGTGATTCTGTTAAGTGGAGTTTACTGTAATGTGGATGCACTTTTGTTTAGGTTATTCCAAAAATCACTGTTTTCATGGTTTTAACCTTTCCACTATGTAGTGATGGAATATTTGGTGTCTGTTCTTCTTTTCATTTAACAATGGTTGTTGCCCTTTGTTACTTTTAATAATAAATAACAAAGCAACCATCTAAGAATATGCTGATTATTCTGACTTTAACGGATTCAGCAGGAGGGCCTGCGTGACAAAAAACAGGGGCTGCGTGACAAAAAATAAGAGTGCTGTTGCTATTGACAACACAACTGAATGAGAAGACATTATTACATTTGTATGCACAGTCATCAACAATTTTATTAATTGCACTGTTTGGAGGTCAGAGGATCCCCAGCTCAGTATGCAACAAACTGGGAGCGAGATTACAAGTGCCGAGGCATTGTGCCGGAGAGATGTCAGTGGAGAGACTCGCCAAAAGATCCTGGAGTTATACAGATCGGGACAATCGCCATCCTCCGCACTCGACACCCTGAAGTATGACCTACAGGTGGAACACGGCGACGACTACACTCGACACCCTGAAGTATGACCTACAGGTGGAACACGGCGATGACTACACTTGACACTCTGAAGTATGACCTACAGGTGGAGCACAGCGATGACTATACTCGACACCTTGAAGTGTGACCTACAGGTGGAGCACGGCGACGACTACACTCGACACCCTGAAGTATGACCTACAGGTGGAACACGGCGATGATTACACTTGACACCCTGAAGTGTGACTTACAGGTGGAACACAGCGATGACTACACTCACGGCGATGATTACACTTGACGTGTGACTTACAGGTGGAACACAGCGATGACTACACTCGACAACCTGAAGTATGACTTACATGTGGAGCACGGCGATGATTACACTCGACAACCTGAAGTATGACCTACAGGTGTAGCACGGCGACGACCACACTTGACACACTGAAGTGTGACCTACAGGTGGAGCACGGCGATGACTACACTCTACACCCTAAAGTATGACCTACAGGTGGAACACGGCGATGACTACACTCGACACCCTGAAGTGTGACCTACAGGTGTAGCACGGCGACGACTACACTCGACACACTGAAGTGTGACCTACAGGTGTAGCACGGCGACGACTACGCTCGACACCCTGAAGTATGACCTACACGTGGAACACGGCGACGACTACACTCGACACACTGAAGTGTGACCTACAGGTGTAGCACGGCGACGACTACGCTCGACACCCTGAAGTATGACCTACAGGTGGAACACGGCGACGACTACACTTGACACCCTGAAGTATGACCTACAGGTGGAACATGGCGACGACTACACTCGACACCCTGAAATATGACCTACAGGTGGAGCACGGCGATGACTACACTTGACACCCTGAAGTATGACCTACAGGTGGAACACGGCGACGACTACACTCGACACCCTGAAGTATGACCTACAGTTGGAGCACGGCGATGACTACACTCTTGTGTCAGCAGATCGCCCTCAATGCCCTGATCTTCAGTATTGTTATTATAGAGGTTAGTAATTGTAAAGGTTCATCAACAATAATTACACTTATTTTTTAGAGTCAATGTTATTTTAATGTTTTAAAGGTACAAATTCATCATAAAATTCTTATATATGGTAAAACCTGGTAATGGTCAAATTACGTTTTAAAAAATGTGGTTCATTAAAACACAGTTGAGCAGTGTGTGTGTTAGAATACATGAGTGTGTTAGAATACATGAGTGTGTTAGAATACATGGGTGTGTCAGAATACACAAGTGTGTTAGAGTACACGAATGTGTTAGAATACATGAGTGTGTTAGACTACATGAGTGTGTTAGAATACATGAGTGTGTTAGACTACATGAGTGTGTTAGAATACACAGGTGTGTTACAATACATGAGTGTGTTAGACTACATGAGTGTGTTAGACTACATGAGTGTGTTAGAATGCATGAGTGTGTTAGAATACATGAGTGTGTTAGAATACATGAGTGTGTTAGAATAAAATTAGCTTATAGAATACACCACAAGTTTACGATAAAAACGTTGTAACTTTAATTGTTTTAATAGCTATTTAATTATTTTTTTTTCATAACTAAGGTCTGTAAATTCTGGAATAAATTTAGTTGCTTCTTCTGTCTAGCTTGTCTATATCCTTCCCTTACGATATGGCCTCTATGCTTGTGTATAATATTCCAAATGCGGTGTAACTATTGCTTTGTACAATTAGTTATTTCTCCTTATACGTGATAGTTCTCCTAATTAGGCCTAGAATTTGATTTCCTTTCGAAGCAGCAATCCCACGTTGCTCTGAAACGTTCATGTCAGCACTAAATGTTGCTGCTAAGTCCTTTTCTTGTGTGGTTCTACCTAGTACAGCATCCCCAAATTTATATTCTTCGTCCATGTTTCCATGTCCTATGTGTATGCATTTACACTTCCCAAAATTGAATAACATTTGCCATTTTTCTGACCATTTAACCAATTTATTTAGATCATCCTGCAAATTGTGTTTATCTGTATCATATATATATATATATATATATATATATATATATATATATATATATATATATATATATATATATATATATATATATATATATATATAAAAACAGTATAGTGCCTAATACTGTGGTACCCCACTCAAAACAGATTTCCAGTTAGAAATCTCACAATCTACTATTACTCTCTGTCTTCTGTGAGTAAGCCACTTTTCTGTCCAGTTGATTACATCATTACCTATACCATGGGTTTTTAGATTAAGTAACAATCTTTGATGTGACACTTTATTGAAAGCTTTCTGAAAATCTAAACAGACAACATCCACTGGTGACCCATCATCTACCCACTTTGTAATTTCTTCCAAAAAACATAAGATATTGGTTAGACATGACCTTGCTGTTAGGAACCCATTTTGAGATGTATTTATTAATTTGTTTTACAAGGAATTCCACCGTGTGGCCTTAACTTGTTGGTCTGTTCCTTGATCCCTTCTTATATAGTGGCGTAATGTTTGCTTCTTTCCATTCTGATGGAACTATTCCTTCTTTTAGTGACAATTTATACACTATTGCAAGTGGTGTACTAATTTGCTCAACAATTTCTTTAAGGAGTTTTGGTGGTATCCCATCAACTCCAGGTGATTTATTATCTTTATGTTCTTAATTTTCTTTGCTATCATTTCAGGAGTTACAAATATTGCCCTAAATGTTCTGATTTACAGCCCTCAAATTTAGTAACTGGAACTGGAAGTGAGCTGATCTTCTGTGGTAAAAACTGAGCTGAGATGCCCATTCAGGACCACTGCCATTTGAAACCCATCTGAAAATATGCGCAGTTTCCATTAAAATGCTCAAAGCACTTTACAAAATCTTATTAAATATACAAAGTTAAATATAGAATAAAAATGTATAAATGCAAATAAACCCCCACAGCATCTGTTTGTGAGCAATTTTTCTAATAGCCTCTTTCAACAGGTGTTTCTTCCTGGACCTTTTCTAGTTTTCTTAATGGAACAAATCCCTCAGTACTGCCCTCAATCTCATCTTTTAAACAAGTCTAGCATCGTGTTGCCGTCTTGTTCTTCAACAAGTTATTCCAATCTATATTTGCTAAATATGCTCTCATCTCTTTATATTTGCCTTTGTTTTTATATGTATTCCCTGTTTTTACTTATATTAAAATGACCACTTGAACCCAAAGGTTCGTGTACTTTAACATTGTCAACTAATTAATTTTTAGAAGATAAAATTAAATCTAACACATTCCCACCTCTGGTTGGTTCCATTGTATATGGCCATGGTTATAATTAACCATTATAACACATTCCCCCTTGCTCACCTCCTTTATAGCCTTTTGTTGTTCTACATTCCTATGTTTGGACTTTCATATGTTTGGATAGATTCTTTAATATATAAAATCACTCCACCTCCCCTTCTTTCTCATCTATCCTAAGCATTACATAATATGTCAGTGCGAACCCAGCATATATCTTTATTTGCCCATGATTATGTGATACATATTACGTGAGGGTTAAAATCTACTACCACAATGTCCAACTCGCTTTTTTATTTACTAAGCTCCTGGCATTTAAGCATACACATTTAAGTTAATTTTCCGAAATTATTGGTGAACATTTATGTCGATGTGTATTTGTACTCCTTTAAGTTTTCTCTGTCCATTCCCCATGCGCATCTAGTTTAAATAATTTACGGTACCTGTGTCCTCGTCGACAACCCTGACAAACTCACACCCAAGAACTGCATCACCCTTCCAAGTCAGATGAAGTCCATCTGTCATGAAGAATCTCTTTCCACAAAGTTTAACCACATGTCTATGAAGCCTACTCCCTATCCCTGTTGCAGATTGGTCTGCGTTCTCCACGGAGTCCAACATTTTGTTTGATACCCCACTCTCTGGCATGAAGAACTGGACCGCAAGTGGAAACATCTTTCTGTTGCTCTTGTTGGAGAAGAGAAAATGTGACAGGTCTTTCCAATTAAGAGGTTAAAATGTTCAGTATATCACCCACTGCCCTGGGAGCAAGCACATCTTTAACCAATGCTTCTGCTTTGGTTCTCGCACAAGTTATCTTTTCTGGCAATCTTGGTGTCATGAAAGATCTGCAGGTCTACTTTCTGGCCACAGCCAGCACTGCTGTGCCACAATATGATACACGTGAGTCAACTCAGCAGCTGTCACCTAGACGGGAGAGAGAATTAGTTATAAATCTAATAAAACAACAATATGAATTCTTAATGGAAATAGCATGTACATTTATTTTTTAAATATCCATGTTTTTATACAACGTCTTAAACTTCCTAGTCAAGGATTATGAAATGCAATCTAATTTTCTTATAGTCCAAAATCTTTAAGACAGGTTGGAATATCATTTGCATGATTAGGTTAGTTTTAGCATTGATCAATTGTTCAGTATTGATAGCTTATCAATAAATCATAATGCCTGAAGCATCTTTATCATAAAATTATCTGAATCAATGACAGAGACTGTAGTGAATTGGTTATTAATCCACAACTAATTACTATAGTTCTATTTTTTTTCAGGTAGCTATAGTTAATGAACATCTATGTGGGTCTAATGAAAAGTATATGCACAGAGTTAATATGAAATGAATAGCCTAGGCTAAAGTTACTGACTTACTCCTATGCTACGAAGCTTCTATGTTCATTTCCCCTAACATAGATCATAAACCAGGAACACGATCAGATATATCATATATATATACACGAACAACAGGACATAAAACTGAATAAAAAAGACATCTGGATCATTACCATATCAGCCTCAGGTGATGTCTGAGGTAAGAGAAATTGCGAAATTGCTCCCTGAGTTTTCTGCACTCTTACATTGCGGACATGAGTGTCTCCTTATGCATGCTGTTTCACATCACACACCCCACCATGGGTAATAGAAAGAACTCTTACATTGCGGACATGAGTGTCTCCTTATGCAAGCTGTTTCACATCACACACCCCACCATGGGCAATAGAAAGAACTCTTACATTGCGGACATGAGTGTCTCCTGATGCATGCTGTTTCACATCACACACCCCACCATGGGCAATAGAAAGAACTCTTACATTGCGGACATGAGTGTCTCCTGATGCAAGCTGTTTCACATCACACACCCCACCATGGGCAATAGAAAGAACTCTTACATTGCGGACATGAGTGTCTCCTTATGCAAGCTGTTTCACATCACACACCCCACCATGGGTAATAGAAAGAACTCTTATACTGCGGACATGAGTGTCTCCTTATGCATGCTGTTTCACATCACACAGCCCACCATGGGCAATAGAAAGAACTCTTACATTGCGGACATGAGTGTCTCCTGATGCAAGCTGTTTCACATCACACACCCCGCCATGGGCAATAGAAAGAACTCTTACATTGCGGACATGAGTGTCTCCTGATGCAAGCTGTTTCACATCACACACCCCGCCATGGGCAATAGAAAGAACTCTTACATTGCGGACATGAGTGTCTCCTGATGCAAGCTGTTTCACATCACACACCCCACCATGGGCAATAGAAAGAACCCTTACATTGCGGACATGAGTGTCTCCTGATGCAAGCTGTTTCACATCACACACCCCACCATGGGCAATAGAAAGAACTCTTACATTGCGGACATGAGTGTCTCCTTATGCAAGCTGTTTCACATCACACACCCCACCATGGGTAATAGAAAGAACTCTTATATTGCGGACATGAGTGTCTCCTTATGCATGCTGTTTCACATCACACACCCCACCATGGGCAATAGAAAGAACTCTTACATTGCGGACATGAGTGTCTCCTGATGCAAGCTGTTTCACATCACACACCCCGCCATGGGCAATAGAAAGAACTCTTACATTGCGGACATGAGTGTCTCCTGATGCAAGCTGTTTCACATCACACACCCCACCATGGGCAATAGAAAGAACCCTTACATTGCGGACATGAGTGTCTCCTGATGCAAGCTGTTTCACATCACACACCCCACCATGGGCAATAGAAACAACTCTTACACTGTGGACATGAGTGTCTCCTCATGCAAGCTGTTTCACATCACAAACCCCACCATGGGTAATAGAAAGCTCTCGGCGACAGCGTACAGTTAGCTTTGAACAGGTTTTCACCGACACGGACAAGCCAATGATGATCGGTTTCCCATTCACGCCGGTATTTCTGCAGCTTCTTGCGCTTGGCAGGATGACTTGAAGTGGACGAAGAAGCCATGCTTAAATACCCCGCGCCGGCGTCCGAAACTAGGGCAACAACAGTAGCGGGCGGCAGTCTCTCCGTCTCCATCTCTCTGCGGCAACAGCCAGTGTTCGCGCTGGCGTCTCCGTGGCAACAGCAGCGGTGGGCAGTCTATCTGCGGCAACAGCCAGTGTCAATGACGATGCTTGCTCTGACGACACGTGCTGCTGTTTTCAAGCACTCACACAGACGTAGACAGACACGCACACACGCACACACAGCGGAGTTTTTATCACTCGTAGGAAATACAGAACATATCACGTTGCGTATTGATTCAATAAGGGACGCAATATTTATTTCTTAATTACGGGACGATTCGGTGTTATAAAGGGATGGGTGGCAACCCTAACTATACACATAAATGATTTCTCACAAGCCTGCCAAATGTTTAACTTTATAATATATGCTGATGATACCACTTTATTTAGCACTATTGAAACTTTCAGAAATAGTGTCCAAAATAAAAGTACAGAATCAGTAATAAATGAAGAACTCCTCAAAATAGTTGAGTGGCTTAATATAAATAAGCTATCACTAAATAAAAGTAAATCTAAATATATGACCTTCCAAATGCCAAACAAAACTACACTGACATCATCTCTCAAAATAAATAATATAGATATTGAGAAAGTGGAAGAATTTAACTACCTAGACTTAACTATAGATACTAACTTAAATTGGAAAAACACACAGAAAAAATCTCAAATAAGTGTTCCAAAACTATAGGAATACTAAACAGATTAAAACATGTATTACCTTTAGAAATAAAAATTATGTTATACAATGCATTGATATTACCTCATATTAATTACTGTATTACGACATGGGGATATCAAGTAAACAGATTAGTGAAAATACAAAACAAAGCTGTACGAATTATAACATTAAGCAAATACAATTCACACACAGAACCACTTTTTAAAAAAACTCAACACACTAAAAGTAGAAGACTTACTAAAACTACATGAACTTAAATTTTATTACAAATATAGACATCAAAATCTACCTGTCTACTTATTAAACTGGCTAATAACCCCAAATACATACATTCACAACTATAATACTAGGAGAAACACTGAACTACATACCTACAGAACTAAACATGAATTTGCAAAAAAATTTCTTAAATACAACTTGCCACATGTTATAAACAATATCCCTGATTTAGTTATAGACAAGATAGTGACTCATAGTTTGAAAGGCTTTTCAAATTATGCCAAAAATTACATGCTACAAAAATATAATGACACATGCTCTTTCCTTAATTGCTATATATACCAACTAAATTAAATAAATTATGAATGGGCATAACACAGTTCATGCAATCACAATTAAACTTTTCAATTTGTATACTTGCACACAGGCTTATACGCGTACATGCGAAAACAACACATAAAACACACCAGTACAACACACCATCACACACTTAAATTTATTATATGCAAGACACAGACAAAAAACAAACATGCATTCTACTTTTTAATGTAGAAATATAGGTATAGGGAATATGTTTATTGTTATTTTTTATTTTGGGTGGCTCCTACGATAACGACCAGTGTTGGTCTTAGTAGGGGTCTCCAAATCCACAGCAACTATGTTTTTCTTTTTTTGGATGTTGTTGCATAATGTATTACTTTACTGATGATGTATTAGTTGTTATTATATATTGTACAGTTCTGTATGTGTATGTATCATATGAATTTACATAATTCATATTGCCACTCAATAATTTTATCTACGTTTTTCTGCTGTTGGGACAAATAAAATTTATCCTTATCCTTATCCTAAACTAGTCACAACACAAGGCCGGTTGGCCGCGCGATGTTTTGATATATTTAGTAATATTTATGTTGCGGTAAGAGAGTGACTTTGGCAATTTGATGGATTCCAAGTTACAACTTGTAATAATATCGTTCATGTTGTACATACACTTTCTTAAAAACAGTTAAAACTGGCAGTTTAGCTCAGAATTCAAATTTAAAGCAATCATTACTGCACAGTAGTTGCACACACACACACACACACACGCACGCACACACGTGTGTATATGTCGTTTAAATTGTTTTGTATATATTTTCTATATTTGCATGGATACTATCTCTACTTTGTTGCCCATGCAGACATTTTGCTTTCTTGCTATTGGGTTCTTCGTGAATTAATTGGTGTTATTATGTCGGTACTTTCTTGCTACTGGGTTCTTCGTGAATTAATTATTGTTATTATGTCGGTACTTTCTTGCTACTGGGTTCTTCGTGAATTAATTGTTGTTATTATGTCTGTACTTTCTTGCTACTGGGTTCTTCGTGAATTAATTGTTGTTGTTATTATGTCGGTACTTTCTTGCTACTGGGTTCGTCGTGAAATAAACTGTTGTTATTAAATCGGTACTTTATTGCTACTGGGTTCTTCGTGAATTAATTGTTGTTATTATGTCGGTACTTTGAAACATTGTACAAATCAATTACGGTAGCACAAAATAAAGCCATGTTTTACATATACTCTGCTATCACTCTCCAAATAACCACAGGGTGATCATACATATATGGTATGTAGGCCTATGTTAACCTTTATAAAAGTGAAGAAAGGCACCTTTATTTGCAAGACATGTGACAAGGAATGCAAACACAACAAATAGGTGTTAATAGGCACGCTTAATACAAAACTAAATAGAATCTGTCCGACTTGGTAAACTTGTTATATTATTGTTCAATACTTTACCAAAACAATTAACTTATTGATACATTAACTAATTTTGTGTTGTTGAAGTATGTTTATGCGTTAATGTTTACTATTTTTTTATCTAGGCTAACTATTTCATTATGAAATGTGTTTGACTACATATACTTTATAACAATAATATGTGTTTCGGGATGTAGCAAGCGTTCAGCCATACCAGTGGTTTTCCAATGTGTGATAGCGTACTACGGCCGTCTGTGCAATTCCATTGCATCATGTTGCATCATGTTTAACAAGATTTGCCATCCAATCCAAAGGCCCAGATGGTAAGTGGACAAGGAAGCCATTGCCCCCCCCCCCGGGAACTCACCGTAAATTAGGATTTGAGGCAGGTATCTTTATGAGATATTGTAGAGCCCTGAACATTGGGTCAATTTCTTAACTTGAATTGGTCAACTGTTTCTGCATCTACTGCTGTCTGAGGTGGTCTATTCCAGTCGTCCTTGACTCGCTGCGAGAAGAAGTACTTTCTGATGTTCAGTCTGGTGTATTGTTTCATTGGTTTCTTCAAGGGAACAAATTTATCAATGATATACTCTCCAATTTCATATTTTAGAATATTATAACATTCAACTGCGGTCTTATTCCTCAGCATGTTATTCCAATCTAGCTTTGATAAGTATTTTGTCATATCTTATAGTTACCTTTGTGAAAGTTTCCTCTACGTTTTTTATGTTTACTTTCTGATTTTACATTGATGTCAAAATGTATTTGATTATGATTACTGTTACCCAATGGTTCACGTATTTTTACATTGTCCACTAATTCTTTTTGTGATGACAAAACTATATATAATACATTCTCTCCCCTGGGTGGTTCTAGCACGTGCTGGGTATGTCAATCACGTTCCCCGAACGACACATTTCTGTTCATTTATGTTGATTATCCGGAGCAAGCGAAGAAAAACATTACGCGGCTGGGGTGCTGCATGGTGCGCAGTGCCAGAGCCGAGGATTGCAACACACGCAATGTCGCAGCATAACAAAAACTAACTAACCTAACTCATAACCATAGGTATAACTGAATTCCAGACTGCCAACAAGCTTTTTCTGTACTATTCTGGGTCCCCTTGACTTTCACCTCAAAATTGCCACAGGCGTCTATGACCACGTATACATCGTTGCGAAATGCACATCCTGTCTGACTATCGGACGTCAACCTGCGCGGGAGAACGAGTCGGCGGTTCTCGAAAACGAGGTTCACCATCTTTAAACATGGCGGAGGTGCTGTGTGTATTTGCAAGCTGCGGTTTGCCATAAACATAGTTAAGTTACACCGTTGTCTAGCGATTTACAAAGAAAACGATGGAAGCAGAGACGACCGAGAGTGCGTTCGCGTCGGTTCTCAACGTTTGCGGTGTTTGTAAGGAGAATCTGCACGGACGAGAACCAAAATTGTTGTCGTGTTTGCATGTATTTTGCAAACAGTGTGTGCTGAATATCATAGAAAGTAAGCATTCTATTGTTCAAAATAATAGCAACTAGCAAACTAAACTAGCTACTTGTAACGTCGTGTTTATGTTAGATATTTTAGTTAACGTGATTCGTAATGTTTGGAACGGTGTTTCAAAGGTATTGTTTATCGGGGCAATGCCAATGGAGCGTTTAGCTTCCTGACAGGACTTGGCACGTCGACATTCAGATTCATTGTCGCGTTGACAAACGAAATCATTTATTGTAAGTTAATATATAACCGTCGACAAATACTGAGCCAGTGCCCCAAATTCACCGCAACATGACCACAAATATATTATGTAGATTGTCATTTACATCAGCGAAGTACACATTCTTCACATGCAGAGGCTGCAGTACTTAGTCTTAGTAAAGCGTTACCACTGACACTGCACTAGAGCCGAGGCTAGTAGAGCGCTGACACTGTACACCATTTATGCCTTTCATGCTTCAATGGTGCAAGTCCTGTCACTCCTTTGTCTTTTTGTTGTAAATAACCTGTTATGCACAATTATTTTAAAGAAATTCTTATAATAGTCAAGATGCACGTATACTATTTTATCGCCATATAATATAACTATCTGGAACATGTGCTGTGATAATGCTACAATATGATTTTAGTGAACCATCTTTCTTCTGTTTGTAGATGGATCACTGATTTGTCCAACATGTCGACAAGAGTGTCCAGCTAACTGTGTCATTGATAATCTGTTCATTAACAACTTGAACATGGGTAGTGGGGCCACAGCGGGGGGTGGTCAGTCAAACAGCAACATTGATGACCAGAAGACATGCACGGCATGTGAGGAAGGCTCTCCTGTGTCATCATACTGTGTCGACTGTGCTGATTGGCTATGTGAGCAGTGCGTGCAGGCACACCGCCGCGTACGTGTCACTAAGGACCACGTGATTCAGTCGAAGGACGCGACGCCTGGTAACGACACAAAGCCTCCGTCGCACTCACTTATGATGCATTGCAAGACACACAAGTCGGAGCTATTGCAGCTCTTCTGCGAGACATGCGATGTGCTAACGTGTCGAGACTGCCAGTTGCATGAGCACCGCGAACACAAGTATCTATTCGTTGACGAGGCAGCGCAACAGTATAAGACATTCCTGCAGACGCTGGTCAGCAAATTGCGTGAAAAGCGTGTATATGTTGAAAATGCAAAGACGCTCATAAAAAAACGTAACTCGGAGATCACCGAACGGGAACAGAAGGTCATGCACGAAATCAAGGTATTTGCGTTACGCATCATCGCACAGGTGAACAAGCGGGGCAAGGAGCTGCTTGGCGAACTGAATGCAATCTGCTCCGCGAAACGCAGTCAACTCGACGAGAAGGGCTTCGAGGTGCAGACGCTGTCGACAAAGCTTGACCATGCATTGAAGTTCTCTGAGTTCGCGCTCGAGCGAGACGATCATGGTGGAATATTGTACACAAAGCGTGTGCTTGTGTCACAGCTGAAGAACATTTTGCGGTCACGCTGTGAGGTGCCAAACCCCTATCACATTGTTGACATTCGCTTCTCATGTGACTCAAGTTTCCCTGTCACACAGATCCCGCAGCAAGGAATGATTGTCGTTGATGGCATTCCCTACCAAACACCAAATATGAATGTGGTCCAGCCCCAGCAGCAGCAGCCGCCATTGCCACAACATCACATGCAGATGTCATCACGGTCATCTTCCGCCGGTTCTTCCCATGGTCCGGCTGTGGGGCGGACGTCCGTTGCCAACCTCAGTGATATCAGTCCAGAGCAGCGAAATGCACTGCTGATGCGCATGAAGCAGTTGCACCACCAGCAACAACAACAGCAGCAACACCGACGATTGTCGCCTTCAGCCAGTGGTAGTCCGACGTCTACGATAACAGGCATGCCGTTCCTGCATGGCTACCCACCAAACAACAGCAACAATATGCCTCCGCGCTTCAACCACCTGCCCAACCAGTCTTCCAACATCTCGAGCTCAAACCCACACTTGGCAAAAGTTGGTAACCCCTACTTCCCCCAGGCGGGTGGATACCCACCACTTCACCCTAAACCTGGGGAGCCAGGACCTGGGGGTGTGTGTATGCCACAGCAGCAGCACAACCGTAACATGATCAACCTTGCACAGCTCCAGCAACACCGGATGCATCGCTATGGCAACGGGGCAGGGTATCAACCAGCCACTATGCAGAACCCGATTGTGATTAAACCTACGGACCCGACAGATCAGCTGCAGCAACTGGCAATACCCCTAACACAGTGCATCCCAGGTGAGAAACAGGCCACTGGTGCAAACAAAACTTGACCACTGCTAAACGGGTGGAATGACCCTGCATAGATTGGTAATATGTTCAGTAACTTCAGTTCAGTAAGTCCAATACCAATATAGCCGGGCCCTTAGACATAAATAATTTTTGGCCAGTCTTGAACTTTTTTAAATTTAACCTTAAGCACGTGAACAGCTTCTGTGGAAGTCATTATTGGTCCAATTAAGTGTTTTCACTGGATGCATTTTTTTTATCACCAGTGAGCGTGTTTCATTGAGATACCGACCTCTGTCAAGTTTCACCTTAACAACCATGTTTATGTATCAAGAGACACAGTGACAGAGTTTGAAAATATGTACGGGCTTGCAATTTGGACATCAAATACCTTGAGAGTCTGATAAATGGAATTAGCTATCTTCCATTCCTGAAACTATTCAAGAATCGACAGAAATGTTTGAAATGGATAGAGTTATGTGGCTGCCCCATGTCGTGATCAGCTCAACGTGGACATAATAACTAAGCACAAGTTCGATTACACCTAGGCATACAAAACGCCATAAAATTCAAAGAAAAACATGACAGAATGTCTGGCAGCTTTACATTTATCTTGTTGAAAGCTTGATGGCGCCTGCTGAAATTATTAGGTTATTATTAGCCCAATCAAGTCTTGCTGGCTGTGCAGCGAGGTTGGTATTATTTCCTGTACATTAGCCGCAACTTTGCATACATTTAAGTCTTACTAAAAGCCTAGTTCAAAATCAATGAAGCCAAAACGTGACATGATAATGAAAATACGAAAATATTTATATATGGTCAAATAACAATTGAAGAGGTGACACATGAAGGTTCACAAATACATAAACATGGAAGGAATGTTTGGCTTACATGCAGATGTGTCTAACGTGAACAAATGTGATTAGAATCACATTCGAAATCTAAGCCAGGATCCAACTCTTTTAGAAGTCGACCGCGATCACACATGGGCCACTACAAAGTGTGCCAGCAGTGGGCAACAATGCAGTAGACCTGGGGTGGAAGTACTCGGTGCTCGTGTACTCGAGTATATTTTTGAAGTACTCATATAACTTATGGGTCATATTCATACTCGTACTCCATGTATAGGTACTCAGATTTTACGATTACATCTTAGTACGTTCTCAATATATGCTGTGAAAGTTTATTTATTAACAAAATGAAATTTTCCTGAACTATTTGACTGTTCAACTATTTTTTTTAAATACTTTGTTATTTCTGATTAATATGAGTATGATACCACCTAGTCCCAGTACCTCCCATGACCATGACTACGATACCTAAAAAGGCAACAGGCAGCATCTTTTCCTAGTCAGAAACACCCAGTTAAGCAAACAGTTGTAGGCTACCAGTTCAGGCCATAATTCCTGTTTGTTTAATTAAGCCACGAAGTACCATTCATCATTTTGATAAAGTGCCACATCAAAGATTGTTACTTAAACTAAAAGCCCTTGGGATAGGTAACGATGTAATCAACTGGATAGAAGAGTGGCTTACACACAGAAGACACACAGTAATAGCAGATGGTGAGTTTCAAACTGGAAATCTGTTCTGAATGGGGTACCACAGGGATCAGTATTAGGCCCTATACTGTTTTTAATATATATAAATGATTTGGAAGATAATATGTCATTTATGGAATGGAACATTTCCGAAATATCCGATCAGGCAGCTTATTTACTGCAAGAGGACGAAAGGTAGACTGACATATGCGGCAACACATCTTGTTTGTATTTAGGTCATATATTAGCCAAGAAAATTCCACCAACCAGGAATGTTTGAATGTCCTTTGACATTTATCTTTGTCATACAATCGACCGACTTCACGCTTTTCTGTTTTCCGCTTTTTAGTGGGTGGCGGCTCATATCCCGTAAAGCCAAACTTTAACAAGGACATGGCAGACTTTACTGTAGAAGACTATGGATGGTTGCTAGTGATTTACAGTTAATCTGTACATCACCTAAGACTAAGTGTATTTACACGAACAAATCTACAAAATTATCCGGACAAAAATATTTGAGTAAGTTTGTGCTTCACAGAAATATCAACATGACAGTGAGGCTGGCTATTTTTAAAATGGTTGTAAGAAAAATTGCTCAATGATGCAGCATCAACTAAAGTACCAGAAACCACAAGAAAACCTTGTATGTACCCTACTTCCAGGTCGAGCTCTATTTTGTACAGCTGGCAACCGGACTATTATCATACAACTTATTTATAAGCACACATGGTTAGTCACATCATGAACTTCCTGTAGCTGACACTAATAATGATTAATCCTAGTTGCTGATATTTTGATGCATTGTAATTAATCTTTGTTTGAATTGCTGTAATTGTGCTTAGGCTTTCATGAAGCTGTTTAATTATAATTGACCATTGTAAAAAGAACCGAACCTTTGCACTATATGTGAGGTGTCCTCATAAAACCAGTCGGATGTCGCATGTACTAATTATGCTGTACAAGCTGATTAAGAATTGTAGGTCATTAGTTTTGTAGGTCATTGATTTTGCAATTGGGGTTGTGCATTGCATATGGTATTCTAGCTAATGCAGGAAAATCTAAAAACAAAGAACCAAAACTGTATTTTTTTTTTGGTAGGTGATCTACAGGTCAGATGAATAATAAGATTAATCAGTTGAGATGTTCTGCTACTGCTACATTATTGGTAATCATTCATGTTGTTTGCCAGGTATGCCTCCTAGCATCAGCCCGGTCAGTAGTATGCCTCCGGTGGCCGGCAGTCACGTGATCACTCCGGACTGCATCGAGGACCAGATGCAATACATTCAGCCTTCTCGGCTCCATAGGTAAGCACGTTTCCTGGCCACAATCACATTGTAGTCCTTGTTGAGAGCTTGTGTGTATAGTGTAATAGGCACTCAAGCATGTGCAAACATGTACATAATGCTCCAGTATGAAATACTTCCGGTAGCACAGTTAGGCTATTTAACTTATGTAAGCCATTGCATAATGTGTTATGTAATGTTAAGTTCAGTTGTAAGCGATACATAACACTGACAGGATTAATATGAGTCAGACAATTTGTAACAATCTAACTATAATTGAGCTAGTGTATGTTTGTTCACGTTTTCCTCCTAGATGGTTTGCACCTCGGGTGCCAAACTTTCAGGAATTAATTTACGACCCTACAAATGAAACGTAATCCCTTTTTTGAAATACCCCGTATATCAAGGGTTCTTAGTGGTTTTTATGGTAAATCAACAAATGTTCGCTGTTAACATCCAACACTCGCAGAAACCATGTGCGCGGTGAAAGATGCCGTTTTATATTACGTAAAACGTTAACTTCCAATAATCGCAGAAACCATGCGCACGCGGCGAATACTTCGTTACATAAACCGTTTGAGAGTACGTAGCGCCATCAGGGCAGTTTATATTAATTATAGTAGCAATTGTACATAACATCGACTAGGTAGCGCCCTGTGGTACATAACATCGAACATTGCTATAATGACTGTCACGTATAAACTACCAAGTTATCCTGTCCTGGGGACGGGCATTTTTGCTTGTACATTTAATGTTCTTATCTTATTTATTGTTTATACATTTGTCAGCTGTAAAACTGTAAAATATAAATATTCATAAAACAAAATATATAAAATTGCTGGTATCTAGTAACCTGCGTAAGGCTGTGGTGTACATAATTAGTTTATGGTTGTGCTTTGGCTGGTATTAATGGTGTTTTGTTGTTTCCAAGTTGTTTTTGCCTCTGATACATGGCTGCCGTTCGCTGGTTGATTGATTGACAGGTCAACATCCATGAAGCAGGAGCTGTCTGATCGACCATCCTGTAGTTTTGCTGGTCAGATGAGGGTCAAGCAGGAATCGGAGTCGCCTGAGCTTGGACTGCCAATGGTGAGCATGTTGATCTGTCAGTAATATTTCTAAATCACAGTTTTTGTACTTGTTTTGTGTTGTTGTGCATGTTTACAGCTACAGAATCAGTAATAAAAATACATAATCAAATTGAACAATATTGCTGAATTAACAGCTTGAAAATAATGAAAGTAATGAATCATGCTGACCGTACATTTAGGAGTTGATATAATGTTTGGTATTTTCCTCAAATTATACAGCATCAGAATTCAGCCAGATATGATAATTATGCTTGAGTCATTACTGTGTGACAAAGGGTGTATTCCAAAAGAGTAAATAAATAAAGTAAGCAATTCATATGTGAATAAACATACCCTGGATTCATCTTTTATTTACAACATAGAGTTCGGCTGTGTTTTCAGAATGCCAATGATTTGAACTTTGACGCTGATCCGGCTTCATTCCTTGAAAGCATCAAGAAAGAGATGCCTAACCTGGCTGCAGACGACATAACTATGTGTCTTGTGAGTGTTCTTTGGCAGAAACTCACCAGCTGTTTCAAGTTCATGAGAATAATTTCCACACGATTCATACAGATTTTCAGTAAATTGTGATAATGATATGATGGGATTTTAATAATTTTAATATGATGATATGATGTGATTTTAATAAGATATGTAAACATACAATTTATATGTAACGGTCCTAGCTGATTTTCTTTCAATAATTTAGAGTAAATAAGAGTATGCACTCTCTTATTAAACCAACTGCACATAGAGTATGCACTCTCTTATTAAACCAACTGCACATAGAGTATGCACTCTCTTATTAAACCAACTGCACATAGAGTATGCACTGTCTTATTGAACCAACTGCTCATAGAGTATGCACTGTCTTATTGAACCAACTGCTCATAGAGTATGCACTCTCTTATTAAACCAACTGCACATAGAGTATGCACACTCTTATTAAACGAACTACACATAGAGTATGCACTCTCTTATTCAACCAACTGCTCATAGAGTATGCACTCTCTTATTAAACCAACTGCACATAGAGTATGCACTGTCTTATTGAACCAACTGCTCATAGAGTATGCACTCTCTTATTAAACCAACTGCACATAGAGTATGCACTCTCTTATTAAACGAACTGCACATAGAGTATGCACTCTCTTATTCAACCAACTGCTCATAGAGTATGCACTCTCTTATTAAACCAACTGCACATAGAGTATGCACTGTCTTATTGAACCAACTGCTCATAGAGTATGCACTCTCTTATTAAACCAACTGCACATAGAGTATGCACTCTCTTATTAAACCAACTGCACATAGAGTATGCACTCTCTTATTAAACCAACTGCACATAGAGTATGCACTCTCTTATTAAACCAACTGCACATAGAGTATGCACTCTCTTATTAAACCAACTGCACATAGAGTATGCACTCTTTTATTAAACCAACTGCACATAGAGTATGCACTCTCTTATTCAACCAACTGCTCATAGAGTATGCACTCTCTTATTAAACCAACTGCTCATAGAGTACAGTGGAACCTTGGTTTATGGTCACCCCGGTAATACAGTCACCCCGCCATTATGGTCACCCTGGTAATACAGTCACCCCGCCATTATGGTCGCCCTGGTAATACAGTCACCCCGCCATTATGGTCACCCCGGTAATACAGTCACCCCGCCATTATGGTCACCCTGGTAATACAGTCACCCCGCCATTATGGTCACCCCGGTAATACAGTCACCCCGCCATTATGGTCACTCCGGTAATACAGTCACCCCGCCATTATGGTCACCCCGGTAATACAGTCACCCCGCCATTATGGTCGCCCCGGTAATACAGTCACCCCGCCATTATGGTCACCCCGGTAATACAGTCACCCCGCCATTATGGTCGCCCGGTAATACAGTCACCCCGCCATTATGGTCACCCCGGTAATACAGTCACCCCGCCATTATGGTCGCCCGGTAATACAGTCACCCCGCCATTATGGTCACCCCGGTAATACAGTCACCCCGCCATTATGGTCGCCCGGTAATACAGTCACCCCGCCATTATGGTCACCCGGTAATACAGTCACCCCGCCATTATGGTCGCCCGGTAATACAGTCACCCCGCCATTATGGTCACCCGGTAATACAGTCACCCCGCCATTATGGTCGCCCGGTAATACAGTCACCCCGCCATTATGGTCACCCGGTAATACAGTCACCCCGCCATTATGGTCGCCCCGGTAATACAGTCACCCCGCCATTATGGTCACCCCGGTAATACAGTCACCCCGCCATTATGGTCACCCCGGTAATACAGTCACCCCGCCATTATGGTCACCCCGGTAATACAGTCACCCCGCCATTATGGTCACCCCGGTAATACAGTCACCCCGCCATTATGGTCACCCCGGTAATACAGTCACCCCGCCATTATGGTCACCCCGGTAATACAGTCACCCCGCCATTATGGTCACCCCGGTAATACAGTCACCCCGCCATTATGGTCACCCCGGTAATACAGTCACCCCGCCATTATGGTCACCCCGGTAATACAGTCACCCCGCCATTATGGTCACCCCGGTAATACAGTCACCCCGCCATTATGGTCACCCCGGTAATACAGTCACCCCGGTAATACAGTCACCCCGCCATTATGGTCACCCCGGTAATACAGTCACCCCGCCATTATGGTCGCCCCGGTAATACAGTCAACCCGCCATTATGGTCGCCCCGGTAATACAGTCACCCCGCCATTATGGTCGCCCCGGTAATACAGTCACCCCGCCATTATGGTCGCCCTGGAACAGTCCCAAATGATTTCCACAGTAAAAGATAGGAAGTTAGTCCCGCTAATCTGGCCACCTCGCTACTCAGGAATACGGTCAGTAACCCAGTGCAAAACATCAAGACAGATTAACCCCACCACAGCCGGGAAGCCAAGATTTGGCGGATGCAACAGCAAGCAGCCGCAGGCCGGCCGCCGTTCTATCAAAGGCAATCTCGATATGAAGCCACGCACTGGCTTCTGCGTGTTTACACAATGACCAGTTAACTTCAGAAAACAATGCAAGAAGCAAAACACCAGTCATTTTAGTTGACACTTTGAAGGCAAATTCTTAGGCCTAAGCTTAGTGGCTGAGTAAATTTTTTTTAAAAACAGTGCACCATCGATGATCGCGTTATCGACGCTAACAATAGGACACCATGTATTACCAGGTGCCCTATTGTTTGCTTAAACACCAATGAGCACTTGTAGGAACAGCAGGCCCTGGAGGAGGCAAAATGTTACAAAATAAGTGGCATAACGAACAAAATTAAATAATCCTCTGATACGTAGCACGTGTGGTTATATAATATAGGCTCCCCAAAATAAACCATGGCACTTCTGATGGATAACTCGTGTTCGATCCTGAACAGCAAATATTTAACGAGTTGTCATGTCAGCAAATAATGTGTCACACCAACATTAATACTTATTGATATGTAACAAAACCAACTAGCAAACATCGATTGATTTGATGTATGAACAATTTCGCCGCAGTTGAGCATGCTAAATGCCTGATGAAGTTATGCGAAGTTACGGCTTACGAAAAAACAACATCAGGAATTTCTGTGTGTGTTTGTGAGTGTGTGTTTATTCAGAGTTTCGACTAAACAGCTGTTAAGACATGTTTTTATTGCAAGTCGACACTGACATGGGAATGGTTTTGTGTACATGTAATTACATACATCAGTAATGCAACCACCACATTACACATGATATATTTGCTCAATGAGACATTTCTCCAGGTCCCATGATGCTTCAGTGCCCATTTTCACTATTAAGGTCACCTCGCTATTATGGTCACTTTGACTCAGTCCCGTGGTTGACCGAGATACCACTATCAATACCGAGGTTCCACTGTCAGCACTATCTTATTAAACCAACTGCACATAGAGTATGCACTCTCTTATTAAACCAACTGCATATTAAGTATGCACTCTCTTATTAAACCAACTGCATATATTATTATTCGCACATTTGAACATCACAAACCTGATTGACAATGGGCTAAATGAATTGCAGAAACAGCGCTAAGTATGGTATACATTACATCAATGTAGGTACAACAGTAAGTATGGTATACATTACATCAATGTAGGTACAACAGTAAGTATGGTATACATTACACCAATGTAGGTACAACAGTAAGTATGGTATACATTACACCAATGTAGGTACAACAGTAAGTATGGTATACATTACACCAATGTAGGTACAACAGTAAGTATGGTATACATTACATCAATGTAGGTACAACAGTAAGTATGGTATACATTACACCAATGTAGGTACAACAGTAAGTATGGTATACATTACACCAATGTAGGTACAACAGTAAGTATGGTATACATTACACCAATGTAGGTACAACAGTAAGTATGGTATACATTACATCAATGTAGGTACAACAGTAAGTATGGTATACATTACATCAATGTAGGTACAACAGTAAGTATGGTATACATTACATCAATGTAGGTACAACAGTAAGTATGGTATACATTACACCAATGTAGGTACAACAGTAAGTATGGTATACATTACATCAATGTAGGTACAACAGTAAGTATGGTATACATTACATCAATGTAGGTACAACAGTAAGTATGGTATACATTACACCAATGTAGGTACAGCGCTAAGTATGGTATACATTACACCAATGTAGGTACAGTGCTAAGTATGGTATACATTACATCAATGTAGGTACAACAGTAAGTATGGTATACATTACACCAATGTAGGTACAACAGTAAGTATGGTATACATTACATCAATGTAGGTACAACAGTAAGTATGGTATACATTACATCAATGTAGGTACAGCAGTAAGTATGGTATACATTACACCAATGTAGGTACAGCGCTAAGTATGGTATACATTACATCAATGTAGGTACAACAGTAAGTATGGTATACATTACACCAATGAAGGTACAGCGCTAAGTATGGTATACATTACACCAATGTAGGTACAGTGCTAAGTATGGTATACATTACATCAATGTAGGTACAACAGTAAGTATGGTATACATTACACCAATGTAGGTACAACAGTAAGTATGGTATACATTACATCAATGTAGGTACAACAGTAAGTATGGTATACATTACATCAATGTAGGTACAACAGTAAGTATGGTATACATTACACCAATGTAGGTACAGCGCTAAGTATGGTATACATTACACCAATGTAGGTACAGTGCTAAGTATGGTATACATTACATCAATGTAGGTACAACAGTAAGTATGGTATACATTACACCAATGTAGGTACAACAGTAAGTATGGTATACATTACATCAATGTAGGTACAACAGTAAGTATGGTATACATTACATCAATGTAGGTACAACAGTAAGTATGGTATACATTACACCAATGTAGGTACAGCGCTAAGTATGGTATACATTACACCAATGTAGGTACAGTGCTAAGTATGGTATACATTACATCAATGTAGGTACAACAGTAAGTATGGTATACATTACACCAATGTAGGTACAACAGTAAGTATGGTATACATTACATCAATGTAGGTACAACAGTAAGTATGGTATACATTACATCAATGTAGGTACAACAGTAAGTATGGTATACATTACATCAATGTAGGTACAGCGCTAAGTATGGTATACATTACACCAATGTAGGTACAGCGCTAAGTATGGTATACATTATATCAATGTAGGTACAACAGTAAGTATGGTATACATTACATCAATGTAGGTACAACAGTAAGTATGGTATACATTACATCAATGTAGGTACAGCGCTAAGTATGGTATACATTACACCAATGTAGGTACAGCGCTAAGTATGGTATACATTACATCAATGTAGGTACAACAGTAAGTATGGTATACATTACACCAATGTAGGTACAGCGCTAAGTATGGTATACATTACACCAATGTAGGTACAGTGCTAAGTATGGTATACATTACATCAATGTAGGTACAACAGTAAGTATGGTATACATTACACCAATGTAGGTACAGCGCTAAGTATGGTATACATTACACCAATGAAAGTACAGCACTAAGTATGGTGTACATTACACCAATGTAGGTACAGCATTAAGTATGGTATACATTACACCAATGAAGGTACAGCACTAAGTATGGTGTACATTACACCAATGTAAGCACAGCACTAAGTATGGTATACATTACACCAATGTAGGTACAGCGCTAAGTATGGTATACATTACACCAATGAAGGTACAGCGCTAAGTATGGTATACATTACACCAATGAAGGTACAGCGCTAAGTATGGTATACATTACACCAATGTAGGTACAGCGCTAAGTATGGTATACATTACACCAATGAAGGTACAGCGCTAAGTATGGTATACATTACACCAATGTAGGTACAGCGCTAAGTATGGTATACATTACACCAATGTAGGTACAGCGCTAAGTATGGTATACATTACACCAATGAAGGTACAGCGCTAAGTATGGTATACATTACACCAATGTAGGTACAGCGCTAAGTATGGTATACATTACACCAATGTAGGTACAGCGCTAAGTATGGTATACATTACACCAATGTAGGTACAGCGCTAAGTATGGTATACATTACACCAATGTAGGTACAGCGCTAAGTATGGTATACATTACACCAATGAAGGTACAGCGCTAAGTATGGTATACATTACACCAATGTAGGTACAGCGCTAAGTATGGTATACATTACACCAATGAAGGTACAGCGCTAAGTATGGTATACATTACACCAATGTAGGTACAGCGCTAAGTATGGTATACATTACACCAATGAAGGTACAGCGCTAAGTATGGTATACATTACACCAATGTAGGTACAGCGCTAAGTATGGTATATATTACACCAATGTAGGTACAGCACTAAGTATGGTATACATTACACCAATGTAAGTATTAGGTTATATTTACTTCTGACACTGACGGTAATTAGAAAAGGTTCACCCACTTGCTGCAGTAAAGGTGTATTGATTGTATTTGTTCTCAGGGTACGTCAGCTGCAGGTAGTCGAACTCCGACCCCTCGGGCAGAGTCCACAAGCCAGGACCTGCCTCGTGAGTCCTCGAGCCGAGATGGCACTCACAACCCCACCATAGTTGACACAGCCGCTGTCAGCAGCCAGAACATGGAACTGAACAGTGAGACCTGTGACACGAGTTTGAGCTCATCGCCACATCGAGAGGCGACACCTGGTGATGTTATCAGCAGGAACGGAAGCACCGAACATGGAGCATCGAGTCACGTTGGCGCTGGTAGCAGCATGGGGAAAACAATTGAGGCGAGTGCCGCAGCAACGGAGCAAGTCAGCGAACGACAGGAAGTACCAGGGGGTAACAGCCGACTGAACCCAGCCAAGGAGGGACAGACGTATGACGGTAGCGAGGACTACTGCGCTGTATGTCACAATGGTGGAGATCTGCTGTGTTGTGACAAATGCCCAAAGGTTTTCCACCTGCAGTGTCACATTCCAGCTCTTGTCACCGAGCCCAGGTAACTTGTAGTGTCACATTCCAACTCTAGTCACCGAGCCTAGGTAACTTGTAGTGTCACATTCCAGCTCTAGTCACCGAGCCTAGGTAACTTGTAGTGTCACATTCCAGCTCTAGTCACCGAGCCTAGGTAACTTGTAGTGTCACATTCCAGCTCTAGTCACCGAGCCTAGGTAACTTGTAGTGTCACATTCCAGCTCTTGTCACCGAGCCTAGGTAACTTGTAGTGCCACATTCCAGCTCTTGTCACTGAGCCCAGGTAATTTGTAGTGTCACATTCCAGCTCTAGTTACCGAGCCCAGGTAATTTGTAGTGTCACATTCCAGCTCTAGTTACCGAGCCCAGGTAACTTGTAGTGTCACATTCTGGCTCTAGTCACCGAGCCTAGGTAACTTGTAGTGTCACATTCCAGCTCTTGTCACCGAGCCTAGGTAACTTGTAGTGTCACATTCCAGCTCTAGTCACCGAGCCTAGGTAACTTGTAGTGTCACATTCCAGCTCTAGTCACCGAGCCTAGGTAACTTGTAGTGTCACATTCCAGCTCTTGTCACCGAGCCCAGGTAACTTGTAGTGTCACATTCCAGCTCTAGTCACCGAGCCTAGGTAACTTGTAGTGTCACATTCCAGCTCTTGTCACCGAGCCTAGGTAACTTGTAGTGTCACATTCCAGCTCTTGTCACTGAGCCCAGGTAATTTGTAGTGTCACATTCCAGCTCTAGTTACCGAGCCCAGGTAACTTGTAGTGTCACGTTCTGGCTCTAGTCACCGAGCCTAGGTAACTTGTAGTGTCACATTCCAGCTCTTGTCACCGAGCCTAGGTAACTTGTAGTGTCACATTCCAGCTCTAGTCACTGAGCCTAGGTAACTTGTCACTTGTTGTGTCACATTCCAGCTCTATTCACCAAGCCCAAGTAACTGATCACTGAGCTGAGATAATTTGTCACCTTCCGGTGCTTGTCAGCTAGCTTCTGTTCCTCGTTACCTGTAATGTGACATTCCAGTTGTTAATTATGTTGATGTTGAGTAAAAAAACATTGTTTATTAAAGTGGAAAGTAGCGTGCACGCTGTTGAGTACAGGAAGGAATGCTAAAGGAGAGAACATCACTGGCCTGAACCAGAGTGAGAACTGATGGGTCATGGTGGTGCGTCTATTCACACAGGTAGCACCCACCTATGTGGTAGCGTTATTGTTAGAAGTGTTTATTGTGCGAGTGGATCAGGTGTGGGACAGTAGAAAAGAGGAAGCTTGTTATTGATGCCTCTTTCCGCCAGGTCCATGACTTCAGTGTGAATGTCATCATTGTCATGTTTGTTAAATAACAGGCACTTCACCTGTAGGCTGGCCATCTGGGTAGTTTTCATTTTGAGTTAGTATATACAATGTTACCTCAATGTAATCAACACAAAAAGAACTGGTGATATGATTATTAAATAAATTTGATCTTCAACAGGTTGGATGATGGGAAATATTTATCTTAATTAAGGAAGAAATACATTTTTCCTTTTGTGCAGACCTTGTTAAGACTCTTTCCTGAGAATATACTTACTTACTTAATCCTCTTGGCCCCTTCAGGAGCATAGGGCGTCAACCATGTTTCTCCACCTCACTCTCTTCTGGGCTAGAGCTTTGACCTCTTGCCAGGTGACCCCAACTTTATCAAGATCTTGTAGTGTGGAGCGTTTCCAGTTGATTTTTGGCCTTCCTTGTCTTCTCTTTCCTTGTGGGTTATAGTCTAGTGCTTGTTTGGTTGTATATCAAATATCAGCATTAATGTAGTTTATCGTGCCTTTGATGCTAAAGGAAATGCCTAAGCATATGTGACCTGGTGACCCCGTGGGATAATGGGCAAATCAAAATGACCACACACACACACCCTGCCACGTATTTGTTAGATGACTGGCATAACCTGATGCCTTTGACGACAACACGTTACAAGTACAGATTCAAGGGCTGTTGTGGTGTCAAATTAAGGGGACATGTCAATATTACAAATGACCATTATGTTTTGTCAACAATGCATAAAACGCCAGTGAAAAACCGTAAATTTCAACACAAAAACAAGCATTTGTTGAAATTGTGTTTTCATTAATAACCAGGAAATTATGTTTAAAATATTGTTTGAGAAAAACTACAACACTCATGATGTTGCAATTTTGCATATGAAAGCGTCTTACGCGCACGCAATGTAATACAGCAGTAAATTACGATTGATGAAGCATTTGTGTCAAAAATACACTGCCACTTTAGGCTGTCATTCAACTTTTGCTTAATTCATTCAAGGTGGTGTAGCAGACATAATTGGTTTATGTTAACCAAAATCTGCTGTAAAAGTTATCAGTTACTCTGTCATTCTTATATGTATATCATTTATTTCTTTGGGGATTTTCTCAAAATGATTCATTTTTAGTGGCTATTTTTTCCCATTTACAAAAATGTTTTAAAAACCTTGTAACATAACCGAATAAATGAAATTTTTTTTTAATATTGTATATATTATAGTATTTCAACTACAATCTTTGAAGAATGGTTAATTTATCTTAAAAAACTTTTGAAACTAATCAATTCAAGACAAGCATATAATAGCCACCCCAGCTACCTTAAAACCCAGTTGGCTGCTTTTTTCATGAAGCCTTTCTGTTTTTGTTGCATGTGTTTATGGGTTTCTGAGAGTAGTGCTAGATCATCTGTAAAATCTAGGTCTTCTATTTGTGAGAACACGTTCCACTGAATCTCAGTACAATGGTGTTCTGTGGATCTTTTCATTGTCCAGTCTATGGCTATCAGAAAGAGCAGTGGAGATAGCAAGCAGCTCTGCCGTACTCCAGTTGCAATTTGGAAGCCCTTTGAAACTTGTCCATTAAAAATTACATGACCAGTAAAACCTTCGTACATGTTCTTTATTAGGGTTACAAATTTTGCAGGTAAACCATAGTGCCTCAGGAGCTTCCATAGAACTGTTCTGTCTATACTATCGAATGCTTTTTCGAAGTCCACAAAGTTTATGTAAAGGGGACTCGGCCATTCAATGCATTGTTCAATGATAATCCTGAGTGTAGCAATATCCCTGAGTATATGTATCTACCTAAATACTATAGTAACAGTTTGTTTGTGAATCACTGTGTATCTCACACCATAAGGTTGAACAAATACCACAAAGCGCATCAACAAAGAGCTGAATCGGTGATCAGTATCCTGGTGCTATTTGGAGCTAATGCATCAAAATATTAAATGTGACCATTGAATAACTAACTGGCCGGTTGTATGATATCTTTTGTTGCTTCCACAACCATAGCCCCATGTCATTATCTCTGCAGTGGCACGTGGCACTGTGGTCTGTGTACAAAGGAGGAAGATGTGCGCCTGGATGCTCCTGGAGTACACGGAGAGCCTCCTTCTGGACTCAGTGGCGCAACGAAACGCAAGGCAGCCACAGGACTGACAGAACAGGAACTGAAGGTGTGTTGGGTCCTGTCTCTCCACTTCGCTTTCAAGGACCATTGTCTTCTCCATATCAATCTTGTTGCATAATGACGAAAATGTCAGGATATACTGCGTCATGTGTAAGACAACTCCACCACTGTGTGAAAGCAATGGCATTTGATTAGTTCAAAATCAAGGCCGTGATAGCCTGCATTTTATAAATGGCATGGAAAAGCCTGGAATTCTAAGTTTTCGAAAATAAAATGGCAGATTTCCATCGTGCCCCTGTCCGTCAGGTGCTGCCACCAGCAGGGAGGCATTTTATTAGAAAAACAATTTCCGTTTCTATTCAAAGTTGTCTGTTGTGTTCTAAAAGTTTCGAAGTAATGAGGATAATTATGTATGGCTGAGTAATTGTTGTATGAAATGACGCTAATTATGGAGTAATCGCACTTTCAAAATCATTGGCTGCAACGACCAGAGTTTTGTGATTGGGCACAGAAAGATTCAAACAATGTATTTCGTGCGTACTGTCGTGTTTGCAAATGCAGTTTTGATGTGAATAACATGGGAGAATGAGCTGTCAAAAGTCACAGCACTGGTGCCAAACACATCGCCAATATGTTGATAGAAACAACTAGTTCAGTGGCAGCATTCTTCATGTTGCCTACGATGCTTATTTTATTACTCGATAAAGCTTGCTTTTTATGGAAATTTTCTTAGTGTATATATTGTCATTACAATATTATACATATATTATTAATAATATATATCATTTATATATTATAATTCTTACTCCTGAGTGCCGAATAAGCATCCCTATACGCATATTTATTTGATGAAAAATGCCACCCTATACACACCTTATTTGGCACTACACTATTATTAAATTTAAACATTTGTGTCAGTCTATATTCTCCGATAATTGTGGCAAATTATGTAGGGTATAATTTTTAAGAGAGCAATCACTGTCACTCCCTATTGCTAGCGCTGATCAATCATCCACATAGCGGTTTAAAGCTTGCGCTAAAATCACTTGCTCCCAACTGGAGATGCATGTGGCTCCCTCTGATGGCTAAGTTTTCATACTTTCGAATGACAGTCGTGAATTTAGCGGGATCCCATGCTTCTGAGGATCCTAGATTTTGATCCCGAAGCATTAGACTGTTAGATTTCCATGATTAGATGAACCGGTCAGAATCCTTAGTTCTCGGGAGCTCGACATGGGATATTATTAGTTAAAAGTCCATTATCACGGCATAAACCGTAAATCGCCGTCGTGCGCAGCACCTCAAACCGTTCGTAACCGGCTGGCGGCGGTTTCCCCTGAAACGTATTGCGGTTACTATATCTGCGGTTACTATATCTGCGTATTCAATCAAACTTTAATGTCCATTTAAAAACAAAATGGAAAATTCCCGTTTTTTTTGCAGATATAAAATGCAGTTACTATATCTGCGGTGAAAAAACCTAAATTAAAGGCGATCCGCATTGTTTTCTAGGGACGCCTTAGCTTCTTGTCAAGTAAAAGATTGCTTTGGCACTAAAAAAGACAAATATACTAGTGACTTTTTTGCACTGTACTATTATTTGTTTTGAACAATTTGCCCCCCCCCATACTTTATTCGACACTATACTATTATAAAATTTTACCGATTTGCCACCCTATACTGTTATTTGGCCTATACGTTTATTTGGCACTCGAGAGTTTTTTAAATGTAATTTTTCTTTTGAAGGTTTAATAAATAACCGTGTATCAGAAACCTTGTTGCTGGGCAAATAATTTGTTCAATAAAAAACCTTTGACGAGTTTAAATGTGTTTCTGTGTCTCTGTCCAGTCACAGTGCTTCACCTTGGTGACCTGGTAAGCTGTCTAGAGGTGTGTTGTGATAACTGTATTCATTCCCACAGGTGTGTGAACACATACTGCTGCAATTGTTCTGTCACGAGGCCAGCACTCCCTTCCACGTGCCTGTCAGCAAGTCGGTAAGTGAAGCTTCCTCTTTATGTCTATTCCCTGCAAAGCCATGTCAACAATTACAAACAATAGTTTTAATTAGTTAATTTTTGCTTGTCTGCATTTTGGAGGCAGGCCTCTGTAGGTCTTCCTTCCCACTGTTTTCAGAGTTGAATGCTTGATGCTGGGGTAGATAGAACCCCATGTCACATAACTAGGATGTTACCACCTTCTCCTAGGTGCCATGTCACATGACTTGGATTTTACCACCCTCTCCTAGGTGCAAAAAAAGTGGAAATTTACAAGACTCGTGGAATTAAAATTGCGCATTAAATTAGCCCCGACAAACATTATTAAATTTACACTGGCAATTTGTCAGATTTTATTTCAGTTGATTAATTTATTAAACTGTAAGGCATGTATGTCAATGTCTTCATGATATATAAGTATATAAGCTCCAGTTTTTTCAATCAGTAAATAGCAATGTTTGAGATTAGCTTGCATACATACATAAATCATATTGGAGCCTGACATGTTGTTATAACATAAAGCAGCATTTGTGATATTATCATATTAATTGACCAACTTCTTCAAGCTCTCAAACTGTTATATTGGACTTTTCACCTACAAACAAGTTATCACTGCATATGTTTCATCATTACGATCAAATGCAAGTTAATTGCACGATGCCTGACTTTGTTGCGTGCAGGTGCCAAACTACTACAAGGTCATCAGCAACCCAATGGACTTCAGGACGATACAGCAGAAGTTGTCACGAGACCACTTCAACAACTACCAGAGCATTGATGAATTCATGCGAGACATCCGTCTCGTCTTTGTCAACTGTGCTCACTACAATCACGTTAGTCTCGCCATCTTGATGCTCTCAGTTCAACTGTTGTTCCATTTGTTAGTCTTGTTCTGTTAATAAATTTTTTCGACAATTGATTGGCATGCTTCCGATCATTTAGTCAGTCACAATGTTTTTTGATCGTCATTTCCAATTATATAAATACATTTCAGGCTGAATTTTGTCCTGTTCCATGTCATATAAATCTGGGCACTGGAAGAGAGAAGACTTCTGTGATTTGCTATTCTGTGGCTTCCCCATTCCCTTATGACATCAAAAAAGTCGAGCTCTATCGACAAACTATTTCTCACAATGGGAAATAGTTTGATCGATTATGAAAATCAAACCAATTCCCAACACTACCATTCTATCTGTTTGCAGGGTTTGTACGTATCTTTGAAAACCTGGATTATGCAGGAATTTTATTAAACTTCCTGGAATATACTGAAAAAGAAGAAAGAGTTACATATTATCTGTATGCAGTTATTTGTATGCAGTTATGTTGGTAATGAGCCGTAAAATACTTGTAACCATTGAATGTAGCCAGGCCTGGGGTCTATTACATTGCAATGTAATAGATTACTATTACTTAGTTTCCTTTCTATTACTATTACATGCTGAAGGCAGTGTAATATATTACGATTACACTTCAAGCTATTACTATAAAATTTTTCATCTGAACTATTTTCTTTTGGTTAAACATTTTACATACTTAACCACTTATATAGATTAAAATTAACTGATGGGTCTATAATTAATTAAATTACAATTAACTCATATAATTTCCCAATTAAATTAACTTCACACAATTCCAGTCGGGTGTGGAAGTTTCATATATTCATTGGAATGAAGCAAGAAAGCTATGTCACTGTCATATAACACAGTCTGATTATCTCATAGTAGACCTATACTGCTCGGCTGCTGCTTGGTGGACAGTTAATTATTGGCTCAAGGATAGGATGTTTTTCACACTTTTGGTCAATAGTGTGCAAGCTAGCTACCAACTGAGAAAAACTCAGAAAAGTTGGTATAAGCCCCTGGAATTTTTTCAAACATTACCCAGTGTGGCAGGCTGGCAGCTAGGGTTGGGAGATGGCAATGATTGATTGATTGATTGATTCAGATGTTAAAGACTGTTTAGTGGTGAAAGCCTGGAACCCTTATCCTGCTTCAGTGAATGAATGAATAGGCTTGTGTGAAAAGGATAGATGGCTGGCTTCAAATGACCTATTAGCCATGCAACAGTCAAACTGTCACAGTGTCTCCTGCTAACAGTGCTAAAGTGCATTGACTGTCATGATTCAGATACTAAACCATTTTATCACCACTGTTGGAAAATAAATAAATAAAACTGCATGTGAACTACTGAACATGCTTGTCCAAGTCCCATTATCTCAAAATACAGAATTTTTTGGTCTGATTATTTTCAATGAAATTGAATGTTGGTGCGATTGAAATGTTTGATTGTAATAGCAAATTAATAGCCCAATTACTATTACTTTGCTTTCTATTACTATTACATTGCGTTCTGTTCCATCTATTACTATTATTTGAACAGTTGTAATCGTTACTATTACATATTACTATTACCCCAGGACTGAATGTAGCCCTTTGACACCCTGTCGTAGCTTGTGATTGTTATCAAAGTTGTCATGCAAGTAAAGTAAGTGTTCCACTGCAGAAAGATTCAGAAGTCGGGAAGGTTGGCCTCTCAGTCGAGCACTCCCTTGAACAGCTGATCGCGCACCTGCTCCCATTTGTCGATTACAACGCCATCTCATTACCCACTGATGATGCTGACAAGTCTCTGTCGTCACGAATGAAACGTCGCAAAAAGTCAGAGGATTCGAGACCCGACAGGCACTCAACAACGTCATCAGAGAGGTCTGCTTCGTCAGAGAAGTCTGTTTCTTTGGAGAAAACTCACTTGTCTGAGAATTCTGGCCACTCGTCAGATTCGCAGGAGGTGACAACTGACAGGACAGACAGACAGACAGACACGCAGCTTGCAACTCCAACAGGCAAGGACTGTTAGATATGGTAAAATTAATAGTTGGATGGTGTACTTTGACATACAACTTGGAAGGTATCCTTTGACGTACAGTTGGCCTTCTTTTGATAGCTTACTAATGTGTGTATCTTGCTTAGCAGTTGATTGAGTTGTTTTCATAATAATTTTCATGAATGTTTGTGTAAGTTATAAAAGCCAATTTTGAAAAGGGCCACATCCAGAAAGTAATTAAAACAGAGAAGTTAGTAAGTTCAGAATTAGCTAAATATAATATTGCATAACATAAAATTTCTGTGTGGAAGAAATTGTTACGAATTGGTCTTTTGTACGAATTTATCCTCCAACAAATATAAAATTAGCAAATGTAGGAAGTTTAAAAAGTCACTGTTGCCGCACTAAATCCCAAACATTTTCGTCCCAAGGAATTTTGTCATTTCCACAAAAAGTTTCCTCCAGCGAAAGTACAGTATTTTAGAGTAAGTAAAATGCCATAAGTTAGACAGGTTGTGTCTGTAACACGTGTTGATTGACTTTCAGCCGGTTGTGAACACATCAAGATGTCTGACAACTGAAAATGCGGAACGGCATCCAAAAGACTATTCATCATTAATCTATTTAATAATCTAGTATTGATGGTATATTTTAGAAAAGCTTTTATTTATTATGCAAGTCTTAAGATCCATTATGATGTTAAAATGTAATATTATTGTCTACATTTTGGCCAGCAAACACTTGTGACGGATTAGTAGCTGGGACTTGTGTCTTTGTGATTTGTCTCTGAAACTGGTTACGTTCGTGATCAGGAACTCATTGTGAATGTCTGTAATGTCAATTGTTTTGTTTGATTGCTGAGTGTGAGTGCTGATTGATGTCGTGTTTTGTAGACATCCCGCTTCAGAGGCCCAATGCTAAACGTTTCAATGTCACTTCAATGTAGATTATTTAAGAGGTTTCAAAGTCTGGAAATTGCCTCAGCAAACATTAAAGGTACAAAGACTGATCGTTTTTATTGTAAAATGATTATTGCCTGTATATCTAGTAGATGGTTATATAACATCTTGGCTGCTCAAGTGTGTTTTAATAAACCATAATTGTTTAATATAATTTCACCGTTATCTGCTTAATTTGCAAATATTGGGACAAATATCATCGTCTTCGTTGTTTGTGGAGGAGAATGTGATTTTACAGGTGTTAATGATACACCCATCACATGATCCCATGAACCCTTGACCTCAATAAATTGTCCAGACATGTTGGAAGTTGTTAACAGCTATTCATGAATCTACTGAATAGCTGGCAGAATATTCATATAACTGTTTATGAATGTACTGAGTGGCTGGAGGAATATTCATATAACGGTCATATTATATTGGAAATTGTGGTTCATTAAAAAAACTGCTAGACTTTGTACCTTTAAGGTTTACACACACACACATATATATATATATACAGTATAAACAAATTTAATCTGACAGTTGCCTTGGCATATATTGATCTTGGGCTCCGTACAAAAGGTTTCAGTATGTGACAATTGCCTTGGCATGTATTGATCTTGGGCTCGGTACAAAAGGTTTTAGCATGTGACAATTGCCTTGGTAGGTATTGATCTTGGGCTTGGTACAAAAGGTTTCAATATGTGACAATTGCCTTCGCATATATTGATTTTGGGTTTGGTACAAAAGGTTTCAGTATGTGGCAATTGCCTTGACATATACTTGACATAACAGATTCAGTAGAATCCATACAGGTTTTAGAATAAGGCTAGAGCTTCATACTATGTAATGCTTTGAGGGTAATCCTACTTAAACCATGAAATCCCCATTTTAGTGCTTCAAGTGTCTTAAAAAGATACTACACTTGTATAACAGTAATTCCAGATATTCTTATATTGGTTAAATGAACTGAATATCAAGGATGGCCTTGGCAATTAAGGCAACCACGTCCAGAACCCTGTTACTCTAGTGGGGTGTCTTGAAGCTTGCCAAGGAGAGCTTTACCTATCAGATGCTAACACTGCTGAATGTGTTCATAACCTCTAACTAGAACTGGAACTACAAAAGTTGATGCGATTGTTAGACATGATCACACATCCTGTCCCACGTGGCTTGGTGCTGGGAAATGGCGATCAGGGTTGGATCCACCTCAAAATCAATTACTATTGCTACATTTCATTTCAATTACACTTCTAAACTGTTCAAATCAGTTACAGTGTAATTACACCATTGCATGTACACTAACTGTGTATTCTAAAAGTGTATGTGTTGATTATGACGTGTGTGTGTGTGTCGATGCATTTGACTTTTCTGTATACGATTGATAATGTAACGGACATGTGTAAGACAACACTTCTGGTATGTGGTTTTTGTAAAGAATAACGTATTGATGGCATAATTTAAAAACTAGAATCGGTTACAAATACAACATTTTACCAGTAATCAATTACGCAGCTGGATCCAGTCTCGATAGCTATGCAAGTTGTAATACGTCATTTTATTATTTGTCTCAAGACGACACACACGGTGAGGGTTGTGTAGAGTCGACGTGAATGGATACAGTGGCATTGCCTCGTGAGTCGACGTGAGGGTTGTGTAGAGTCGACGTGAATGGATACAGTGGCATTGCCTCGTGAGCGAGAAAGCAACGTTTAAATGTAAATCATGGCTTTGTAAATATCTAGACTGTTTTTCTGTTGACTGGCGTGTTACTGTCGGGTAGCGACTGCTTGCCGGGTACAAGTACCTAAATTATGTAGTAAGCTGAACACTTCACTGGGGCGATTATTGTAGTGGTTCGTTTAATCGTGATAGCTGTTTGTCTTTGTGTGTTGATGTGATGACAGACATTATATTTGCTGTCCTGTTTGCTTTGTTGTGTGCGTTGTACGTGCAGGTAGCTACTGTCTATCTGCACGTACGCCTGTTGGTGTTTCTAAAAGATACATGCAAGATCACCTGCCAACTGGTACAGGTTTCAACCACTGCTGTTTGTGTCAACAACAGTGTCAACCGTGTTATACACAGTTGAACATACCTACGTGACATCATATGATTTGGGGGTGATTGGTGACACTGTGAACTGTATGTGGGTGATTGTAATTTCACGTGAGACAGTTTATTTAATGTTCATATTACTCATGAATATGTGTTACATAGTAAACCGTGACAGTTATCGATTGACTTGTTATATTAATTTCAGGTGATAAGATTACAGTGAACATTTTATTTACATTGTTAAAACCAAAAATATCCAATGCATTCTGGGACGGCTCAGAGAGAGTCGCTGATTTATTCCTTTCCTTTCGTAAGTTTACATTACATGGAACAATCCCACGGGTCTGACATAGTTACATTAATGATATCCAGTGTAGTAGAGCTCTGGGTTAGTACACGTTCTGAGTTCCTAGCAGCGGATCCAGGGGGTCTTAGGGGTCTCAAGACCCCCTAAGCCACGGACGGGGTCTTAATTATGCAAAGTATCGTATCATTTAGAATTTAAAAAAAACGTGCACAATTATCAACTGTTATACCTGTTCATATATGCGCAATCAACTACAATGATGTTAGCTACACTCAAACACTATAAATATGTTTTCACCTTCTCATTTCTCTACATACTATGAACATTCACCACAGCTGTACAGTTTTCATTGACGTTAGACTTGACTACATTTATATATATATATATATATATATATATATATATATATATATATTCTTTCTTCAGAAACTAAAATAAAAAAATATGACGGGTAGCTCCTACGGTAGCGGCTTTAGTAAGTCTAAGTTTCCATGATCCTCTCTGTATACCGTAATATTTTATAACGTAACATTATATACTGATATATTATAATTGAATGCCTGTACAGTTCGGATCAAATAAATTTACTTCTGATTCTTAGACCCCCCCCGTGTGTCCGTGGCAAATATTACAATAAAGGAACACGTACATCGGAACTAGTGTCAATGTAGACTGACAAAGAACGATCTGTGTAGCCGTGATGTAAAAGAGAACAAAGAATGACCTGTGTAGCCGTGATGTAAAAAAGAACAAAGAACGACCTGCGTAGTCGTGATGTAAAAAAGAACAAAGAACGACCTGCGTAGCCGTGATGTAAAAAGAGCACAGAACGACCTGCGTAGCCGTAATGTAAAAAAGAACAAAGAACGACCTGCGAAGCCGTGATGTAAAAAAGAACGACCTGCGAAGCCGTGATGTAAAGAGAGCAAAGAACGACCTGCGTAGCCGTGATGTAAAAAAGAACAAAGAACGACCTGCGTAGCCGTGATGTAAAAAAGAACAAAGAACGACCTGCGTAGCCGTGATGTAAAAAAGAACAAAGAACGACCTGCGTAGCCGTGATGTAAAAAAGAACGACCTGCGTAGCCGTGATGTAAAAAGAGCAAAGAACGACCTGCGTAGCCGTGATGTAAAAAAGAACAAAGAACGACCTGCGTAGCCGTGATGTAAAAAAGAACAAAGAACGACCTGCGTAGCCGTGATGTAAAAAAGAACAAAGAACGACCTGCGTAGCCGTGATGTAAAAAAGAACAAAGAACGACCTGCGTAGCCGTGATGTAAAAAAAGAACAAAGAACGACCTGCGTAGCCGTGATGTAAAAAAGAACAAAGAACGACTGCGTAGCCGTGATGTAAAAAGAGCAAAGAACGACCTGCGTAGCCGTGATGTAAAAAAGAACGACGTGCGTAGCCGTGATGTAAAAAAGAACAAAGAACGACCTGCGTAGCCGTGATGTAAAAAAGAACAAAGAACGACCTGCGTAGCCGTGATGTAAAAAAGAACAAAGAACGACCTGTGTAGCCGTGATGTAAAAAAGAACAAAGAACGATCTGCGTAGCCGTGATGTAAAAAAGAACAAAGAACGACCTACGTAGCCGTGATGTAAAAAAGAACAAAGAACGACTTGCGTAGCCGTGATGTAAAAAGAACAAAGAACGACCTGTGTAGCCGTGATGTAAAAAGAGCAAAGAAAGATCTGCGTAGCCGTGATGTAAAAAAGAACAAAGAACGACCTGCGTAGCCGTGGTGTAAAAAAGAACAAAGAACGACCTGCGTAGCCGTGATGTAAAAAAGAACAAAGAACGACCTACGTAGCCGTGATGTAAAAAAAGAACAAAGAAGGACCTGCGTAGCCGTGATGTAAAAATAACAAAGAACGACCTGTGTAGCCGTGATGTAAAAAGAACAAAGAACGACCTGCGTAGCCGTGATGTAAAAAGAACAAAGAACGACCTGTGTAGCCGTGATGTAAAAAGAACAAAGAACGACCTGTGTAGCCGTGATGTAAAAAGAGCAAAGAACGACCTGCGTAGCCGTGATGTAAAAAAGAACAAAGAACGACCTGCGTAGCCGTGATGTAAAAAAGAACAAAGAACGACCTGCGTAGCCGTGATGTAAAAAAGAACAAAGAACGACCTGCGTAGCCGTGATGTAAAAAGAACAAAGAACGACCTGTGTAGCCGTGATGTAAAAAAGAACAAAGAACGACCTGCGTAGCCGTGATGTAAAAAAGAACAAAGAACGACCTGCGTAGCCGTGATGTAAAAAAGAACAAAGAACGACCTGCGTAGCCGTGATGTAAAAAAGAACAAAGAACGACCTGTGTAGCCGTGATGTAAAAAAGAACAAAGAACGACCTGTGTAGCCGTGATGTAAAAAAGAACAAAGAACGACCTGCGTAGCCGTGATGTAAAAATGAACAAAGAACGACCTGTGTAGCTGTGATGTAAAAAAGAACAAAGAACGATCTGTGTAGCCGTGATGTAAAAATGAACAAAGAACGACCTGTGTAGCTGTGATGTAAAAAAGAACAAAGAACGACCTGCGTAGCCGTGGTGTAAAAAAGAACAAAGAACGATCTGTGCAGCCGTGATGTAAAAAAGAATAAAGAACGACCTGTGTAGCCGTGATGTAAAAAAGAACAAAGAACGACCTGTGTAGCCGTGATGTAAAAAAGAACAAAGAACGATCTGCGTAGCCGTGATGTAAAAAAGAACAAAGAACGACCTGCGTAGCCGTGGTGTAAAAAAGAACAAAGAACGATCTGTGCAGCCGTGATGTAAAAAAGAATAAAGAACGACCTGTGTAGCCGTGATGTAAAAAAGAACAAAGAACGACCTGTGTAGCCGTGATGTAAAAAAGAACAAAGAACGATCTGCGTAGCCGTGATGTAAAAAAGAACAAAGAACGATCTGTGTAGCCGTGATGTAAAAAAGAACAAAGAACGACCTGCGTAGCCGTGATGTAAAAAAGAACAAAGAACGACCTGCGTGATGTAAAAAAGAACAAAGAACGACCTGCGTAGCCGTGATGTAAAAAAGAACAAAGAACGACCTGCGTAGCCGTGATATAGAAAAGAACAAAGAACGACCTGTGTAGCCGTGATGTAGAAAAGAACAAAGAACGACCTGCGTAGCCGTGATGTAAAAAAGAACAAAGAACTGTGACGGAACGCTTATACTTAACAGTTAATCGCTAGATGGCGACACTATCTTGTCCTTTACCATTGAAGTCGCCACATTAATGATATGTATGCCGGCACGGCTTGATCAATGAGAATGCTTGGTGTGTAGTAAAATGTGCTCCTAATAAAGTCGATTTGTTTTTAGTCAACGCGTTTGTATAATGAGAATATATACAACAAACCGCGACATGGTGTCAAAAGCTGGTACGAAATGGTATCTGTAAACAACTATAGCATCGACTGAGCGTAACGAGAATTATCGCAACGGAGTACATAGGCTGAAAAAATGAGACTTTTGAGCCGACTACATCAAGCTAGTGAAACAACTTGGACTGTTCGAGCGGGAAGAAGTGGACGCGCTGACGTCATCTGACAGCTCCGGGCGGTAACGTGTTGTGCATTGTGCTAGCGGCGATTCAAGCCAGGTACTGTGAACTTTCATAACGCTAAGAGGCAAGCAAGAAGCTAAATCAGCAGTCATGTCGGAGGTAGACAGGCCCGACAGTGACAGTACATCCGGGAAAGGGTGGCGGTACCTCCACCACCAGCAAATTTGCCCCCACCGAAACCGTTGACAATGGGCGATAATTTAGCTACTAGCTGGAAGCAATGGCGAAAGATATAGCTACGCTATGAAATTGCAACAGGCATTAATAAGCAGGATGGCTTAGTGAGAGTTGCAACACTTTTATCAGTCATAGGCGAAGATGCAGCCAAAGTATATGACACTTTCACTTGGTTAGCTGGTGAAAACGAACAATGCATTGATCAGGTGTTGTCAAAATTTGACAGCTACTGTGAACCTCGTACACAGATCATATACGAGCGTTTTCGTTTCAACAGTCGCGTACAAGAAGCGGGCGAAAGCATTTCTGCGTAGGTCACCGAGCTTCGTACGATCGCCAAGAACTGCGCGCACGATGGAATAACCCCTGATGAAATTCTCCGCGATAGGCTTGTGTTAGGCTTGCGTGACGACAAGATGCTTGAACGCCTGTTACGTATAAATGACCTAACCCTCGAGAAAGCCATGGACATCTGTAAAGCGTCAGAGCAGACAAGTGCACAATTACAAGCTATGCAAAGTGGCACTCATGACGTCGTGAGTTTTGTGAGAAAACGTCAGACGCGTCATGCAGCCAGTACACCCGCTAATCGCACATACAGAAAGACGAGTACGTCGAAGAGAGCTACAACAGTAAAACAAGACTGCAAGTACTGTGGGCGTCAGCACGGGAAACGCGAATGTCCTGCCTATGGGCAAACATGTAGAAAGTGTGGAAAGAAGAACCACTTTCAGGCGAAATGTAGAGCGGCGCAGTTGTCGAATGTGCACATGAACGAAGAAGTGTTCTTCGTCGGTCTCATCGGAGACAGATCATCGAAGGCAGTGATTACTGTGGACGTTGGCCGTCCAAGACCACAGCCGAGTGCAGTTTCAAATGGACACTGGCGCCGAGTGCAATGTGCTATCAAAGAAGACATATTGTAGAGTAACGGGAGACAGCCAGATGAAGCGTGTGCAGTGCTGTTCCCACAAGTTCATAAAGACCTACACAGGTGAGCGCTATCAAATATTAGGCTCTGTCACACTTCCGGTATGGCGACACGGCAAGCAGAGTAATTTGGCATTCAACATTACTGAAGATGACTTCACTCCGCTTCTGTCTTTGAAGACGTGCACTGCGTTAGGGTTTGTGACAATAAACGACAGTGACAGCAGTGTGAACGATGTGAGCAAAACACTAGTGCTAACACCGACTCCAGCCGAGTCTGATTATAGCGAAAGGCCACGTCCGGCTCCTCGCTCGTCGCTACGTAAAGCTGTGCGTGCGGCTGTGAAGGCACAGTCGGATCTCCTCACGGAATACAAGGACGTATTTGAAGGCCTAGGTGACCTTCCGGGCGAGTATCACATAGTGACTGATGAAGCAGTGAAGCCAGTGATACATCCACCTCGACGAGTTCCAGTGTCGTTGAGAGAACAAATCAAAGCGAAACTGGATGAAATGGTGCAGCGAGACATTATCACTCCAGTCACAGAACCAACCCCATGGGTGTCTAGCATGTTGGTTGTCGTGAAGCCTGACAAATTGCGGATATGTATCGATCCCAGAGATTTGAATCGGGCCATCTGTCGCGAGCATTATCAAATGCCTACGATTGAAGAGGTTGCAACACGGCTCACAAACGCTAAGAAGTTCACCGTGTTGGACGCAAAAGATGGTTTCTGGCAGAAAAGACTTGACACGGAATCAAGCTACAAGACGACATTCAACACACCATTTGGATGCTTTCGATGGAATCGAATGCCGTTTGGGATTAGTTCATCCCCAGAAGTCTGGCAACGTACCATGCACGAATTCGTCGAGGATCTGGATGGCGTCGAAGTCATCGCCGACGACTTCCTTATTGCTGGATTCGGGAAGACAGAAGATGAAGTACTCCACAGTCTCGATGCGAACGAGAGAGCGTTCTTCGAGAAGTGTCGGAGGTGGAACCTTAAGTTGAATCGCAGAAAAGTGAAGCGATGTCAATCGAGTGTGCGTTTCATGGGCCATCTTCTCACATCAGAGGGACTGAAAGCCGACCCCGAGAAGATCCAGGCGATAATCGAGATGTCCGAGCCAGGTGACTTCACAGCTCTCAAGCGATTCCTGGGCACGGTTAACTACCTGTCGAAGTACATGCCACGACTCTCAGACATGACGGAGCCGTTACGGAGACTAGACGACAAAGAAGTAGAGTTCCGGTGGACGAATTCACACACAACAGCAATGGAGGCGATAAAGAAGGCAGTCACTGCAGCGCCAGTGCTTCGTTTCTTTGATGTGAGAAAGCCAGTCACTATCCAATGCGACGCAAGTGAAACTGGTCTGGGTGCAGTATTACTTCAGGAGGGCCAGCCGATCTGCTACGCTTCAAGGGCTCTAACCGACACAGAGACACGATACGCACAGATCGAGAAGGAACTCTTAGCGATCGTGTGGTCATGTGACAAGTTCGACCAATACATATACGGACGAGACATGGTCACTATCGAGTCGGACCATGAGCCATTGAAGGCAGTCTTCAAGAAAGACATTCATAAATCACCGAAGAGATTGCAACGCATGTGTCTCGCACTGCAAAAGTACAACCTGGATGTGCAGTACAAGAAAGGGTCGCTGATGTACATATCAGATACACTCAGCCGGGCTTACCGAGATACGACAGAAGGCGTGCAGCATGAACACTGTGAGATTCGTGCGCTAGAATCGATCAGTCACGAGCACATCTCAGTGACTAAGAAGAAACGAGACGAGTTCAGAGACAAAGTTGCCATAGACGACGAAACACAAGTGCTAATCAAGATCATACGACAAGGCTGGCCAGCGAGAGCACGTTGTCCGCCAGCAGCCTTGCCATACTACGACGAACGTAGTAGTCTGATAGAAGCAGATGGACTTGTGTACCGAGGTGAGCAGCTAGTAGTACCACGATCATTGCGTAAAGACATGCTAATGCAAATACACAGCAGCCACATTGGAATCGGAGGTTGCGTGCGACGAGCTCGTGAAGTGCTATACTGGCCAGGTATGAGCGCAGAGGTCAGAGACTACGTATCAAGATGTAGCACATGTCAAACATTCATGCCAACGCAATGTCGTGAACCTCTACAACCCCATGAACTTCCATCTCGTCCGTGGGAGAAGGTTGGAGGAGACTTGTTTGAGCTTGCTGGGCAGACTTTCCTAATCATGGTCGACTACTGGTCCAATTACTCTGAGATTGCTGAACTGCACAAGAAGACGTCATTGTCAGTAATAGCCCAATTCAAAGTACAGTTTGCTCGCCATGGAATCCCATCCGTACTCATGACGGATAATGGGCCCGAATTTGCAAGCCGTGAGTTCGAGGAGTTTGCGAAAACATGGAAATTCGAACATATCACATCGAGCCCGCGATTCCCCCAGTCTAACGGAAAGGCAGAAAATGCAGTGAAGACATGCAAGGCTCTGCTGATGAAAGCACGTAAGGATCGACAGGATCCACTACTTGCGCTGTTGGCGTGGCGCAACACTCCGAGCGAAGGCTTCAACACATCGCCAGTACAGAGGTTGATGGGTCGCCGTACACGGACTTTGCTGCCGACAACACATTCGCTACTCGAGCCGAAGATAGACAAACAAACAGCGAAGAAGTTGACTGCACAGAAGAAGTCGCAAGCGATTCATTACAACAGAGGTACGAAATCGCTAGCGCCTCTACGCATCGGAGAGACTATCCGAATGCGACTGCCAGGCGAAAGAAACTGGTCGATGGGGCGATGCCTACGCATTCTGAGCAACCGATCCTACGAAGTAGAAGTGAACGGGTCACGGTATCGTCGAAACCGTCGTCAGCTGCGCTCGACGGCAGAACTGTTGAACGTACCAACGAACACTGATGACATCGATGAACCTCCTCGCGAGATCAACATGCCCGATCAAGTACCGCAGCGAACGGATCACACCGAGACACCGACTCCGCCCGTACCACGACGGTCTATCAGGAATAGACAGCCGCCGAAATGGCAAAATGATTACGAACTGCAGTATAGATTGTCACTCGTGTTTATTGATTTGTTTAGACTACAGCAGTAGTGACTCTTTAATTTAGCAAGTACAGACGTACTTTTGTTGAAGGAGATGTGACGGAACGCTTATACTTAACAGTTAATCGCTAGATGGCGACACTATCTTGTCATTTACCATTGAAGTCGCCACATTAATGATATGCATGCCGGCACGGCTTGACCAATGAGAATGCTTGGTGTGTAGTAAAATGTGCTCCTAATAAAGTCGATTTGTTTTTAGTCAACGCGTTTGTATAATGAGAATATATACAACAAACCGCGACAAGAACGGCCTGCGTAGCCGTGATGTAAAAAAGAACAAAGAAAGACCTGCGTAGCCGTGATGTAAAAAAGAACAAAGAACGACCTGCGTAGCCGTGACGTAAAAAAGAATAAAGAACGACCTGCGTAGCCGTGATGTAAAAAGAACAAAGAACGACCTGCGTAGCCGTGATGTAAAAAAGAACGACCTGCGTAGCCGTGATGTAAAAAAGAACAAAGAACGACCTGCGTACGACCTGCGTAGCCGTGATGTAAAAAAGAACAAAGAACGACCCGCGTAGCCGTGATGTAAAAAAGAACAAAGAACGATCTGCGTAGCCGTGATGTAAAAATAACAAAGAACGACCTGTGTAGCCGTGATGTAAAAAAGAACAAAGAACGACCTACGTAGCCGTGATGTAAAAAAGAACAAAGAACTACTTGCGTAGCCGTGATGTAAAAAGAACAAAGAACGACCTGTGTAGCCGTGATGTAAAAAGAGCAAAGAACGACCTGCGTAGCCGTGATGTAAAAAAGAACAAAGAACGACCTGCGTAGCCGTGATGTAAAAAAGAACAAAGAACGACCTGCGTAGCCGTGATGTAAAAAAGATAAAAGAACGACCTACGTAGCCGTGATGTAAAAAAGGACAAAGAACGACCTGCGTAGCCGTGATGTAAAAAAGAACAAAGATCGACCTGCGTAGCCGTGATGTAAAAAAGAACAAAGAACGATCTGTGTAGCCGTGATGTAAAAAAGAACAAAGAACGACCTGTGTAGCCGTGATGTAAAAAAGAACAAAGAACGACCTGCGTAGCCGTGGTGTAAAAAAGAACAAAGAACGATCTGTGTAGCCGTGATGTAAAAAAGAACAAAGAACGACCTGTGCAGCCGTGATGTAAAAAAGCAGCTACGACTGAAAAATAAAAAATCTAAAAGAAGCTATGATAAAAATGCATGTGACATAAAAATTATAGCAAGAGTTTTTATGCATATGTCAGAAGTAAACAAAACGTACAAGACAAGGTCGGACCTCTAGAAGATAGTGCTGGTAATATAACAAGGTTTTTTAATGGCGAAGACCTAAATGGATACTTCAATTCAGTGTTTACCAGACAAGATACTAGTTCATTACCGGTTCCATATGCTAAATTTCAGGAGGTTAAATCGGACTATTTAAGGCAGTTAATTGTATCTCCAGAAATGGTAGCTAAGAAAATAAAGGTGTTGAAGAGTAATAAATCACCTGGAGTGGATGGAATTCCGCCAAAACTACTAATGGAAACTGTAGAACAAATCAGTATACCACTTGCAAGAGTGTTCAACTTGTCATTAAAAGAGGGAGTTGCGTTACTTTTGAATGGAAAGAAGCAAACATCATACAATTAATTAGAAAAGGGGTTGAGAAATAAGTCAGAATTACAGACCAGTGTGTTTAACATCAGTGATTTGTAAATTATTTTAAAGGTTAATTAAATACCATATGGTGGACTTCCTTGTTAGGCATAAATTATTAAATTCATTACAACATGGATTCCTAACAGCGAGGTCATGCTTAACAAATATGTTGTTTTTTTGAAGAAATCACTAAGTGGATAGACGAGGGATCGCCAGTAGATATTATCTACTTAGGTTTTCAGAAAGCTTTTGACAAAGTGCCACATCAAAGATTACTACTTAAATTAAAAGCCCGTGGTATCGGGGATAGCATAATTGACTGGATAGAACAATGGCTGACTGACAGAAGACAGCATGCTGTAGTAGATGGAGAAGTTTCAAACTGGAAATCAGTTTTGAGTTATGAGTGGGGTATTAGGACCTTTATTATTCTTAATATATATATCAATGACTTGGAAGACAATATAACAAGTAATGTACTCAAATTTGCAGATGACACAAAAGTGTTTAGAAAGGTTAACACTGGTGGTGATAAACATCATTTACAAAACGTTCTAGACAGATTAGTGAAGTGGTCTGAGAAATGGCAGATGTTGTTAAATTTTAGGAAATGTGAACTTGGATGTAAACTATAAAATGGGAGATACCGTTTTGGGTACTACTGTAAAAGAAAAGGACTTAGGAGTTACAATAAGTGCTGATATGAAAGTTTCAGGGCAGTGTGGTATTGCAGCTTCAATGGGTAATCAAATTCTTGGGTTGATTAAGAAACATATAAATAATAACAACAATAATTAATTAACTTCTATGGCGTATAATCATAATCGTGAACAGGACGCGCAAAAGTCATTATCAGAACGAGGGACAACCGAAGATTTATGGTGGATATGCAATTTGGTATAAATATGTCTTGAGTTTTTTTTCGGAAAATAGCCATAGCGCAAGGACAGAGAAAGCACATTTGTCCAAGTTAAGTCTTGCTTTAGGCAAAATAAGTTGTTGTAAAATTGATGATCTGAGCTGCTTAGGGATATTTGAAAGATACAGGAGAGTAGCCAAGTAGGGTGGTTGTTGTGTAGATAGAGCAAGATATGTAAGAGTGGATGGCTGAAAATTAATTCGATAAGAAACTGGAAGCCAGTGTAATTGTTTAAGTAGTGGTAGTGATGGTGAAAACTGAGGCGCCCTGAGTACCACACGAGCCAGCAAATGTTGTACTCGTTGGCGTTTAGCCAAGTCTCTTTTAGCAATATTATTTAGTAGCGAATTACAGTAGTCAAGGTGGCCACTAATTAATGCTGTTGATAGTGTTTTAGCAGTAGATATGTGTGCGTGCGTGCATGCGTGCGTGAGTGAGTGAGTGCGTGCATGCATGTGTGTGTAACGTCGAATTCGACGGAGATCACGTATTTGATAGAAACAGGATTTACATACTTGAGAAATATGCTGACGAAAGTTGAAGTCACTATCAAAGACAACACCTAGATTACGAACAGTATCTGATAGGAATGTATCACTGCCAAGCAGTTTAACTGGAAAATTGTTGATGACCCTATTTCGTTGTTGTTTAATGTCAATAATAATAAGATCTGTTTTATTTGGATTAAGTTTTAGCTTACTTCAAGTCCATCCAAGATATCAATAATATTATCACTTAAAGTCGAAACTGATTTTTGTGCATTTGATTGTGAAATTGATATGTAAACCTGTGTGTCATCAGCATACAGGTGATGACTGAGATTATGATTAGTAATAACTTGGCTGAGCGACGTAGTATATAAGCTAAACAGAACAGGGCCAAGGACGGATCCTTGCGGCACTCCGAATTGAAGGTGTTGTTGGCAAGATAATGTGCCAGATATGTTAATGTTTTGGTGTATGTCTGAAAAAATATAAAGAAAAGAGCTAATTATACCTCTGTATAAGGCAACAGTTAGGCCTCATTTAGAATACCGCATACAAGCTTGGATGTCATATCGCAAGAAAGATATAGGTACGCTAGAACGAATACAGAGGAGAGCAACTAAAATGATTCCAGAACTGAGATACTTTAATTATGAAGAGCGCCTAAAATGTGGTTTAATAACCCTAGAGACAAGGACGTCAAGAGGCGATCAAATTTAAGTTTCTAAGATATTGAAATAGTGTGAAAATATAAAAATAGAAATATTTTTTCTCACTCAAGAAAGATAATAGAACTAGAGGACATGAGGTAACATTAGTAAAAGATCAGTGTAGATTGTATATCAGGAAGTACTCGTTCTCATAGAGGACAACATACGAATGAAAAATATGGTCAACAGATTGTGTAAATGCTAGCAGCGTGAATATATTTAAAAACAAGGTTGACACATATCTCAGGAGGGCGAGTTACACATAGATGAATAATTGTTGGACTCTCGATAAGCCAATTGCTTCCTTGTCCAGGCCTGGGGGTCTATTACATTGCAACGTAAGCGATTACTATTACTAAGTATCCTTTCTATTACTATTACCATTACTATTACATGCTGAAGGCATGTTATTACTATTACTATTACATTTTCCATCGGAACTATTTTCTTTTGATTAAACATTTAACATACTTGATCACTTACATAGATTCAATTTAACTGATGGGAGTATGATTAATTAAATTACAATTAACTCATAAATTTCCCAATTAAATTAACCTCACACAATTCCAGTCGGATGTAGAAGTTTCATATATTCATTGGAATGAAACAGAAAAGCAGTGTCACTGTCACACAACATAGTCTGATTATCCCATAGTAGACCCATACTGCTCGGCTGCTGCTTGGTGGACAGTTACTTATTGGCTCAAGGATATGATGTTTTTCACACTTTTGGTCAATTGTGTGGAAGCTAGCTACCAACTGAGAAACACTCAGAAAAGTCGATCTAAGCCCCTGGGTTTTGTTCAAACATTACCCAACATGGCAGGCTGGCAGCTAGGGTTGGGAGATGATGATTGCAATTGATTGATTGATTGATTGATTGATTCAGATGTTAAATACAGTCTGTTTAGTGCTGGAAGCCTGGAACCCTTATCCTGCTTCAGTGAATGAATGAATAGGCTTGTGTGAAAAGGATAGATGGCTGGTGGACCTGGCTTCAAATGACCAATTAGCCATGCAGCAGTCACACTGTCACAGTGTCTCCTGCCAATAGTGCTAAAGTTCATTGACTGTCATGATTCAGATACTAAACCATTTTATCACCATTGTTGGAAAATAAATAAAACTGCATGTGAAATACTGAACATGATCCTTGTCAAAGTCCCAGTAAGTCAAAATAGAGGATTTTTTGTATGATTATTTTCAATGAAATTGAATTGTGGTGGGATTGAAATGTTTAATTATAATGGCAAAGTAATAGCTCCATGACTATTACAACTGAACAACTGTAATCGTTACTATTACTATTACTTGAACAACTGTAATCGTTACTATTATTGTTACTTGTCCTTGTCCAATCTGGGCCTTTGCCCTGGATGGCAATCTTGTTAAAGGCCATTACTGAAAACAGGTTATCGAAGAAAGAATAAAGAAAACCTGATTAGCAAAGCAAAATGTACAAGATGATCTAGACGAACTATTAGTCAGATGTTCTGACAAATGGTAAATATATATTTTGGCCCAAGTATGAAGAGCTGCGACACAAAACAAAAACGACATCGCTGGGAATACATATTAAGAGACGGAGATGCTGGGACACATTGTAAGGATCTCACACTTGTTTGGACTGAACATCTTCCAGACTTTCTCCCACTCTTGTTGCATGTTGAGGACATCCTGCACGATCTGACGGTCTTGTGTTGTCTTCATGTACAGGAGGCTATTATCTGCGAAGAGACGGGATACAGGTGTGACTTTCTGTGGCACGTCGTTGATGTCTGCCGCACGGAAGATGGACGTATTCCAAAGGACGTCCTCTATGGTGAGCTTGTCTCTGGTGCAAAGCTCTGCGGATCAGGGATGCTTGCAAGCGAGACTAAATCTGCTTAGAACAGCATTGAGTCCTGGGAATTTACTGCAGCAGGCCGCATCAATTGGCGACATGTTCTGTGGAGTGATACGAGGAAGGCAGAATAGAGGAAAATCGAACCGTGGATGCAGAAGAAAGCGTCGGAGAAAAATGCCATCGACTACCACGCCTCTATATCGAACGGCCTACACCTGAACCATCTGTAACAGACTGCCATCCAAAAATGGGCACTTTTTAGTCACAGAAGAAGCTGTACAAAGGAACCACTCCCAATGTTCTCTCGAGATAGACAGATGGCAGTTATGATGATTTATGTTTAAAACGACATTACATAATTATCAAATTTTTAACAGGCACATAGACCAAATTAGCCTACTTTTGCTTTTGTTAGCACAGTTCTAGAATAATCACTACATTAAGTGAATTTGTTCTTACCCTTGTTAAATTGACATATTTAGTTGAAAGACACTTGACAACATATGTAGGATAGGATGGGATAAGACGTCCCTATGCGAGAAATTGCTACCTCCCTCCATCTAGCCATAATGCTCAATGGAGTGTCCATCTGATTACGACACGGCTGCAGCAGAAGCGAATACGCGGTAAACTGTTCACATTACAATTTGAGCTTCATAAGTATACACATCGTCCTTACCAAAGTGGAACTATGTACAGTAGCTACGGGAAACTGGGAAACAAATAATTGCATACTATACGCTAATACGATTATAGAAGAGGTGTGTCTGCTTCTGGCGATATCTGAGAAAAGCATTAAAAAATTTTTATTTAATATTGCAAACGCCCAGAGTTGAGCCTCTTACACCACGATAGGAATTTCCGCTAAAATGTGGATTTCAGAGACTACGTACGTCCAAAATGTCAACACACGGAATGTATGAAGTTCACTCTTTTTGCAGATGATACTGTTATGCTTTATGAAGCAGCATATTGCTTGTTTAATTAGGACTGGGAACACTAGACATGTGCTACTCGAATTCGACCCGAAGACAACATAACTTTTATTACTCCAAAACGGTGAAAGAGCTACACTGTAGTAAGTAGCTGTACAACGCACCAGTTATAACGATCCTATTACATGACATCGCTCCTTTAAAACATCCCTCCTTTAAATGTAAGAAGGTCAAAAAGAAACCATTCATCAGCTTTAACGAATGTTCGCTGTGGATAAATTGATATCAAGCGAGTAGCAAACAAGGCTAATATAGTCACATTATATCGACTATCAAAATCACATAGAATGTCACAGAATGGTCACTTGTGAAACAGATCAATAATACTATAAATGTCAAATAGTACTGAAAACACAATTAAATGTCAAATCGCATAGGCTTTCTGATTGCACGACCGTATCTAGAGAATCGTTCTTTCTGCGGAATCTCTTCTAACGGAGGTGGCTAAGCGACGACTCTTCGTGGCGACGGCACGTCTGGCGGTACCGGCATCTGAAGAGCGTTACCCTCTCGAGCGTCGGGATCGTCCATCTGAGGAAGAATCAGCGGCGGCTGCTCACGTGTCCTCCGTAGATGACGACGATTGCGGCGGAGTTCTCCTCCCTCGTGCTGGATCACGTATGACCTCGGACTCTCGTGTGTCCGCTGAACGATAGCGGGATCCCAGCCCCACTTCCTCTGGACACGTACTACATCACCAGGCTTCAATGGCTTCAATGATGTAGCACCGTGGTCATAGTCCTGTTTGAACCGTGTCTGTCTGTCTGTCCGTTAAGTCTTGTTTCGCGTTTACGACTCGCGGCTCAAGAACGGCTATGGTTGTCGGCAACTTTGACCTGAGTAGTCGGCTCATTGCCAGTTGTGCTGGTGCATAGCAGAGTCCACTGATCGGCGTGTTCCTATATTCTAGCATCGCTATGTAGGGATCACGACCCTCTTCGTCTGCCTTCTTGAGGAGCGACTTCAACGTTTGTACGACTCGCTCTGCCTGCCCGTTCGATTGAGCATATGTTGGGCTCGATGTAGTCACTGTGATACCCCAATTCTCCGCGAATTGCCGAAAATTATAGCTACCAAACGGCTGGTTGTCTGCTACGATCTCTTCGGGTATTCCATGACGTGCACTGATGCTCTTAACATGTGAGATGACACATTCGCTTGTCTTGTTCTCGAGCAGTGCCAACTCGGGATACTTCGAATAGTAGTCAACGACTACTAGGTAATCTCGACCTTTGAACGACATAATGTCCATTGCCACTTTGCGGAACGGGCCGTCTGGGATTTTGTGTGCTATCATCGGCTCCTTCTGATTGCTCCGGGCGAACTGTAGGCATGTTTTGCACCTCGAGACGGTGTCCTCGATTGCTTTCGACATTTCCGACCAGAAGATAGCTGATCTAGCTTGAGATTTCGTCTTCTCCATCCCCATGTGTGGTTCGTGCAGCACTTCCAGCATATCCGACCTCATCGACTCTGGAATAACAATTCTTTCGCCTGCAAACACGAGTCCGTCGTCTGCACTCATCTCGTCTCTCATGTTCCAGTATGGTCTAACGTCCTCGGGTACAGCTGTCCTCGACTCTGGCTAGCCGTTCATCACAACCTGAAGTAGTCGCTGAAGAGTTACGTCATCGGCTGTAGCACTGTGGACTCAACATCGTCAATGAGCTCCCTGTCTGGCTCACTATCTATGTAGGCACGTGAGAGAGCGTCGGCTACGTACAGCAGCTTCCCTGGAACGTATGACAGGTTTATCTCGTATCGCTGTAGCTTCAACATCATACGTTGCACGCGTTTCCGATCGGTTTCTTCATTATAATCTCAAGCGGCTTATGATCAGTCTGCGCTTCGATTTCCTTGCCATAAATGTACTGATAAAACCGGGAAGTCGCGAAAATGACCGCTAACAGTTCTTTCTCCAACTGTGCGTAGTGTAGTTCTGGACCGACTAGAGCCCTTGACGCATAGGCAACAATTTGTCCTTCTTGTAGAAGACACGCCCCTAGTCCACTCTTTGACGCGTCCGACTGCAACGTTACTGGTTTGTTCACGTCGTAGAACCTCAGTACTGGCAAACTGCTTAAAATTGTCTTCAACTCATTCACTGCATTTGTATGCTCTTGTGTCCAACACCACACCGCGTCCTCTTTCAGCAGCGCACGTAGAGGACCAGTGATGTGCGACTCTCGCGGGATGAACTTTGCCTGATACTTCACAATGTTCAGAAACCTCAGGACTGCGCGCTTGTCCTCAGGCAGTGGCATGTCGACGATAGCTCTTACTTTGCTAGGGTCTGGGCTGAGGCCTGCTTCCGATACTACATGTCCCATGTACAGCACCTCATTGACTTTCAACTGCACCTTTGACGAGTTGAACTTCACGTTTCGTTCTCTTGCCCTCTGGAAGACAGCACGCATGATGGCATCGTGATCTTGTTCATCATCGCCCGCGATGATGATGTCGTCAGCTATCACGTTCGCTCCTTTGATGTCACCAAACGTTAGTTGCATGCGCTTCTGTAGTACTTCACTAGCTGAACTAATGCCAAACGGCATGCGCAGGAACCTTTTGCGGAACGTGCAGAGGTAACTGGACTCATCCGACAGTCTGACGTGCCAGTACGCCATCGACATATCTATCACTGAAAACACTTTTTTCCAGCTAGACGCGACTGCACATCCTCAGGTGTCGGGATCTCGAACTGTTCACGCTTAATCGCTCGATTGAGTGGTTTCGGGTCGAGACATAATTTCAGCGATCCATTCCGCTTTTCCGTAATAACCAAGTTATTCACCCATGGTGTAGGTTGTTCTACATCTGCGACGATTCCGTCCCTCTCTAACTTGTCTAGAGCCTTCTTCAAACTCTCCACTCTGGTGTATGGAAGTTTCCTGGTTGCCTGGACTACCGGCTGTACGTCTTCTTTCAGCTCGATATGATATGGATGTTCAAGTTCTCCAACTCCAGTGAACACGTCTTCATATGCTTTCACCAGAATGTCACTCGTTAGTGGCTTCTCACGCGACATCTCGCACACTCGTTTGACAAGTCCTAATGACTCACACGCTCGACATCCAAGTAGGGGTACATTGGTGTGCGTAGTAACAAAGAACTCGATCAGTGTCGGTTTATCCGCGTTCTCTGGTATGCACTGAAGTTTGACCGTTCCAGCTGGCTTCACTTTGACGTCATTCACGAATGCTGACAGTATCGTCTTTGTAGGCTGCAAAGCTACATTCGGCTTTATTGTCTCGTAAATCGTCATAGGCAACACATTCGCCTGTGCGCCAGTGTCTAACTTGAAGCTTATCTGCTGGCTGCCAATAGTCATCTTTGTCATCCAGTCATCATCATGAGTAGTGCGTGCATGTACGTCCAAGAATAACGAACCCAGATACAGGCATTCATTACTCTCACATTGTTCATTGTTCATCATCCGCACCTTGCTATCGACTGTAGCAGTGCGGTGGTGTTCGCACGTTGTCGCGAAGTGGTTCCACCCCTTGCAACGGTTACACTGTTTGCCGTACGCAGGGCATGACTTTGGTGGGTGTGACCTGCTACAGAATTTGCACTGAATGCTTCCCTGTGTAGCCAGTGGTTTGTGTGTACATTAGTACCTACCCTTAGTGTCATTGTTAGTTCCTTTAATACCCCTGCCAACTGCATGGGAGCCCTTGCTAAACGTGCTTGAACGAGATCTCTGCTTCACTACACTCACTTTAGCTTCTGGCTTTCCTTCAGACGCCATGACCTTCAGTTGCGCCCTTGTCGTCTCGGCTGCGCGGCACACATCTAATGCCCTAGCTAGCGACAGATCGGACTCTCAAAAGTCTCTCTTTAACACGCTCGTCATTGACGCTGAACACTATCTTGTCACGAATCATCAGATCCTCCTGGTCACCAAATTCACACAATTTAGCTTTCATTCTCAAGTCTTTGATCCACTGATCTACTAGTTCCCCATTGCCTTGATTGCGAGACCAGAAACAATATCGTTCGTAAACTGTATTTTTACGTGGCTTGCAGTAGTGACGGAATTTGTCTAGTACTGTTTCCCAGTTGTCTCTATCTTCTGCTGGTGGGACGTTAGCAGGTCCTGCTGGTCTAAACTCAAACTGGTTGAATACTTCCTGGGACTCCGGTCCAGCAGTATGTAGTAGTATGGCCACATGGACAGCATTAGGCTTTTTGTTCAATTCACACGCTGTGTAAAATGTCCTAAACTGCTGCTCCCAACTTCTCCACGCCTCATCCAAATTGCAGGCATCGAACGCAATACTACTTGGTGGCTTGAAAAATTCCATTTTCAGCTGTAACTCGACAGTCGTCACTTCAAACTTCACCACCACCGTCTGTTTCCGCCCAACACATCCTACACCAGTATAACTCTGTGTAGTTTGTCTTCTGACACCATGTTATGCTTTATGAAGCAGCATATTGCTTGTTTAATTAGGACTGGGAACACTAGACATGTGCTACTCGAATTCGACCGGAAGACAACATAACTTTTATTACTCCAAAACGGTGAAAGAGCTACACTGTAGTAAGTAGCTGTACAACGCACCAGTTATAACGATCCTATTACATGACAGATACCAGCATGTATCATTCACATCAAATTTTAACTTCACTCATAGACGAGGTTAATAATGAAAATAAAAAATACCACAGTGGTTCCACACAAACAAACTTTCCCTAAATATTAAAAAACGAACTATATTATATTCACATCAGAAAGCAATACAGATTAACGGTTCGGCCATCCCTCAGGTTAACCTCACCAAATTTCTTGGTGTGTATATATAAATTTCTTGGTGTGTATATAGACGAACACTTAGACTGGTCAATGCACTTGAACAAACTGGCAACTAAACTTGCACAAAATATTGGCATACTCTGCAAACTTAAACATTTCCTCCCCTCATACATCTTAAACAGATTTACTGTTCTTTAGTACTTCCACATCTACAATATTGTACTCTAATATGGGCTAATACATACTCTACAAAACTTAACAAGATCAGAATGCTGCAAAAAAAGCTGTTAGGATCATTAACAACTCTGATTACCTCGCTGTTATATTGTGGTAGAATGATGGATTACAACCACTTGTAATGTTCTATATGCGTCACATTTACTGCAAATAACATAATTGTTGATGTTATGTTATGTTATTAGGAATATCATTTATATAAAAGAGAAATAAACCTGGACCAAGAACATAACACTGACGTGCCCCTTACTGGGACCTCGGAGATGTTTCACTCTCTACCACCACTGTTTGGGTTCTATTTGACACAAAACGTGTTCTGAGTAACAATTGTCTTCAACCACAATTGTTTCTTCAACCAAAGTCTTTACTCATGTGTATAGATCTATCAACTTGATGGACATCTTCACGTGAATTGTGTTCTATTGTATCATGTGGTCTGCTATTAATTCGTACGCGTCGACGACGACAGGATGTGTAGAACGCGCACGCGCGTGCAAACAATATGACGTCAGCGAGATATGCTACCCAGTCTTGGCGTGATTGTTGGCGTACTAGCGTACACGTCACTCGGCACTGTTTTGCGTGTGGAACAAGCTGCTGGAACCATACTCGAGTGATTGCGCGTCACAAACTCGGATTACACACGCACGTTGACCAGCATCGCACGAACGCCGCATGCAAGTAAAGTGATACCAAGTGATACCAAGTGATCGCCAGAGTTCTAATAAAGATGATACATAATTCGACGGACGCTGACGCTGCATCGGAGGAAGATGGACCACCTGTTCAGATTTTATTTATATTTAGCTCATGCGCATTAGGGGGTAGGTGTTGGAGCGATGACGTATCCCCACTCGAAACAAGTTGATGGAACTGTTTCATATTTAGCTAATGACTGGTTTACACGATCGATGTGTGCCCCAATTTGTCGCATGACAATGCGCAGCTAAATTATGTGAGCATTTAGACGAATGATGGTATCTAGACACCTGCAACCTAGATCTTGAATCGCGCCACTCTCGATTTGGTGTTTGATGAAAGGTGACGCTGGGTGCACCTGCTGGCGACCGGTGTCGGTCGCCAACAGGTAAATGCTTCAAAATCGCGACCGACTGTTGTCACATTGGACCCATCCCTAATTCTACCAACACAGTCATAGCTACAAATTGGCCTTGCTAATACGTCCCGCTACACGACCGATTTTCCACCACGATACGGCGCGACACCATGTCGGCCGACCAGATGGACAAATAATCGCTCGTGTAAACCGGTATTAACTCTTCTCTTGATCATGTATAAGTTGTCAGCCAAAATCACGTACCAACGATATCCCTTTCGTCGACATTGTACCATGTGCTTGGTGGTGATCTGGGCTTACAATAATCTCGGCCGTGATTATTATTAGGACATACCTCTATCACCGACTCAAGGGCAGATCTGGGCTCGTTGGTGGGGGAGGGTTCAGTCAGTCGTGGTCATATATCGTTCTACTAAAGAACCGGGGGAGGGGTGGATACGGGACGACACATGTGTCGTCCTACTACGGAATAGTTAATATTAACCCTTTGCCAATACGTCAGTCTATACATTGACACTAGTTCCGATGTTAGGCCTATATACGTCGTCCTTTACGGTACTATTTGCCACGGATACAGGAGGGTCTAAGACCCCCCTCCATAACCTAAGACCCCTGGATCCATTGCTGCGACATGATACCTTTGGCCTTCGAATTGTTTTCTGGCACTATGTTTTCGACGCAAATTATCGTTTCAACTCAACATACAAGCCCACACTGACAGGCCTGGAAGCCCTCTCAGCGTAGTGACTGTGCTGGTCGTCGTCAATGTAGAGACTCGATTTGAGTCTTCGGAAGGAAAACTCCAGTAAAAGTCGAGTCTAGTTATTTACCCGAGTCGTTTCAACAGTGACAAATTAAGCGCTGTTGTAGTGACTAGTTCGTATATTCGCTGTTAGGTGGAGACCACGTTGTTGTTGCTGGCGTTATTATTGGAAGTGGCTACACTGCCTTTCCAGAAAGGCTCTTTAGTCTGTACACTAAAGAGCATTCCAAAAGGTTGGCCATCACTGGATGCTCTGGCCGTAATTTGCAACGGGTAATCAGATCGAAAAGTCGACAGGTTAAGCCGCTTACCGGTAGGACTTGATTTGGGCTTCCGACTGTCTTTCCCACCATGGTATACCAGTTGGAAATAATGGAGTGCTCCACAAAATTCCCTTTTTCCCAGCGGTTTTTTGCCACAGCGATAGATCATGCACCATGGCACCATCTTGTACATCATTTTGCGATTCGTATTGTTTCAAAACACAATTTGCATGCCAGGGGAAGAGTAGAGAGAATATGAGGAAAGTACAACAACTAAATTTTAACACGTACGGGATAAGAATATATTTTGGGAAGGCTCTTTAGCCTAAAGTACACCCACAGGATAAAGAACATTTCGGGAATTAATAGTTTGTTTATTGTTATAATCGAATTACAATTTTCAGCGCTGGTGCGTCTGGTAACGAAGAGGATTGCCTTACCATATACCGTCGTTATGTTCGCATTTGGCGCTGCGTTCGGAGCCGTCGGCCAAATGGTCCCACATTTAAGGAAGTAAGTGATACGTTCAATCTAAGATATAATGGCTTTTAAGTGGTTCGGATTGAGCAAGCACGCGTACATGGACGTGCGTATAATTACAAATACATCACATCTTGTCAAGTATAATTGCAAGTGCAAGTTTAACAAGATTTAACAAGATTTGCCATCCAAATATCTGTCAATTCTATTTTTAATCATATTCACACTACTAGCATTAATACAATCATTTGGCAGTTTGTTCCATTCATTTATCACCCTCTGTGAGAAAGAGTACTTTCTCATGTCCAACCTACACTGCTTCTTAACTAATGTTGCTTTGTGGCCTTTGGTTCTACTGCCTTCGTTAAGTTTGAAGAACATATTCCTATTAACATCCTCATAACCGTTCCCTATTTTAAACACTTCTAGTTGGTCTCCTCTTAGTCTCCTGGTCTCTAGTGTTGTCAAACCACATTGTAATAAGTGACTTTCGTAACTAAGGTCTCTCAATTCTGGAATCAGTTTAGTTGCTCTTCGTTGTATTCTTTCTAGCTTGTCTATGTCCTTTTTACGATACGTCCTCCATGCTTGAATACAACATTCCAAATGTGGTCTAACTATTGCTTTGTTCAGGGGTACAATTAGCTGTTTCTCCTTGTACGTGATAGTTCTCCCAATTAGCTCTAGAATTTGATTTCCTTTCGAAGCAGCAATCCGACATTGCTCCGAAACTTTCATGTCAGCACTAAATGTTACTCCTAAATCTTTTTCTTGTGTGGTTCTACCTAGTACAGCATCCCCCATTTTATATTCTTCGTCCATGTTTCCATGTCCTATGTGTATGCATTTACACTTCCCAAAATTAAATAACATTTGCCATTTTTCTGACCATTTAACTAATTTATCTAGATCATCCTGTAAATTTGCTTATCTGTAACATTAGTAACCTTTCTGAATACTTTTGTGTCATCTGCAAATTTCAGTACTTTGCTAGATATGTCATCTTCCAAATCAGTTATATATATTAAAAACAGTATAGGGCCTAATACTGATCCCTGTGGAACCCTACTCAGAACAGATTTCCAGTTTGAAATCTCACCATCTACTACTACTCTCTGTCTTCCGTGTGTAAGCCACTCTTCTATCCAGTTGATTACATCATTACCTATACCGTGAGCTTTTAGTTTAAGTAACAATCTTTGATGTGGCACTTCATCGAAAGCTTTTTGAAAATCTAAGTAGACAGCATCCACTGGTGACCCGTCATCTATCCACTTTGTAATTTCTTCCAAAAACATAAGATATTTGTTAGACATGACCATGCTTTTAGGAACCCATGTTGAGATGTATTTATTAATTTATGTTTTACAAGGAATTCCCCCATGTGATCTCTAATTAATGTTTCGAGTAATTTACATACAACTGATGTTAAACTCACTGGTCTGTAATTGTCTGACTTATTCCCCGATCCCTTCTTAAATAGTGGCGTAATGTTTGCTTCTTTCCATTCTGAAGGAACTATTCCTTCTTCTAGTGACAAGTTAAACAATTTTGCAAGTGGTGTACTAATTTGCTCAACAATTTCCTTATGCAGTTTTTGTAGTATCCCATCAACTCCGGGTGATTTAATATCTTTCATCTTCTTAATTTTCTTTGCTATCATTTCAGGAGTTACAAATAACTGCCCTATATGTTCTGATTAATTGCCCTCAAATTTAGTAAATGGAACTGGAAGTGAGCTGCTATCTTCTGTGGTAAAAACTGAGCTGAAATACTCATTCGGGACCTCTGCCATTTGAAACCCATTTGAAATTATGTTTCCACTGTTGTTTTCCAGTGGTCCGACCTTATTTCTAACTTTCTGTTTACTTTTTACATAAGCATAGAAACTCTTGCTGTAATTTGTTATATTACCTGCCAATTTGTTTTCAAAGGTTCTTTTAGATTTTCTAATTTCAGTTGCTAGTTCAGTTCAGTAGCTAGGTTAAGTGCCTCTTTGCAATTTGCATAGTCGTCTTCATCCTTTCTGGTATGCCTATAAACACTCCACATAGTTTGCTTAAATACTACTTTTCTAATAGCTTCTTTTGACAAGTGTTTCTTTCTAGAACAAATTTAAATTAAAGCATTATAGATTTGTTTTAATGTGCTAGATTGCATATAATGTATTCTTTACAGTTTAGACTTTATATATATCCTGATGCCTAGATATTTAATGTAAATTGTATGTACCGTAATGTGAACAAAGGCTTGGCCTAGAAACTTAATTGCTTATATCAGTTTTGGGTAGGCCACACTCGGGGGTGGGGATGGGGGGCACCCAATACGTTGCCAATATACCATCTTTGATAATGTATCCAGCTGACTCCCACGCACACACATCTGTCAAAACTATCCCCTTCTCAGGTTAGAATACATCGACATATTTAATGTGCAAAATTTGCATTGTTCCACGACATATGATATCAAGTAATTCACTAACATATTTTATTCATAGATTAATGTTAACTAAAATTACAATAAGTTGCCCTGAAATAAAATCTCAGCTGTTATTCTAAATGTACCCATATTTACAAAAACGCGCTGCGTACTTCAACGTGCTTAATGCACAAAACATACACATAACATGTGGAATTTATCTCAAGGATGGCATACTGCCGACGTATTGAGTGCCCCCCATCCCCCCTCCATGGTGCCAAACATAGAGTACACATTGTGTACAAATGCCGAGTAGTCAAATGGTACCTAGAGGTTCTATTCTTCTGCCATTGCAGGGAAATTGAACATTCTGAAGTGAACCCGCACACGATACTCTACGTCTTCCTGCCCGTGCTCATCTTCGAGTCGGCCTACGCCATGGAGGCTCACATGTTCTTCAAATCGTTCCCACAGATCACCATTCTAGCATTGCCGGGTCTAGGTATCAATCACACGATCACACGGTCCACGTTAAGCACACATTGATTGTCAATGTTAGAAGCCGGCATCATATGGTGCTTGAAATGCTATATACAGTGTAGTATGCTGACCCCGCGTCACTTTACTGCAGGGTTTCCCCTGTAGGAAAGTGGCCAACCCTATAGTAAACAGATCCCCGTAACAATTTATTTATACTACTATAATTACGATAGTTGTCTTGTTACAAGGTGATGCAGCATATCACACCTAACATTTTTAGATGAAAATGTACTACATTGTCCAATTTTATTTGGGTTTGTATGATAATTATGTGACTTAAATAGATTGTTATTATTACTATTATTATTATTATTATTATTAAAATGTGTGCGTGTGCGTGTGCGTGTGCGTGTGCGTGTGCGTGTGCGTGTGCGTATGCATGTGAGTGTGTGTGTAAAATACATTAAAATGAGCTCAAACAGATTAAAAGAAGAAGTAAAATTAGCTAACAGGTTAATTAACCAAAATAAATAAGGTGCTTGAATTAGTTAAATAAATAGGTAGAATAAGTTAGTTTCTAAAAACATCATAAATACATAGATCAAATGTATAGTCAAATGTCACTGGAATATCAGTGCAGCAAAGTGCAAAGTTGCACGAAGGCCTGTCGGAACAAATGTACTTTACCAATGTCTTAAACGTAGCAGCGGAGTCAGCATTCCTGACTGCGTAAGGCAGGACGTTCCTGACTGCGTAAGGTAGGGCATTCCTAACTGCGTAAGGCAGGGCATTCCTGACTGCGTAAGGCAGGGCATTCCTGACTGCGTAAGGCAAGGCATTCCTGACTGCGTGAGGCAGGGCATTCCTGACTGGGTGAGACGGGGCATTCCTGACTGCGTGAGGCAGGGCATTCCTGACTGCGTGAGACGGGGCATTCCTGACTGCGTGAGGCAGGGCATTCCTGACTGCATAAGGCGGGGCATTCCTGACTGCGCGAGGCAGGGCATTCCATAGAACCGGCCCAGTGATCTGGTCGGCGTGTATTGTGTCACAAACGATGATAAGCGTTTAGGGCCGGGATAGTGTACAGCGCGATAAACAAGTAGTAGCAATTTGAATACAATCCGCTGGTGTACAGGCAGTCGGTGTCGACGGTACAGAACAGGCGTTATATGATCTCATCTCTTTGTCCCAGTAATGAGACGTGCAGCAGAATTCTGGACCATCTGCAACTTCCGCCACTGCGTCTCAGACAGACCATATAATATAGCGCTGCCGTAATCCAGGCGCGACATGACTAAGGCGTTTGCAATAGTTTTGCACGCATTGGTGGTCAGACATCTCCTAATCAACGTGATGCTATGGAGGTGACAATATGCCACCTGGCAAACATGACGCACTTGATTCATTATCGACTTAGGGTTATCGAGTAGAACATCGGTGTCACGGATACACGGCTTCGACGGCTCAGCAACATACATCAATGACTTGATCAACAGAAGGCTGAACACGTTTTCGATTGTTCACTGTGGATATGATAATTAAACACGATTGAGTACAAGACAGTAGAGGACGTTGTCAACTTTAATTGCCTGAGTTCGCTGTGAAAGATACGACTTCAGCCAGTATCAAAGGCAGCACTGAGATCAAGTAACACAAGTATCACGATCTTCTTGTTATCCAGAGAAAGCAGTGTACCATCCTGTATGCGTACCAAGTCTGTTTCACAGCTGTGCATTGGACAATTAACAATTCATTTAAATTATAGTAATTTAAAGAATTGTTAGTGGGGTGCGGTGGTCGTGTGGTAGTGCGTCGGGCTTTCGGTCGAAGGGACCGGGGGTCGAAACCACCTCTGCCGTTTCGAAGCTTGAGCAATTTCGTTCACCCCACTTTGCCTGTGTCTTTCGGAAGAGACAGTAAAAGCCGTTGGTCTCTTCTATCTGGTGTCTATGCCAGGGGAAGTAAAAGATCCCACACAGGAATATGTAAAAAAAACTGTTGTGAACTCACAGAGCTGGTGATCTCATTCTCTAAACCAGCATTGGCGTCAATATCCTGATAAATGGATCCTGCCAATTACATGACAGAATACGCACTCTGGAATATGTCGAAAATACATCCATGTGCTATCGTATTTGCGTTGTGATGCAATGTTTGGTTTAAACATGGTTCCAGGAATGACGTCAATGTCTGAAGAAGATTTCCTGGAAGCCTTCTCAGCTAGACCGCGGATGTCACTGACTTTGGCCAGATGAAAGTCACACAGTGGTTCCACGATACGGCATTCGATGTCTCATACGAATGCGGGCAGTTGGCACTGCGGGCGTGCAGCCATCAACTGCATACCGATATCAATGGTCTTATGTGTGAAGTAAGCGACTAATCGCCACATTCAGGGAGCAAAGGCTTACGAGTACGGACCATCAAATTGTTCGTGATGCGGCACATCGCTTTCGTATCGTGAGACGATGCTTCAATTTCGGCGCAATAAAAAGCAGATTTGGTTGAGGCGATGCATTGCTTATATGCGTCACGCGTATGACACCATTTACGTTCTGATCGTCGAACCTGCTGTCTTATCAGCTGCAAGTGTTCAGTTCATCAAGGTTGTCTTGGACGCACATTTATCGTTCGTTGGATGACGGGTGCATGTTTGTTTATTATGACCAGAATAGACAAAGTTCATTATTGTACATTATTGTACATTATTGTACATTATTGTACATGTACATTGGTCATCAGCGGGATTGGTTAGTGACGAGTCACGCAGGTCGCCGCAAACATGTTAGCTATTGTCTTTTGAAGTGGTCGTCGTTTGGTAGAAACAAGATCGCATGTAATGGCATGATGGTCCGTCATCAGTGATTCAACCGACACAACAGTTATGGCAGAATTCGTCATTCGTGTGACGACAAGATCAAGGATATTGCCACGGCAGTGTGTCGCAGATGACACACGTTGTAATACATTTGGTGTCATTAAGAACTTCAGCCTTCGTTATCAGTGCTGTTTCCATAGTGGACATTGAAGTCGCCTAGGATTATAAGACCTGTCTTCTGATTGCAGACATGTTCGAGTATTTCGCCGATTTCTTTCAGAAACATATTAAAATGCTTTGAATGTCGTCCGGACGATGGTGGCCGGTAAATAATAACATCCCTAGTGTTGATGCAACGCTCGCAGCACGCAACACAGGTACAAGGCAATCAAATGAGAATGCAGGCCAGAGTTTGACTAAAGCAACATGAAAAGAAGATTTAAACAAAACTCCAACTACGCGACGATCGTTTCGCGGGAAATGATGAAACTTGTAACGGTGCGGGATTAACGTTACTGTTAGACACGTACCTTTTGGCCACGTTCCTGTTAGACATAGTATATCAAAGTGTTAGGATTAAGCATTTTCAATGTGTTCGTGTTACATTAAGATTGACACTTAAAAAATAAAAAATTCTTAGAAAGGTAAGTGCATCAAATAATGACCAAGTGTCTGTAGTAGTATATCTTTGTTACGACAACCTCATTATGATCCACCGTGAGTGTGTGTGTGTGTGTGTGTGTGTGTGTGTGTGTTTGTGTGTTCGTGTGCGTGTGTGCGCGTGCGCCCACGTGTGTGTTATGCTACTCCACCTAGACGCTTTGCATCTCGGCCGTCAAACTTTCGCGGGTTCATCTACGACCACGGTCGTCTCAGTTTGATGGACCGTAGATGTGTAGCGAAACCACACCAGCTGCAACGCTTCGGTTGGCCCTGCTCGTTGGCACTCAACTAGACAGACTAAACCACACATAAAAGTATAATTGCGAGCGAGATTGAGAGCCTTGACTGGCCTTCACTTACCTAAAGGCCACTACCACCTCATCCGCTGGACGTGATGTAACCCACTATCATTCGAGGTGGCCTGTGCAGAAACTCGGGCCTCGGCCAGTCCAGGGTATTGAACCCATTAAAGGGAATAACAACAAGGCACTAGCTAAAATGCTTTTTCAGTGTGTGCACAAAGTTTAATATTGCATGTACTACATGCCAAAAGGAAACATTTAGGAAACATTTATTTATAGGTAAAATTAGATGTTTAATGCGTGTAACTCGCAAAGCGCGCTTAAAAATTCGAAGTTAATGAGAAGAGCGATCACGTGGTTTTGTGACGTCAATGATGATATGGGCTTACATTCAGTTAGTGGTTTCTATGCAGTGCTTCAGCATAGTTCCACTCGCGTTACTATAGCGAGTGATGGCGATGTAAATGTTCCAAAATAAAACGTATAATGTAACGATTTTGAACCGCTAGCGGCTAGTGATACCGCAGAATCATCTTCGAATTCGACTCTTTCGGAGCAGTTTAGCGACGCCAGTAGACTTTGACTTCGAACTTATTTATTTTCTGACCGAACCATGAAAACGACCACACAGAGCTGCCAAACTTCTCCTCATGTATCTACCACACGCATACACATGTGACGTGGTCAAACATTACTCTTACTTCCTAATAAAGATAAAAATAAACGAAAAATTTTCATCTCCTATGACTAGATTCGCGGATCTAGGCGTAGATGATTATAGGTAGTTTTTGTTTTTGCTTTTTTTATCGTTACATGGAAGTAAGAGTCATGTTTGACCATGTGACATGTGTATATGTATGATAAATATATGAGGAGAAATTTGGCGGCTCTAGGTGGTCGTTTTCATGGTTAAGTCAGAAAGTAAAGTTTAAGTGACTGATGTGACACGCCAGATCTACTCAGTTCTAGTTAGTAGGGGAAGGCAGTGTTAGCCATTTTTCATTAAATTTAATCTCAAGTACATAATCTCAAGTAGTTATACTCCAAACAGCCCAATCTTGAACTAACGCAGGAGTTTGGACCAACGGCTTTTAATGTCTCTTCCGAAAGACACGGGCAAAGAGGGGTGAACGAAATTGCCCAAGCTTCGAAATGGCGGAGGTGGAATCGAACCACCGTCCTCTCGATCGACAGGCGGGTGCTCTAACCATTAGACCACCGCTCCCCACTTTGATATCTATGGCACAATTATATTCATAACTCAAAACTGCTTTTACTCACATAAACTATGATTATTAGTAAATAATTTTATACCAAGATAATATATCTAGTATGGATAGATAATTATATTCAGCTTGTTCAAATAGGGTTGGTAAGCTGGCACAACTAAGACTTGGTAAGCTGGCACAATTAAGACTTGGTAAGCTGGCACAACTAAGACTTGGTAAGCTGGCACAATTAAGACTTGGTAAGCTGGCACAATTAAGACTTGGCAAGCTGGCACAATTAAGACTTGGTAAGCTGGCACAACCAAGACTTGGTAAGCTGGCACAATGAAGACTTGTTAAGCTGGCACAACCAAGACTTGGTAAGCTGGCACAACTAAGACTTTGTAAGCTGGCACAACTAAGACTTGGTAAGCTGCCACAACTAAGACTTGGTAAGCTGCCACAACTAAGACTTGGTAAGCTGCCACAACTAAGACTTGGTAAGCTGGCACAACTAAGACTTGGTAAGCTGGCACAATTAAAACTTGGTAAGCTGGCACAGTTAAGACTTGGTAAGTATAAATGCTTTATTTGTGTACTTTCCATAGCCCTTGTACTAAAATTTAATAAAAACTCAGCCAGCGCATCTACCCAATGGGTACAACACGTCTCTGACAAGTCTACACGCTTAATTAATAAATTGACACACTTAATTACTATAGACTTACAGGTCAATCGCAACCAGTGTAACTAACTGCTAATATGTTGCCTTATAGCAGCTATCCGATGTCTAAATTTGTTCGTAAAAATTAATTCCTTGATGTATTTTGGGGTAAGGAACACTCATCTTCGTTCTTTAACCTCTGCTCAACTAACCCTCCCATGGGCCCTGGATGGCTCAACTAACCCTCCCATGGGCCCTGGGTGGCGCAACTAACCCTCCCATGGGCCCTGGGTGGCTCAACTAACCCTCCCATGGGCCCTGGGTGGCGCAACTAACCCTCCCATGGGCCCTGGGTGGCTCAACTAACCCTCCCATGGGCCCTGGGTGGCTCAACTAACCCTCCCATGGGCCCTGGGTGGCTCAACTAGCCCGGTTTCGACAATTATCGCTCTAGTCTATAGGGGAATGATTATGGGCCGAAGTTATTAGAGTTGCGGGCCGAACTCTCCAAAGAATGCTATTCGATGTCACCGGGCCGAATTCACCCTGAGCAGACATCACCTGTATCCACGCTGACAGTTCGCCTCGATCCTAGGTGGACCGTGGTCGCCGATGCCCGTGTCGCTGCCTGTGTTCTACGGATTGGTGGCATCAACATAGCTTCCACTACTGGGAATAATGTGGACATATCATCCTCTTCTAAAGATATTTTAGCACCAGGATAACCCAAGGCTGCACCTTCTCTGGTTCGGTTCGTAGTCGAAACAAGTTTTCTCGAAGCGAGCAAAGCCGGCTGTGTTTCGTCGTCTTGACGTTTGCTCGTTTAAACAAAGTTGGCTCCGTAGGAAACTTAAACCAACTACATGTTATTTTATTCTGACTACTGTTTGCATTACAATCAAATGCCTCACAATAAACCATCCCGACAGTCCCTTCTAAACAACCGCTATCGCTGTCAACGCTACGGTGAATGAATGGAAAGTCCCAGTCTCGTAGCACTTCCTTATCAAAAAATATGCATAAGCCGGTAGAACAGAGTATTATTTGGATTTATTAATTCATGGAATTATAATGAATTTTTCGGTGTTGTGGAAATGGAAATATACTACAATATGTAATATAATATAATTTCAAGCAACCGTTGTTGTTATTCCCTTTAATGGACTGATAGGAACAGAACATATGAATCCATGAAAGTTTGACGTTCAAGACACAAGGCGTCTAGGAGGAGTAGAATAACATACAAACATTCATACATACATACATACATACATACATACATACATACATACATACAAACATACATACATACATACATACAAACATACATACATACATACAAACATACAAACATACATACATACATACATACATACGTACGTACGTACATACATACATACATACATACATACATACAAACATACATACATACATACATACATACATACATACATACATACATTCTCGCGGTGGATTATAATACGATTAATCCACCGGTCGTTTCACCACGCGGGTCAAAATACCTTCTGACAACGGCAATCCTTTTTTATGTTGCGGCGCGTTCTCGGGGTAGCTTACTTCCGGTTGTTTCGGATAAATTGTAATACATGCATTTGCTCCTCACATGCATTGTCTTATGATGGCAGTCTTCACTACGTGTTTGCTATTCACAGGCATTGCTAGTCGTATGACAATAGCCTTCACCGTGTACGTGTTTGCCCTTCACAGGCATTGCTAGTCGTATGACAATAGCCTTCACCGTGTACGTGTTTGCCCTTCACAGGCATTGCTAGTCGTATGACAATAGCCTTCACCGTGTACGTGTTTGCCCTTCACAGGCATTGCTAGTCGTATGACAATAACCTTCACCGTGTACGTGTTTGCCCTTCATAGGCATTGCTAGTCGTATGACAATAGCCTTCACCGTGTACGTGTTTGCCCTTCACAGGCATTGCTACTCTGTTGACGGCCGGCTTCTCATCGTACGTATTCGGATACGGCTGGGGCTGGGGCGTATCCCTGATGTTCGGTTCGATCGTCAGCGCCACGGACCCCGTCGCAGTCGTCGCTGTTCTGAAGGACGTAGGTGAGGACGAGACACCACACCCACGACGCGTCTCATTGACGAACAATGTAACATCACTTTGATTCCATCGCCGCCGCCGCCGCCGCCGCCGCCGCCGCCGCCGCCGCCGCCGAATTATGTAAATTACTTAATTGTTCAAATTCCAACAAAGTCCAAATGAAGTCTGACACATATTGGTGTCGGTTACAGGTGCGGCGAAGCAGTTGTCGATCTTGTTAGAAGGCGAATCGTTGTTGAATGACGGCGTTGCCATCGTCCTGTATCATGTGTTCAACTGGATGGCGAAAGGCGAAATGACAAGTGGGTGACAAGCCAGAACTATTTCATATACGTTAGCCAGGTAGACCTAATACGTGTAGAAAGACAGCTGCCTGGTAGTAGTCTCTGTCGTTACATTAGCTAGCCGCTTCCCGACCTATATACAGATTTAACAAGATATATTTGTTAATTTTGTTTTTAAACATATCGACCCTGCTACTACTTACCCAGTCAATTTATTCCATTAATTTATAGTCCATGGGCCAGATAGAAGAAACCCTCCCCCTAGGAAATTTACGCCACAATGTTTTTTTAAGAAGCTTGTAAAATACACATTTGAAATTCAGGTGTTTGCCACCTGGGAATCGCTGCAATTGTGTATATCTTGGTGTCATTCGCAAAGCTTGAATGTAGGAACGGGGTAGGGATATATATTAGTTAATTTTATCAACACATATCTGCTGCCATAGCAAATGAGGTATCATTGGAAAGGTATTTTTAATATTCTTTCCAACGGTGTTACAGTTAATATATAATTATGCAAGAATGACGTCATTATGACATCATAGCTGAGCTAGGTTATATAAATATTCAACATTTTAGTCCACAGGCCAGGCAAGGGAACCCCTACAACGGAATCCCTCCCAGAGAATTTACGCCACAATGTTTTTTAGGAAGCTTATGACATACACCTGTGAAATTCAGTTGTTTGCCACCTGGAAGTTGCTGCAATCGGGTATTTCTTGGTGGTTTAATTCAACCAGTGTCATCCGCAAAGCTTGAAAGTAAAGACGGGTTAGGGATATACAGTAGTCCATTTTATCAATATATTTCCGCCGACCATGGCATTTAAGGTATCATTGGAAAGGTATTTGAACACTCTTTCCAACAGTGCTACAGTTGATATATAATTGTACAAGAATGACGTCATTATGACATCATGCCTGAACTATGTTATAGAAAATCAACATGTTAGTCCATGGGTCAGACAGGGGAACCCTACATCGGAGTCCCACGTAGGGAATTTATGCCACAATGTTTTTGAGGACGTAATATCATACACTGTGTGTCCAAATGAGATACGTCAGCATCAAGAAATCCAGTTGACTTGACTATTGAACAAACGATCAATCGTCAAACGAAGGCCAAGGAGGCATCATTGGATTCAGCAGAAACTATCCAGCCTACTACCGATGGTGTATGACCAGACATGCCAGAGCAGGCTACGTAGAAACCACATTGGAGATGGTAGGTATGACATGTTTTGAAGACATGGCACACAAAGACCTTCAGTCATCAGAGCAGGCTACGTAGAAACTACATTGGAGATGGCAGGTATGTTCCGAAGACACGGCACATAAAGACTTTCGGTCATCCAGTGATCAGATGTGACGAGAAAGATCTTGAGACTCTGATAGCTGATTTCCACAATTTCATAAATCCATTTGAAGTTGAGGTCAAGGAAGATCTGTTTTGCATTTCTTCTGGCGCACGAGCCCAAGCTGAAGTTGCAAATTATATATTGAATGCAGAAGCGGTTGGCAAAGCAGCATTCCAAACCTTTATCCAGAAGAGGCTTGTTGCCAAAACTCTCAAATTCCATGCACCTCTTCCAAGGCTGTCCTTAAAGATGTTTGGTTCTCTTGAAAAGACCTCGAAATATCAGCACAACGGAATCTCTTTGGACAGCTGCCAAGTCTCTCTGAAGACAACAGCCTCAGTCTATAGAAGGTACTATAATATCCACTTAGTTCGGTCCCATGGGCTTTAGCTACACCGGATGGGCTTCCACTAAAGACAGACAAGGCCAAACGGATGCACCAGCTTGAAGATGATGCCGCGCTGGTTCACCCTCCTTGCCTTGACGACTAGGATGCTTGCATAGTTAACACGAAAGCCATACAGCATGCACTCACTGCTCTGCCTCAGACAGACAATTGGAGAGGTGTCTGAGAAACTGTCCAGCGGGCTACCCAAGGTGAATAGGGTGGACTTTGTGACCGACACCTACAAAGACAACTCAATCAAGTCAGCTGAAAGAAGACGAGGAACTTCGGAAGCATACTTCATTAAATACCTCGTTAAACAAAACTGTCAACATAATGGAAATCACTCCTATCAAACAATGACAGCAAGACAAATGTGATCCGGCTTCTGCTGTCAGAGTGGCAAAAGGTAAAGTATGCTGCACAACTCCAAGGTCGTCAGATCATCTTTGTCTGCGGAGACAGCTGTATATCTCATTGACATCAGCTGAAAGTTCTCCAGTCCCAGCATTCTCCTCGTCTCAGAAAGAAGCAGACAGACGAATCATGTTACACTGTTTCCATGTAGCTACATCATGTACATCTGACCTCATCGTCCGATCGCCCGATACCGATGTGTTCATGTTGCTCCTGTATTATGGTAAACGAATAGACAAGAACGTGTACTTTGACACCGGTTTTGCAAACAAAAGACGACTGATGGATATGAAAGGCATCATCCGTAAACACATTTACGTATTATGAACAAAATACGCCTAGAAGAGTGAGGGGAAATCACAGCCAGAAAGACTTTGGTAAAGTATCCCGTGTTTGTAGATATTTTCGAGACACTTGGCTAGACAGACGGCGTTCCCGAAGATAGTCAGGCCGAGCTGGAGAAATTTGTTTATGTATAGTAAACCACCACAGAAAGATATATGAGAATGCCCTTGACGATGAGGAGAACATACGTGTGGCCAGCCTATTGGACATCATCTACGATGACGGAGATGATTCTGAAGACAACTCAACTGTACTAGCCAACAGACTGTTGACCAATGCTTCCAGCATGTTGACCGAAACAACTTATTGTAAGTAGTATTTAATGCAAAATTAAAGAGTCTGTTTATGCGTGCTTATATATATATATATATATATATATATATATATATATATATATATATATATATATATATATATATATATATATATATATATATATATATATATATTTTTAATGATACCTAACTTCATAAATTATGATTCCATGCTTTCAACTATGAAAGCTAATTATGACGTGTTATTGACGTCACGGAACATTTATACGTTATACTATGACGATATTCGTATAGACAATTTATATACCTTTCCATAGATACCACATTTCGTATGGTTTGATATGATGTTTGACGTGTTATGCAGAAATATCTATCCCTACCCCATGTTACGTTTTTCAGCTCATTGGTCTTACTTCCAGACAACTCCCTGTCAAACAGGCAGCAATTGTCAAGTGGAAAACAACTAGATTTCAGATTGCTGTTATATAAGATCATCAAAGATATTGTCTTGAAATTTCCCTGGGGGGTGGGGTGGTCATAGCTGGCCCACGGACTATTAATGTTCGCAGTGAGAATTAGTATTTTCACATCCAATCTGCGCTGTTATTTTACTAACGCTACTTCGTGCACTCTAGTTCTTGTACGTTACTTACTACTTCGTGCACTCTTGTTCTTGTACGTTACTTACTACTTCGTGCACTCTAGTTCTTGTACGTTACTTACTATTTCGTGCACTCTTGTTCTTGTACGTTACTTACTACTTCGTGCACTCTTATTCTTGTACTTTACTTAACTACTTCGTGCACTCTAGTTCTTATACGATACCTAACTACTTCGTGTACTCTATTTCTTATAGGATACCTAACTACATCGTGCACTCTAGTTCTTATACGATACCTAACTACTTCGTGCACTCTACTTCTTATAGGATACCTAACTACTTCGTGCACTCTACTTCTTATAGGATACCTAACTATTCTACCGGCCATAAGAAAATGTGTGTAGCAACATCTTCATAACCGTTCAGTGTTTTGAAAATGCCTGTTTGATCTCCTGTTTTAATCTCTTCGGCTCACTCTTCTAGGCACATTTTGTTCACAATACGTAAATGCACTATATAGTAGGCCTGCATGTACACTGTACATGTATCTTGGTTTATTTTACTTGTCACGTACGAACGATATACAATACGTTGCATGTTGTGCACACGTGGTCGTCGTTACTGTTAACTATAAATCCGTTAATCTCAACATTCTCCTCGAAATCAAGAAATATGGAAATGTGTGCAAGCTGGCATCTGCCAATAACATTAAAGTAGTATTATTTTTAACGTACGAATAAACCTAATTGTCCTTCTTCTTCGTCCTCTTCAAAGCAAAAGTGTAGGCAGCTGTCTGCGGCAAGATAGTAGGCAGCTGTCTGGGGCAAGAGAGTAGGCAGCTGTCTGGGGCAAGAGAATAGGCAGCTGTCAGGGGCAAGAGAGTAGGCAGCTGTCAGGGGCAAGAGAGTAGGCAGCTGTCAAGGGCAAGAGAGTAGGCAGCTGTCAGGGGCAAGAGACTAGGCAGCTGTACGGGGCAAGCGAGAAGGAAGCTGTCCGGGGCAAGAGAGTAGGCAGCTGTCAGGGGCAAGAGAGTAGGCAACTGTCAAGGGCAAGAGAGTAGGCAGCTGTCAGGGGCAAGAGAGTAGGCAGCTGTCGGGGCAAGAGAGTAGGCAGCTGTCGTGGGCAAGAGAGTAGGCAGCTGTCAGGGGCAAGAGAGTAGGCAGCTGTCCGGGGCAAGAGAGTAGGCAGCTGTCAGGGGCAACACAGCAATAATACGTTTGTTAAGATGTAAAATCTTACAATATAAGCTGGTTTTAATACCGAAAACGCCTTGTTTTCGCGCAATAAAGAGTTAATCCATCTCTTACTTGAGAGGATAAACATTTGAACAGTATGTGATGTATTTATATACTATTCTTGTGCATGATACATTAAATTGATGTGCTATGTAATAGGACAGGGCACTCGCCTAAAACTTTCACCAGGAAGTCCGTACCTGCATTGTCAAAATAAGATATACCAATTACGTGGACAATACTGCTTAGTGTAAGTTCGCTGCGAGGTTGCTGCTACACGGTGCCATGTTGTTGCAAGCAGCTGTGAAGATCATCCGGTACTCAATACAAGTGTCGTTCGGCGGCGTCGGTTTCGGATTCTTTATGGCCAAGACGACCATCTTCTGGCTGAGGAACATCTTCAACGACGCACTTGCTGAGATCACGATAACACTCGCCTCCACATACCTCACGTTCTACATAGGTATCTTCTACTTTATACAACACTCTTTCGCCAGTTTGTTCCTGTTCGTGCCCTTTCGTGCATGTTCGAACAAACACGAACACACACACGCGCGCGCGCACACACACACGCACGCACGCACACACTCACACACGCAAGCATGCATGCATGCACGTACGCAAACACACACGCACACACACACACACACACACACACACACACACACACACACACACACACACACACACACACACACACACACACACACACACACACGAACACACACACAGACACACACACACACACACAAACACACACACACACACACACACAAACACACACACACACAAACACACACACGCATGCATGCATGCACGTACGCAAACACACACACATGCGCGTACGCAAACACACACAGATGCGCATGCATCGACCCCGAAATTTCAATGGATATGGAAGTTCTGGCCGTCGCGTAACAAAACAGTGATTGACAGGTCGGGCACCGATGTGAAAAACGAGGGCCGTTTCGCTTAGAGTATTTTTTTGAAAAACAAAACGACGTATATTTTTTCGAGGATTTTACATAGGTGGCATACGAATTGGCGTTGACAGTTAATATAACTAATTAACAAGGAGCGAAATAAACGTTCTAATGATCACCAGTGAGAACACTAACCGTTGTCTACCAATGACATGGTGTTAGGCAAGATAAAGGAAATGTAGAACGATTGTCATTGGTTAACTAATACGCAGCTAATGAGGTGGAGTTCATATAAGTAAAATGCCCAAATTATCAAAATGTTTGGTTCTAAAAGTACTTATAAATTAACAATGTCATATAAATTAACAATGTCATATTTCATGTTTTCTTCTTTATTGCTGCAGCATATTTTCCGTCAAAACTTATATAAAACAAGAATTTGACAGACCAATAAATCCTCCTTTGAGAACAATTATATTTTATCTCCAAATATGAATGATTTATTGCTCTGTCTGTTGATGCAGTATGCCGTAAAATTAGCATATTTAAGTCATCGCCAAATCGTGTATTTTCGAAATTATTAAGAGGTGAAAGATGACGAGAGTAACACGTTTTGTACGGATGTTGTTTTAACCAACCGATATGTTTTAAATAATAATACATTCAGTGTTACAATGTTACAATGTCCCGTATGACAATCGTTTGTTTGTAGCCGAGGCGTACCTAAATGTGTCAGGCGTCGTGTCCGTCGTTGTTCTCGGGGTGACGCTCAACAACGAGCGAACATGCGTCAGCCCCGAAGTGGAGACTTTCTTGCACAGGCACATTGCGTTTCCTTTGTCTTTTCTTAATATTAACAACACCTTCTCTTTGAACAATTATGTCATTGGTGTAGCCTTTCGTTATGTCAATTGCAGTAACCAAAGCAATACAACTTAATGTACTGCCACTACTTAATGTAGAACATATGGAATTGCTGGGCGCTCGACTGAAGAGAAACAACGTGAGGGCTTTCGACGTGTGTGTCCGCTACCACCCATCTATTCGCTACCTCCCACCTATTCACTACCACCCACCTATTCGCTACCACCCACCTATTCGCTACCACCCACCTATTCACTACCATCCACCTATTCGCTACCACCCACCTATTCGCTACCACCCACCTATTCGCTACCACCCACCTATTCGCTACCACCCACCTATTCACTACCATCCACCTATTCGCTACCACCCACCTATTCGCTACCACCCACCTATTCACTACCATCCACCTATTCGCTACCTCCCACCTATTCACTACCACCCACCTATTCGCTACCAGCCACCTATTCGCTACCAGTCACCTATTCGCTACCATCCACCTATTCGCTACCATCCACCTATTCACTACCATCCACCTATTCGCTACCACCCACCTATTCGCTACCACCCACCTATTCACTACCATCCACCTATTCGCTACCACCCACCTATTCGCTACCACCCACCTATTCGCTACCACCCACCGGTGTCTATAACTAACCATCAATCTGTTGATTGTGAGCTTGCGATGAGCCGACCGTTGACGGTGGTCACGTGATTTCAACCAGCTTGAAATTGAACGTTTTCGGAAGGATATCGCCTACCTAGGCCAACAATTTATGCAAAGACAGACAAAAAATACGCACGACATTGTTGATGACTACGACACAATCTTGCGAATGGTCCTCGATAAACATGCTCCTTCAAAGGACAGAGTGAGGAGACGGACCAGGCCCAGAGCACAACGTAAATGTAGAGGAGGCTAGAGCCACGAGGCCCAAGTGTGAACATTGCTGGAGAACGACCAAGCTTCAAGTTTATCGGCAACTATATGTTGAAGCTCGAAATGCCTCGACCGTATGCATAGCCTAGGCAAAGAGTGGATACTATCAGAGAACTGATAACAAGTCGATGTTCGGCTTATCAGGTCTCTGAGAACTGAAAAGAAGGCAATTTACCCAGAATTTGACTCTGTTGAAGATGGTTGCAGCAAGTTTGCACAACATTTCAACGAGAAGGTGCAAATGATTCGGCGAAGTTAGATGTGGCCCGCTCCTCTGACATAGTCATGCGGGAGAAGGCCTGTTTCAAAGAATCGTTGGTTTCTTTCGTGCCAACATCGGGAGGAGATACACAAGATTGTGTCACGTTTAACAAAGACCTGTGAACTTGATCCTCTGCCAAAGCAAGCAATGTCAGCAGTGCCTTCTATCACTGGTACCAGTCATTATTGCTATTACCAACAAGTCACTTGCAGAGGGAACAGTGCCGACGTCCTTGATGGAGGCTCTTGTTCGTCCGCTGCTGAAGAAGCCATTGTTGGACGTGCTACAGAACTACAGGCCTGTTAGCAATTTGCCCTTCTATCCAAGGTCTTTGAAAAAGTAGGGCAGCAATTGTCCGATCATCTCAACGCACAGAACATGAATAACCAGTCAGTATACAGAAAGCTTCATTCAACAGAAACCGCCTCGTTGAGGGTCTGCAGCGATGTGCGGGTGACTTGGACCGCAAGGAAGGCACTCTGCTTGTGGTACTAGACTTGAGCCTTTGACACGATCCACCTCAATATTCTACTCAATCAGCTGTGCAAGCGTTATGAACACCAGCGCTGCGCCCTCCAGTGGATGGAGTCATATTATGCACTTGATCGCAAACAACGTGTTGTGATTGGCCAGACTACATCTGGGCGTCACAGTCTCGATACTGGAGTACCCCAGGGCTCCATCCAGGGGCCTGTACTGGAGTACCCCAGGGATATATTCTGGGGCCTGTACTGGAGTACCCCAGGAATCCATCCTGGGGCCTGTACTGGAGTACCCCAGGGATCCATCCTGGGGCCTGTACTGGAGTACCCCAGGGATATATCCTGGGGCCTGTACTGGAGTACCCCAGGGATCCATCCTGGGGCCTGTACTGGAGTACCCCAGGGGTCCATCCTGGGGCCTGTACTGGAGTACCCCAGGGATTCATCCTGGGGCCTGTGCTGTTCTCACCATCATCATCATCAACTTTATTCTCAAAAACCTTATTAGGTTACATGAGAATCACAATGTTGCATACTGTTACAATGTGAGATGGCTATAAGTGTATGTAATCCAGGCTTCAATAATACTTATAAATTACATTGGTAAATGGTTTTACCAAAATACAAAACACAAAAGTATCACAGGAAGATCTACTTACAACTTAAAGCTATTTAAAATCTCCTGTACGAATTTACATAATTTAATTAGCTTTGCATGGCTTGTCAAATTAAACAACTGGTCCATTTTTAAAGTGTTTGGTCTCACAAAATAATATCTAGAAATAAATTTAATTCTAGCTTCTTGAAAAAAAGTACATTTGAACAAATAATGAAACTCATCTCCAATATCATTACAATCACACAGAGTACAAAATCTCTCTTGCCTATCGATTCCACTATACCTGCCTTGCTGAATAGGCAACCGATTATTACAAGTACGAAATTTACACAGAGGTCTAGATAGATTTGGTGGTAACACCAGCAAATATTTCTCCATTTTAAAATCATGTTTAATTATTCTGTAGGTTATACACCCATCGCTATTGCAAATATTACTACCCCACTGCTGATGATACTGGTCAGTAAGTTTCAATTTGACAACTGCTTTAAACCATTTAAGATTCACTATTTCTTGATTCAGCCACAAGTTAGATAGGCCAGTGTTATTTAAAATGTATTTAACATGAGTAATCCAAGGGGATTCAAAGATATTTTTAACATATAATTGATATAATAATTTATACATAATGCAAGACAGTTTAGATTCCTTTCCCATCAATAGTTTCCCCCAAAAATTCAACAATCTACTGCTTATTTTAGTATTTAGTGGAAATTGCCCAAGTTCTCCATAAACCATGGAAGTATGTGTTCTATTGTTTACCCCAAGTAAAATTTTACAAAATTTCCTATGTAGCTTTTCAATTAACATAATATTTTCACATCCCCATACTTCACATCCATATAACAATATTGGGCATATAAGGGAATCAAATAGTTCTAACTGGATATCAACAGGGAGTTTTAGCTTCCTAGCTTTAGAAATTAAACATAACATTGCTCGGTTTGCCTGTTCATATAAATGTCTGATTGCTTTAGAGAATCTACCATTATAGTTAAAATTAATTCCTAGATAGTTATACTTATCTACAATGGCAAGCTTATTTGGTCCAAATTTAAATTCTGGCAATTTTCTAATCTTCCCCCTTGAGAATACTAACACCTTAGTTTTGGCAGCATTAACATGCAATTTCCAAGTTTTGCAATAGTTAAATAGGGCGTCAAGTGCAGATTGTAACTGAGTAGGTGACTCTGCTAATACAATTGTATCATCAGCATACAGCAACACAAAAAGCTTTAGATACACAACAATGTCCTCTTTTTCAAAACAATTTTCCATTAGACTAGAAATGTAGGTTAAACCCCCATATGCATTTGACAGATGTGTTTCAAGATCATTCAAAAATAATGCAAACATTAGTGGTGACAAATTTTCGCCTTGTCGAACTCCAATATTGCATGGGAAGAAAGGTGACAAATGTTTTGTAAATGTATTCATAATACATGATTTGGCTTCCTTATATAAGTTAAATATCACAGTGAAAATGTTTCCATCAATATTATTTGATAATAATTTCAACCATAGGAATGTTCTGTTTACAGTGTCAAAAGCCTTTCTGTAGTCTACAAAGGCACATTATAAGCGCTTCCTTTTATTTAAGTATAAATCGATTAAATTTTTCAAGACAAATACATGATCCATTGTGGAATAATCATGCCGAAATCCAGTTTGTTCCTCCCCATTATTCCCAATTCATCAATATATTCAGTTAACCTATTATTCAAAACAGAGGTGAATAATTTGCAAAAGCAACTGAGCAGTGTGATCCTCTGTAGTTATCTGGGTTAGTTACAGGACCGTTATTTTTATAAATTGGCAAAATAATACCCATGGCCCAATCTTTAGGAATATGGCCAGATTTTAGTATGACATTAAACAATTTAACATATACAGAGATCATACAATCCTCAGAATGTTTTAGGAACTCATTTAGGATTAGGTCCAACCCACACGCTTTGTTGTTTTTTAACTTATGTATACCATTTCTTACTTCCTCAGCTGTAAACATACTATTTAAAAAAATATTATTATTATTGTTTGCAAAATTTTCATAATCATAGTCATTCTGATCCTCCTCCTCACTAAAACTTAACTTCTTAAAGTGTTCAAAAAAAGTGTTAGTATTAACTGTATTGATTTCTTTACCTTTGTCACCTTTCGACTCATTAATAATTTTCCAGTAGTCCTTTGGATTCTTACTCTTCATATTTCTTAATTTATTTGCAAAATCCTTAAAATACAATTTCTGCTGCTTGTTAATTTCCTTTTTATAGTTCCTACTTGCAATATGTTTGGCATTTCTATTAACATCAGTTTTATCTTTACAGTACACTGCCTTGGCTTGAAAGTAATGTTTTCTCCTTTCTTTACAGGCTTGATTAAACCATGGTTTATCGTTAGCTGTTTTGTCAATGCTTTTACCCTTCATTGTAGGTCTATAGTTATCCTTCATACAACCAACCATTTTAGCAGCACTTTTTAATATATCATTAATGCGATTTACTATATCATTTACTGAAGCCTCATCAATATCATTACACATTAAATTGTCAAGATCTTTCTCTATATCTACAACATCCTTCAAATTAATACTACTTTTAAAGCTCGATTCACAATCCTTAACCCATTTTGGTTTGTTAAATTGGGCAGTATCATCATTCTCAGTCATCTCATCCTCCCTTATTGTTGGAACAATTGGGTGTTGCATGGTACATTTAAAGCCCATTTTAACAGGGTTGTGAACATCAGATAACAATTCATCAAATTCCAAAACCTCAAATTCCATTATATTATTAAATGATTGTGGAGAAACAAGAATATAATCAACAGTGCTTACATTTTTGCATGTAGTTGCACCTCTGTCCCTATCGACACCAATCCTGCCATTAACAATATGGACATTTAGACTTTTACACAATGTGATTAACCTGTGTCCATAATTATTTGTCTTTTTATCTATTGAATTTCTATCCAGTGGTATGCCTACATTATCTGAATTATTTTTTCCCATTAACTGTTGCATTATATCTTCGTCAAAGTCATTCAACATCATATTTCGATCGTTAAACTCAATAAAATCACATAAATTACCAGTTCGGGCATTAAAGTCACCAACTAAATACAATGGGCTGTTTAAGTCATTCCTCAGGTTTACAGTGTCATTTTCTATATCATCAAACAGGCTAGCTGATGAATAAATAGAATTCTCTGGCGGAATATAAACTATTCCCCATAATGCTTCATACCCAAGCAAATTAACATTTGATTTGAACCATAGTACACAATTTGTATCTCCATGTACAATTTCAATAGTGTTAGACAGAGAGTTCTTAATCAGTAATGCTACTCCTCCGGATTTAGATTTAAATTTTGTTCTATTCATTGTATGGCAATCAAAGCCATCTATATCAATTATGTCAAGATCATCCAGTTTTGTTTCTGTTAGAAATATTAAATCATATTCTGAAATAAAGAAATCAAAGTCAGGCGATCTCAGCCTGGTCATTAAGCCACAAACATTAAGTAGAACACATTTGATATTAGTTACAGCAGGTTGCAAAGCAGAGTTCTGTTCTGTAATTAAACTCTTAGTTCCTCCGTCTTCACAAGAGGATCTTCCTTCCCCGTCCTATTCTACACCGAGAACGTAGGACCCAAGTCCCAGTGCCTTGAGATCTGGTTGATCAATTCCAACTTTAAACAGATCATCAGGCGACTGGATTGTGATCTTGTTGCCTTTGATGCTGCAGATGATGCGCCCGTCGCGTGTGTATGCATAGTCAACCGCGTCTGCGTGCTTGGCTATCATCAGAAGTTTGTATCTTAGCGGCGTTAGGTCTTCCGTGATGAACACCTTTGCATCAGTGTTGGCGCTTACAGTCTTAAGTTTCTTTTTGTTCATCATCAGTTGTTTTATCAATTGCCTGGACACAAACTTCACCAGCACGGGTCTTGCTCGACCTCCCGACTTTCCCACTCTGTGGGCCACAGATATATCATTTGATTGTATAATGACGTCGATACTCTTTGCGATCGATATGATTTTTCTTATCAGATCGACCTCGGATTCTTCGGCTGTATCACCTTCAACTCCGAAGACTCTGATTGATTCTCTCCTGGAATACTGTTCCATTTCATCGTGTTGGAATCGTAGCAGTAATACCTGTTTCTGGGCATTTTCAAATCGTTTCTCCATCATTGATACTGATTTTTCCATTGCTCTGCTAACCGCCTCGGTCACTGCCGCCGTGACAGCACCCACTATCAGCTGCTGTATCAGAGCCTGTACATCAATATTTTTCTGGGTGCTCACGCCTAAGCCGCTGCTGCCGCTAGTCACATGTGTCAGGCTTTTAGAGACAATCTTCTTAACAGTTGCCTGCAGTTGGTCACTGTCGGAATCTGAATCAGAATCCGGTTCTGTATTTTTCTTATCACCAGGTTTAGTAGCACTGCGCAAAACTGGCTCTTGTCGTTTCTTGCCACGCTTGCCCATCAATGCGGCTGTCTGCGTCACTCGAATGTAAACAATGACAGCAATGGACAATGGTCTTAATCGTAATGTAGGTCAAGCTGCGCAGCCGTGGGTCAGTTCGACCGTACATCCAACCGGTTGCCGAGGTCATTAAGAAGTACGGCGTAAACTTCCATCATTACACTGATGATCTCCAGTTGATGCTTTTGCATTGAAATCTACGGCACTGCTCGAGGCCCTGCGACGTCTTGAAGCCTGTGTCTTAGAGATTCGGGAGTGGCTGACCGCCAATTATCTGAAATAGAATGATAAAAAAGAGAAATTGGTAGATGGGCTCGCTATTATTCATCACTATTGGTGGAGCTCTAATCCCGGTGGTGGATAGAGTGAAAGACCTTAGTGTCTACTTGGACAGTCTCTTGGACATGTCTGCCAACACGTCTATGATCATCAGGTCCTGCTACATCCATCTTCATCATATCAGCCAGATAAATAAGCTTCTGCCGAGAAAGACCAGGGAAAGGGTAGTAAATGCGGTAATAACATGCTAGACTACTGTAACTCCCTACTGCATGGCACAATGGACAAGAACTTCGTCAAAAATGCAGCTGCCATATTCATTGTAAGGGTGCCCAAATATGCCAGCGTTCCTCCGGTATTCAGAGACCTGTACTGGCTGCCTGTGCGAGAGCGTGCTTATTTCAAGGTCCTGGTACTTTCCACAGAGCTGTCAACAACTGTGGGTCAATGTATATGTGCGACCTTTGTTGTTGTTGTTGTTGGTGGTGGCGGTGGCGGTGGCGGTGGCGGTGGCGGTGGCGGTGGCGGTGGCGGTGGCGGTGGCGGTAGCGGTGGTAGCGGTAGTCGTGGTCGTAGTCGTCGTCGTAGTAGTAGCTTGAGCAGTAGCACTAGCAGTAGCACTAGCAGTAGCAGTAGCAGTATGTTAACTATCATGCTATGCCCTCGTATGTAGATTTTGGGAGATGCTGGCCTATCTGGCCAATACACTCATCTTCATCCTGGTTGGCATGATGATCACGACGCAGGCGATCTCGAGAGTCAGTGACAGCGACTGGGTCCTCACGATCGCCCTGTACTGCGCCGTCACAATCATCAGGTGCGGTCAGCCTCGCCGAGCTCTCTTGGTTTCTGCACCAGACGGCAGCTTGCCGTTTCAGTTTGTTGACACTGACTAGAATCGTCCATGGGTCGTGTGGAATATTTGTACCAAAAATTGAAGTAGACAATGTTGGTAAATAGCGTTTAGTTTAGAGATGCCCGAACTATGATAGACATTTCAGTTTGGTATCTTAATTCTACTAATAATTGTTTTCAAATTGTTTTCATTTCTGTGGACTGATGCGAATTCTTGAAGAAAGAGGCCATAGGCCATAGAGCCCACACTTATAACCACATGCAACTTTGACACATGGAACTTTGACGTTTGACCCAAAATGACTGCTGACGACTGCTCATTTTGCCTCTCTGTGTGGGTGCAAGTATTGATATTCTGAGAAAAACATTACCATACCCTCGAAGGCTGCGCTTGTCTGCGTTGTCAATCAAATACATGGAAACAGGTTTTCTTTTAGGCATGTACCGTAGGAACAGTTGAGAATACTAAAAAAACTAGATCGGTTATTATTCTTTCCCGTTCAACTTGCAATATGTAAATATTCAAGTTGACTCGAATCGTTGAAATTAAATTAATCAACAAGTCACGCAGATACAGGTGCAATAGTGACACGAAGTTACACCGTGAAGTGTTTCGTTGTGCTCGCAGGGCCGTCATGATCATGGTACTAAGTCCGCTGCTCAAGCGTATCGGCTACGGGTTATCGTGGCAGAATGGCGTCGTCATGGTGTGGGGCGGCCTGCGAGGAGCCGTCGGCCTGGCTCTGGCCCTAATTGTCCTACACGACAAGGACCTTGACGAAGAAGGCAAACTGCAGAGCAAGGTAGGTCCGGTGCTGCGGTCTAAATCTCACGACTGACTTTCATAAGTACAACCGATTTTAACTCGTCACATCTGAAAACAAGACAATTCCATTAAAATGAAAATAAACAAACTCCATTAGTTTAAATTTGTTAGAGAAACAAGTCTTACACATGGAGAACCTGAGATCTTTCAATTTGTGTGTGCGTGCGTGCGTGCGTGCGTGTGTGAATTAAAATACAAACGAAATACATTATATAGAGATAAGGCATTGTATATATATATGCCACTCAAAACCGTGCAAAGAGTGATTGTAACAGAAACACAGCTTAACTTTTTTTACATAAATACATGAATTAAATAAATTCAAGGACAATCGTTAGTAGGTAATGTATTGCATTAATTTGTTGTCCTATTTGAGAATTAGATTTATCTCTTACTCAATCTACGCTATTCTTTTACTAATGTAACTGTGTGCCCTGTAGTTCTACTACCTTCCTTGAGTAAACTATTTGTCTATTATAAATTACCTAGCCGAGTTACCCGGCGTTGCACGGGAGAAAAGGCAGCAACTGCAAGAACATATGACTCGTTGCTGCCCCCAGAATCATGTCCTACTGCAAGAACACGTGACTCCTTGCTGCCCCCAGAATCATGTCCTACTGCAAGAACATATGACTCGTTGCTGCCCCCAGAATCATATCCAACTGCAAGAACATATGACTCCTTGTTGCCCCCAGAATCATGTCCTACTGCAAGAACATATGACTCCTTGTTGCCCCCAGAATCATGTCCTACTGCAAGAACAAATTACTCCTTGCTGCCCACAGAATCATGTCCAACTGCAAGAACATATGACTCCTTGCTGCCCCCAGAATCGTGTCCTACTGCAAGAACACATGACTCCTTGCTGCACCCAGAATCATGTCCAACTGCAAGAACATATGACTCCTTGCTGCCCCCAGAATCGTGTCCTACTGCAAGAACACATGACTCCTTGCTGCACCCAGAATCATGTCCAACTGCCGGCTTCACGAAGCGTTCGTCTGTTGACGTTTGACGTAGATCATGTAACTCGCAACAATTGTAGAAAACACGCATAGCGTTGCGAAGAAGTGTACGTGACCACAAACTATTATTGTTCCGAGTTACGTAGTCTACGTCAATGGTCCACATAAGTTCCTTCGTAAGATCCCCATCCCATGGGCGGATCCAGACTCTGAAAAAAGGGGTGTCCAGTTTCCCAGAAAATACACCATGTGGCAGGATTTCTAGTTATCCATATTTCTACAGGATATAGACGCACGCATTCATGCACACGCACGCACGCACGCACGCAAACAGTATTGCCCCTCTTACAAGGCCATCCCTTCTGTAAAGGTAAAATGGCCTTGTAAGAGCGGTGGCTTCTCGTGAGAGGGAATATCATGGGAAAGCTTTACTTACAGCAAGGCAAGGTTGCCTCTGGTGAGGGGGCGGCCTCTTGTGATAGGGGTCTTACAAGACGTGGACCACTGTACACCAGTCGTCTTCCCGGCATCATTCAAAGCATTGTATGCTTCGTCGTGCATCTTTCGAAGTCCACTGCCGAGTCACTCGACCATTTTGGCGACGGCTGCACGTGTAACCCCGGTGTATCAAGTGAAACTCCAAGAATTTCTCACGGATTTCCTGTTTTTCATCTTTCATGACAAAGATTATTTTTTTTTTGTTTAATATGCAATTACAAAACACCTTTTGCATTTCGGACATGAACTTCTACCGGCTCCGTGGTGATAGCGTTCGTTCTGTGTTATCTTCAGGTCATTATTGTTTTGCGTCGCCAAAGGTTTCTCCAGAACCACATCGGCGTGATTCTAATGAGTGTCGAAATGGGTGGCGTAACGGCTCTGATTGCCCATGGCGATATTCTGCTATTCACAAAGAATAACCATATTTACTATGCAGTTTAAAAGGCGATTGTTCTCGCAGTGGTTTGAAAACCTGACAAGAGCAGTAGAAATTCGCTACAAAATTTTTCAATTTGCGTATAGCAATGGATACGACGGGGATAAGGCAGCGTGGTGGAGCAAAATGGGAAGGATTGGGGAAAAACGGTAGTACTGGTTGAAATGCCCCTAGTTTGTATGTTACAAATGTCCTCATCCGAAGAGGGCGCAGGAGGGCGGAGGGCGCCACCTAGCGGTGTGTCTCAACATATAATTGCGACGTGATGGAAAAAATCAGGTTAAAATAAAGTGGGTGCCCTGGCGTGGACACATCCCTGGGTCCGTCCATGCTGCATCCCCTGGGGAATTTCGATTTTGTTTTAATGTACAAATCGCCTAAAAACATTGCAGTCCCACGTATGCGAAACTGACGGAGATATGAGGGAATTAACAAACAAGCAAACAAACAAACAAAACCAGCTACAAACTGTTTTTTATAGCATGGACATGGATTCCTGAAAGAAGCAAACTTATACGGCATCCATAGAGATGTAATTTTTGAGAACTGATTCAGGACAATTACAATCGTGAGAATGGTCAAGCGTGTTCTGGTGATTTACAGATTATTTACAGATTTCGTGCTATTCGTGCTGCCGGCGTTCCCTTGTGCCTTGACTCATTATTTCCTTCACTCCATCATTCGGTTATTTATCAATATTGATTCGTTCCTTTGGTCGTTCGCGCTACAGGTGCTCATGCACACGGCGGCTCTTGTGCTGCTCACGCTGCTCGTCAACGCCACAACGATAACGACCCTGCTGGGCGTGCTGGGTGAGTTCGCATTTCAAACACCAAGCACATACAACAGTAACTACCCTGCTGAGCGGGCTGGGTGAGTTCACATATCAAACACCAATCACACACAACAATAACGACCCTGCTGAGCGGGCTGGGTGAGTTCACACTTCAAACACCAATCACACACAACGATATCGACCATACTCAGCATGCTGGGCGAGTTCATATATCAAACACCAATCACACACAACGATAACTACCATACTCAGCATGCTGGGCGAGTTCATATATCAAACACCAATCACACACAACGATAACGACCCTGATGAGCGTACTGGGTGAGTTCACACTTCAAACACCAATCACACACAACGATAACGACCCTGATGAGCGTACTGGGTGAGTTCACTCTTCAAACACCAATCACACACAACGATAACGCCCCTGATTAGCGTACTGGGTGAGTTCACATTTCAAACACCAATCACACACAACAATAACGACCCTGCTGAGTGGGCTGGGTGAGTTCACACTTCAAACACCAATCACACACAACGATATCGACCATACTCAGCGTGCTGGGCGAGTTCACATTTCAAACACCAATCACACACAACGATAACGACCCTGATGAGCGTACTTGGTGAGTTCACTCTTCAAACACCAATCACACACAACGATAACGCCCCTGATGAGCGTACTGGGTGAGTTCACATTTCAAACACCAATCACACACAACAATAACGACCCTGCTGAGCGGGCTGGGTGAGTTCACACTTCAAACACCAATCCAACACAACGATATCGACCATACTCAGCATGCTGGGCGAGGTCATATATCAAACACCAATCCACACAACGATAACTACCATACTCAGCATGCTGGGCGAGTTCATATATCAAACACAAATCACACACAACGATGACGACCATACTCAGCGTGCTGGGCGAGTTCACATTTCAAACACCAATCACACACAACGATAACGACCGTACTCAGCGTGCTGGGTGAGTTCACATTTCAAACACCAATCACACACAACGATAACGACCGTACTCAGCGTGCTGGGCGAGTTCACATTTCAAACACCAATCACACACAACGATAACGACCCTGATGAGCGTACTGGGTGAGTTCACACTTCAAACACCAATCACACACAACGATAACGACCCTGATGAGCGTACTGGGTGAGTTCATACTTCAAACACCAATCACACACAACGATAACAACCATACTCAGCGTGTTGGGTGAGTTCATATTTCAAACACCAACACACACACACAACGATAACGACCATACTCAGCGTGCTGGGCGAGTTCACATTTCAAACACCAATCACACACAACGATAACGACCGCACTCAGCGTGCTGGGCGAGTTAATATTTCAAACACCAATCACACACAACGATAACGACCGTACTCAGCATGCTGGGTGAGTTCAACACACACCAATCACACACAACGACGAACGATGATTGCAAGACACGTAACCCGAGAAAATAAAATACACGGCTTAGTTACAATGCGAACAGCAACGGGAACTTATGCTGCAAGTGCAAAGGACTCCGCTTAACATAATCACGCATAGTAGAATCATTCGTTTAATATAATCAATGTCATGGCCTGAACTGATCCTATTAAGTGGAATACAATGTGTTTCTAAACAGCTGCGTAGTTCTGCGTTAACATACTAATTCCTATTCAGACACCCTCCACAATTTGTGTTCCAGTTTATGATCATATTATGGCGCCAGACACAGTTATATGGTCGGGTGTATGTTGCGGTGTGCCGTGTCTGATGTGTATATGACGTTTTAACGTTAGAACATTATGGTCTTCCACCCCCTTAAATGTTATCCCACTTCTAAAAATTCCTGCATAATCAGCTAATTATGGAACTTTTGCAATCAATTTGCATTCGGCAATATCAGCATGTTTATGGTGTCTACCGTTAAAGGGGAACTGAAGCAATTTTGTGTTATGCCGTATATTTAAATATATATTATCTAACTATGCATTAATGGTGACAGATACCTGCTAATTTATGAGATAAACTGAAAAACTGATTTTGTTCGAGACAAAAATCGACAAAATGCATCACTGCGTATCGCCATCTTGTTGTCGAAACGAGTGGTTTGAGTCGCGTATATTTAATCAATGTAAATTTTCCATTTTTTGCGATTTATTTTGTAAATAGGCATTCTGGAGCGAAAAAAAGAAATGGGTCTCTGTTATATATACAAGTGTTTACACACGTCAACAAAATAGCGTTTTTGTTCGTTCCAAATAAAAAAGTTAAAGAAATTACAACAAAACACGCAAAAAATCATGGAAAACGCCACACTTCTCGAACACACGAGACGCTAACCAACGAGAATATGCGATAACGGAATACCGGAACTATTTTTTACTTGTTGACAAGATGGGTGCATCGCTTGTGACAGTTTTACCAGATCTGCTACTAGCGATTAGTGGTTTACTGAACTTCCGTAATAGTTGTCTATCTTTGGAGAAATGGAAACCACAGACGAAGAGTCTAGTTCGACAGGCCACACGGAAACAACGGTTGACAGTCGTAAAGTGTCACCGAGTGTGCGAGTCACGCTCCAGACTTCAGGTCGGCTTCGCCTTTGTTGACGTTGGATTCAGGAAAAATTACAACAGCGCTTTGACTGTCAACGATTCCTGACTAGGTAATGTGATGTGGTGAACCTGTGGAAATTGCGTCTCGACGTCTGCGCACGTTTACGTTGAGTCATCATGCTGCGCCGAGGAAGCTACCATGCCTAGGGCTAGGCTATGGGTGTGGCTATGCAGCACCGTGTGCCCGACCGCGTTGGTGCTTGCATCACCGTACGAATGCGAAGACGATGATTTTGTAGTGATATGCACAAACAGAGCGGTGCTAGATGTTGGTCTGCTGTCATTGCATGATTTGCGTGCCGACTCATTGATTCGCCCTATAGCTAGCAGGTCAGTAATTCAATTGTTATCGAATCATTGCCATTTTAATAATCATATTTTGTCTGCATATTTCTTTTACCTAGCCCGAGGGCGAGGTCCGAACTACAATGGCAATGCAAGCAGGCTTTTCTCTTTATTTTGTATCTAATCTAATGAAGTGTACCATGACTGTATTTTAATATTGTGTTTGATTTTGTGTTGAATAACATTGATGACAATAATAACATGAGGGTTTATTTAATTCATTATGTGAATATATATATATATATATATATATATATATATATATATATATATATTCTTAAATGTTACCGTAATCCTGATTGTAATAATGATTGTAATCATGACTACATTAGTAATTGTGATTGCAATAATTATTGTAATCATGATTACATTAATATTCGTACTTGTAATCGCCCCTCTCTGTAGCACACCACAACACCTTGTTGTTTGGTGCAATGTAATCATTTAAATAACAATAATTAACTACTGACAGTATATAATGTTCACAGTTTTGCAACTATTATGGTAATTATGGAATTAGTGCTATCAACTAACCATGACAAATTATATTTCAGGCTCAGGAAAGGCAAGACAAGTAATCCCATCCTGCGATGTGGGAAGGATCTGTGATGTCTATTCTGAACTGAATTGAATTGATGGAAAGTTTAGCTATGGAGATTGACCTGACACAGGTGAGTGTACTGATAGTCTGATATAGACAAATTGTGAGGCACCCACAGTATGCAGCAGGTCGAAAAACAACCTGGAAAACTACAAAAATTCCCACTAAAATATTAATAACTGAATGATGTGAATGTCTTCTTATCCATATCCCACTTCTGTCAACAAAAATGTTACCTGCAGCATCTTGCATGTCACTACACACAATTTCATTTATATTGAGACCAACAGAAAATATATCAACAGTTTATTCACATAGAAAAACAATTACCAAAGAAATAAGGCTAACTAGAATGACTGAAACCAAGACTAAACATTGACTAAAAACAGTGACTTCTACCACCGGGAAACACAACCTGGAACATGGATATCACAGTTACACACATCATTATTATGCCACAACATGTCAAATATACTGGTAGTTTAGCTTAGGAAATAATTAATCTTTATAAAGCCAAGGCATTTTAACTGTTTCACCATCATCATCTGTATCAATGGCAATAGACTACTTGTTTTGATTTGACAGTAAATGTACACCAATCATGTGTAACAATATTACTTGTTCTGACTGACAGTAAACGTACACCAATCATGCTTACCAATACACTACTTGTTCCTACCAACACCAATGATCTCATTCTTGAATCTGCACCATTTCACTACTTCTTCTGACAGTAAATGTACACCAATCATGTGTATCCAATATACTACTTGTTCTGACTGAATCTACTACTTGTTCCTACCGACAGCAAATGTAAACCAAGCGTCTCATTCTCTACCAAATACACTACTTATGCTGACAGTAAATGTACACCAATCATATGTATCAATACACTACTTGTTCTGACTGATAGTACTTGCACACCAACCATCTATTCCATTACACTACTGGCACTAAATATACACCAATACACTACTTATTCTGACTGATAGTACATGTACACCTAACATATTCAATTCACCTTTCACTCATCCAGGGGTAGAAATCAGCACACTTTCCTCTGACAGACACCCCAGTATCTGAAAGACCTTGGCTGATAGATCAGACATGAGTACAACCTGTGTCACAGTTTATGGCTGTTTGGTGTGTGGCAGTGACATAAGTTTTTCTCACGAATGACAAACTTCTTCTCTTTCTCATAGGTGTCGGAGCTGCTTGAGTCACCCTCGGTTATGTCGCTGTTATCACATAGTGTGCATCATCTGCACCAATGTCTTTATTCTCACTGAATCTGATGGAAGCTTCACATAGGAGTAGTCATGATCAACGTTCATTGGTGCAATAATGTCATCCGTGACTACAGCAGCATTCACGAAGTGTTGCACTGAAAAGATTACACATACAGTGACTTGAACATTTTACAAAATTCATTTTTTGCATAATAAAAATGAATCACAATGTGAGAAACTTTCTCTTGTATATATTATTTTTAGAATATAAGAGTGCCAGTGTCATATAGAATGTATAAAGTAATCAACCACAGGGAAAAGCATTTTCCCTATGGAGCCATGTTAATTCAACCAATGGGTCTTTCACTGATCTCTTAATGTTTTTAATGAATCTGTTTGGTCAGTTTGACGAATGCCACTGGTAACATAACCAAACGCATGTAACCAAAATTGTAGCATCCTAGCTCCAAAGTGCATTATATTATCTAATCAACATTGCACTGTTTTCAATGGGCCAGGGAGGTCAAAATTCTATAAGGGGTCCAAATTCCATAACAAATTATGGACCCATAGGTACACTTTCTATGGGGTTCCTTATTTTACATCTGACACTCGATTTAGATAACATAATGCATGAATATTGTTATTGGACCAAATGCAGATCTATGCTTGTGACATCTTTACCTTATAAATGCTGCACGCACACACACACACATACCTGCCCTCACGTATATATATATATATATATATATATATATATATATATATATATATATATATATATATATATATATATATATATATATATATATATATATATATATATATATATATATATATATATATTATATATATATATATATATATATATATATATATATGTATATATGTAAATATATATATATATAATTATTAGGTATTATACTGAAAGCATCTGCTAGATAGTATGGTGCATGGACAAAAGCCCCACAGACATAAGCTTGTTTCAGTTCAATTATACTGTTCATGACTGTTGCTGTAGTACACCGAGACAAGATACTGTCATGAATATACTTCAGGCATGTGGTCAATTCCATTCCAGAATTGGAACTGACCCTCAATTCCAGTTCCGGAATTGGAATTGACTTCAACATTTTTAATTTGAATTTTTTTTCCGAAATTTATTTTTTGGGAATTGGAATTGATTTTGTTGGAATTATTGACTTGATACTGTTAATATTTACCCTTATATTTACTTATATTACTTTTAAAATCATATTTGTCTGCTATTAGCATGTCACCCTGAATCTGGTAACAGCCAGGAAGTTGTCAACATTACAGCACAGACACTCTCTACTCTGGTATTGAAACATTGTGACCAAGAACAATATAATCAAGCATTTGCATCAAAAAGAAATACTAAGTTACTGTAACAGACAGTAAAACCCAAATCAGACCATTCAGGCCTCATTTTCTTTCTCAGTGTACAAGGTTTATTTACAGAGATTGCCAATTCAGGGCACCTGCCTGCTCATTCCCTTTGTGTGAGAGAGGAAGCCTGCCCCACTTGAATGCAGCCATTGTTTATCCAAGCCTAATGTTCAACCCACAAGTTTCCCATACTAAACATGTCACTGGTCACCTGTACAATGCTGTTACATGTGGCTGTAGGGTTTGCCCTTTGTAGTAATTAAAAATGTCCCCATGGAGAATACATGTTGGAGATTAGGATGTTGCTAACAAAACCAGACATTTTGGACAGCCCTGGACAGTTGGGTCATTAATATGAGTTTTGAACAGTTTCCCTTGTTTATATCGGGTCCAGGTCATTTGCCCCCCTTCCGGACATTTGCCACTTTGTCACTTGCCCCCCAGACATTAGCCCCTTGCCTTATTCAAAATCTGGACATGTGTCCCCTGTCCGTAGCTTCTGTTATACAGACAGAATAAAATGTAATTAATACATCTCTTTATAAACTTCCGGTTATTACATGTGGGGTTTAATCTGATCAATAAAGCAAATTAATTTTATAGTCACAAGAATTCAGACAGAAATTGTAAAGTGTCATTATAGAAAGCAGACATGTAATCTGACAGTGTTCAACTCGGTAGATGACGATGCCTTAGTTAGTTTCCTTTCCAGCTAGACATTACATGGGTGAAATGCATTTTACTTAAATATTTAAATACTTTTAAAAAGTTTTTGTAACTGCATTTGCACTTAATCACAATGAAAGTATTTGTATATTTTAAATATTTCCATAAAGAATTTGAAATGTAAACAGCTACAGTAGGCTTCTCTTGAACTATAGTCTATACTGTCTTTTGGTCGTATTTCTCCCATGCATCTAACCCCCTCCAGGCTTACTTACGTTGCCGCTTGCTCTCTAGGCATTTAGAACACAGGAGTATGAGACTTATTATGACTGTCAATAAATAATATAAAATTATTTTCTTGAATAATTTTGCCTAGTACATACATGGCGTATGCCATGTTATAAGGCTGCAGTATATCCTGTAGCACTTACTGAGTTATTGTTTTGAGTACGGCCACGTATTGACGGTACGTCTGATCACGTCGAAAATAAATCGGCGGATTGGAAAAACACTCGTAATTATATCAAACTATTAACACTTACTCGCACTTTATTGTATTCATACATTTCGATTTACTGTGGGTCATATATATGCTGACGTTGAAGCACAGCTGTGCTTATTGGGGTGGAACTATATTGTAATCGTAGTGATAAGTCACAATGGTAACGGTAATCCAATATACTAACCTGGTTTCGGCTCGTCGCTTCCTACGCATCGCTCTGCCCTCTAATATCTGACGTTTCCTTGTCGCAGAATATTCTGTAGATGCATGGTCATATGCGGAAAAAAAGATCTAAGATGGAACGGTGTCTTTGACCAAGAAGGACATATTGATGCTTACCGTCTGTCCATGCTCATCACATAGTCTTTTGTCTTGTAATCTGCATCGGAAAAGTGGTCACTCGCAGAGCCTGCGGCTGGCGGACACGGCAATTTCCGCATTTGCAACCACCTTTTCCGCTGCAAATTCTTCCTCGGAAGTCGATCAAAAGTTTTTTCCTTGCATTTGTAGTACTAGTTGATATATCCAAGAGCCATCCAGTGCACACCAGTTTTTTTTTTACTCGATTTTCCCTGCGTTTCGGCTGTTTTTCCGAGAGATTTTTACTGTGTGAACGCGGTGCCAGGAGCTCGTACTCAAACCACTCTGCCGCTGAGCCCCCCGCAGAGCAATATGGCGCCGCCCAGCGAAGATAATGGCAAAGTTAAAAAGGATATTACAAAATTACCGTGGCGTTGCGCCCATCATATAAGGGTGATATATACTGTAAATGGTATGTTATTATGTTTGGGCTATGGTTGTTCGAGTGCTTCACCCCCCCTTTAAATCTGGAATAATTGAACAAAACCGTTTTATGTAACGATCATTTCTAGTAATGGAGCACAGTTGCTTCGAGTTTCAGATCAAGTGTGTCTCCAATGTGTGGCTAAACTATCTTACATTGTTCTTTAATGATCCAACAAACATAAGTTTCCCCCACGCCAGATCCATCAGTTTGACTCTGAATTTTCAGGGATGAGTACCATCTCCATCCCGAAGCGTCTCGCGATGGCGACGGCCGTGCGTAATTTGGAGGACGTCGTTGAAAGGTCTTTGTCTCTCTACAAGTCCGACAGGTGAATTCTTTTCCGCAGCGCCCCTAGCGACTAACGACTAACATTCGGTAGGAGAAGGTTGGGAGCCGTGATCATAGGGGAGCTTTGAGCCACCCCTGTAACTTTGTTAATAACGATCACTCGCTCTATCTGACGAGTTCTATAGATGCACGTCATACTACGTACCTATGTCATGGCCTTTTGACTTATGGCGGATGACAAAAGGCGCGCAAAATTACGACGGTATGTGTTTTTCCTGTAAAATATTTTTGAGTAAATCTAGCGTGTTTTTTTCGTTATACATCTACTATACGTAGTGCAATGTTATCATTACTAACATATTGTCAATAATGGATACTAGTTATGTCAATACCTGAAACCTATTTTGGCACACGCTGGTCTACTGTTTAGTAAAACTCATCTTGCGCGTATAATTGTGATCAGGCACCGATGAGCCGGGATGCATGGGGGCCGATGAGCCGGGATGCATGGGGGCCGATGAGCCGGGATGCATGGGGGCGGATGAGCCAGGATGCATGGGGGCTGATGAGCCAGGATGCATGGGGGCCGATGAACCAGCTCATAGATCTCCCATATTTGTTTTTCTTCAGTATGGCATTCTGAAATTGTCTGAGCATTTATATATAATCCATTAGATTAGTATTTAGCTTAGGGCCAGTGTGGGAGCGGTCGTTATTTATCACGCTAAACTATAAACTATTATTATTGGCAAACCTATATGCAGAGGAAATTTAAATATTCAGTGCACTGAAAAGCTAAACCCACTCCTGATTACATCGTCACATCTACCCTGGTGAATTATTTGAAGATATTATTTTATTATGGTTTGTTAACATGGATAGGGTACTCTGAAGATTTATTTGTATCAGTGCTAACATGTCACCGGCTTCACTGGAGTCATGAGGAATCGGCCAGCAATGAAGTGGGGTGTGTTCCCTGAAGAAAAGAAGAAGGACGCCGTTCACGGTGTAATTGAAAATCAACGGTCCACTAGAAGCGTAGCGAAGGATATTGGTGTAAACCGACGTACACTTGGTCGTTATGTGAAAGACGCCACGAGGAGTGTAGATACTGAAGACTGATGTACACTTGGTCGTTATGTGAAAGACGCCACGAGGAGTGTAGATACTGAAGACTGATGTACACTTGGTTGTTATGTGAAAGACGCCACGAGGAGTAGATACTGAATACTGATGTACACTTGGTCGTTGTGTGAAAGACACCACGATGAGTAGATACTGAAGACTGATGTACACTTGGTCGTTGTGTGAAAGACGCCACGAGGAGTGTAGATACTGAACACTGATGTACACTTGGTCGTTGTGTGAAAGACGCCACGAGGAGTGTAGATACTGAAGACTGATGTACACTTGGTCGTTATGTGAAAGACGCCACGAGGAGTAGATACTGAAGACTGATGTACACTTGGTCGTTATGCGAAAGACGCCACGAGGAGTGTAGACACTGAAGATCGATGTACACTTGGTCGTTATGTGAAAGACGTCATGTCAGCAGTGGCGTGGTCTCGTTCTTACCCACTGTCACCACTCCATTTTGTTTAGGCGTTCACGTGAAGCACCAACAGCCAATTAGCGTCATTATTGAGATGCTCCATTAATTTTTTTTGTCTGATTTAACTTTTCAGTCGGACAGTTCACAGTTGTGTCAATATAATCATTTAAAGGATCGTATAAACTGATAACAGTTAACTCTTATTTTATGAATCAGTCAAATGCCCGGATGACATCGTAATTATGTATGCACCCAGAATCTGAACATTCGTTCTGTTAACGAATCGTACATTCCCTTTAGCAGGAAGCATGTGTGCCTTGGACCTACTAGTTACTGTGTGCGGTCTTATACTATTGTGTGTGATGGTGGAGCAACGCAGCTCTCCAGATGTGCTACCGAGACAAACATTAGGTTAAATAATTCACAGCAAATATATTACAATAGATTATACGTGCCTTATTAAATGCCTTCCTTTGTTTCCGTTGCTCAGATTCCTGGCAGATGCCGACTGGGACGAGGTTGAGAAATATATTGGCATAGAAGATCCGTACGAAACAACGGCTGACGAGGTAGGAACCACTTCGTTATGATTCTTGAGATTCACTCAACGCAGCATATTTCTGTGTGTATGCGTTGGTCTCTTTCTCAATGGCGATTATATTCTCGTTGCGTTGTCTTTGTAGTTATCTGCTGTACGTAATATTCGAAGCTAAGCTAATTTTAAACATATAACGTAGGATTCTAACTTAAAACATCTCCCAGAATTCATGCGAAATGAAAGCGTCAGTTGAGAAAAGTGGCGCGTCACCTATAGGGCAAAGGGACATCGCCCTGAGAGCGGTCGGTTTTCGGTTTTCCGGTTTAGAGTTGCTTAGCCTATTGGTTTATAAAATGGTTTCCACGCGTGTCATAGTTAGTTTGAACCGAGCTTCGTTTAAGGCCGAAGTGTGTTGGTCTCGCAGTAGGGACGATTATCGGGGATAGTTTTATTATTTCGATAGTATCGCGATAGCTGTATGACTATTGCCATGCTACTGCGATAGTTTCATGCCGATCGCGATAGCATTACGGTATCACGGAATAGCAAAACCGTAATTGACGGGTGGCGATAGTTGATTCAAAATGCTGAATCCGTGAATGACGATGCTCTAATCGACGATTGTTGATGTTATGTATATAAATAAATAAAATTATCCAGTACAGTTGATAAATATATTTATTTCTTCCAATACAGTTGATAAACATATTTATTTCTTCCAATACAGTTGATAAACATATTTATTTCTATGACAACAGTGACACAATACTGTGGTCCAAGTAGCCATGCTGACTCGTTACAATCGGTAGTTCAGTGTAATGTGAGTTGGTTTTGATGAGCCACTGGGCTAGTTGAGCCACCCAACTGTCCCAGGAAAATACAGCAGCGACAGTTACATGGTACCACCTAATGAATGAACATGTTATTAGAACACGATTAACATACAACAAGTGCCGTTTATCACAACGGTCAGAAAATGGTGTGTACACTATTAACGCATGTCACTAGACTTTATTTTATGTACACTTACAGATGGTTTAACTATGCACACGGAAGAACATTATTTACATCACTGCGGGCATTAATGGCCACACAAGGCTCAAGTGAGGTTTAGTTGAGGAGGGTTAGTTGAGGAGGGTTAGTTGAGCAGCGATTAAAGAACAAAGATGAGTGTTCTTTACCCCAAAATACAACAATGAATAAAAATTTCCGAGCAAATTGTAACATTGGATAGCTAAAAGGCAACATATTAGCAGTTAGTTACACTGGTTGCGATTGCCTTATCAGTCTATATGAATTAGGTGTGCCAACTTATTAATTACGCATGTAGACTTGTCAGAGACGTGTTGTACCCATTGGGTAGATATGTTGGCTGAGTTGCTATGAAATGTTAGCACAAGGCCTACATAAATTATACAAATAAAGCATTTACCCAATTTACCCTATTTGAATCAAGTACATATCATTATCTATGCATACTTGGTATAAAAGGATCTACTTGGTGTAAAAGGATCTACTAATAATCCTAGTTTATGTGAGTAAAATTTTTTTGACATGAATATATATAAATATTAAATAGATACCTATATATCAAAAAGAATGAAAAGTCGTTCAACTAACACTGCCTTCCCCAACTATGGACGATAACTATCGATAGTTCAATTTACTATCGATAGCATTGCATCGTCATCATGCGATTCATCGATAGTTCGATGTGTTGTTACGCCTGTCTCTCGCAGGCCGAAATGGATGCTCTCACGCACACGGAGCGAGTGAGCATCTGCCCGAACTGCAACACAGAAGTGCCAAACGAGCCGTCTCCGCGAGAACTCAACGACATGCGACATGAGGCGAGACTGCGACTACTGAAGGCACAGAAGGTACTATCGACGGGTTAGATAGCACCACGTGTATATCGACTTCTCACAAGCCTAGGCCGCTCAAGTCGGTTTATATGTGCATTTAGACGAAATACGTGTTTTGACACTACCATCTAGATATTGACTCGCGCGATTCCCGATTTAAGCTTTGGTGAAAACGCCAATTCCACCGACACTATCGTAGCCACAAATTGGTCTCATTAATCGGGCTCTACATGCGCCGACTCTTGCACCGCGACATCGCGCGACACCGTGTCAGACGAACAATTGGGCAAATAATCGTTCGTGTAAACCGACCTTTGTGCGTGCGTGCTTGCGTGCGTGCGTGTTGTCACAGCCACTGCGAATGTCATAGTTTGGGTATGTAAATCAGGCAATATTGGAGGTGGTCATTCGCACGCCACGATCGTCACCCCGGGATGTCATATTAAAGATATGTTTTGTGTGTTGGCCATTGACAGATCAGCTACTGGAAACAGTTCGAGCACGGCATGGTGTCCCGTGAGGCTGTTCGCAAGCTGGTCGAGCTTGTAGACACGGCGGCCGACATCAGCGACGCCTACATCGACACGGAGGAGATCAAGAAGACCTGGCAGATCAAGGGCTTCTTAAATCGTATTGTAAGTCTTCAGCGGTCGATTGTGCGTTTACGGCAGATCCCCCACGTGGTGTTCGACATCTTCTTTATTTCTATCGTATAATATAATAGTGCTCAATTTACCGTTAATGGCGAAGCTGCCTGTCAACTGAAACAGACGAAATCAAAACGTTATGGAAACCTTCATAGTTGCTTAATGTCTAACGTAAGTACCTAGTATGTTTTGTCGGAGACATACTAGGCACTTACGTTAATGATTTCTTCAAAAAAACATAACATGTTTGATAAAGTGAAACCAAATGCATTTTGGGGGCCTTTGCACCTAAGAGTACTTAAAAACTCACCTTTTGCAATTATTTGCAATCAAGAATATCACGCAAGTGGTTAACGAAATAGACCTCGTTGAGCACAGAAAATCTTTTTTGCATGGGCAGCACCATATTTGTTCAGAATCCTACGTCAAGAGTGCTGACTAGGTTTCTCACAACTCCAACTTTAAACGCTTGATCGTAGACGTAGAAGATTTTAGTCACATACTTGCCAATAAGTTTGGACATACTGTTTGCGTCTAAAATTAACATATTTGGCAAGATAATCCATTCATTCATTGTTTACTAACCGCCTCGCTTTCCTATTTGGCAGTTTTCTTGAACGAGTGTTTGCGTTGTGTTGAAGCCTTCGGCTGAGGTACATGCTGGAAGATTGTCGGTACCGCTTCAGGCTTTAATGTATTCCGTCGCTGACGTTTTGAAGGATCTTGACCCATTAGTTGATGAAACTATATCAACTTCAAAACATGACTCTTCAAAATGTGCCGAACAAAGTATAGCATATCGCGTGGCCTTCCAACCAGCCCACACGCAATTGTGAATTCATTGCTTCACTACTGTCTGTTTTTTTTGAGGAAATCGAAAAAACACAACTCTTTATACCTCGCTGAATCATGTTTAGATCCGAATGCTGCACAGTACAGTATTGTAAGAGTTTTTGCTGCGTGTAAATCCAATATAAAAGCAAATAAAAATATAACTGCACATCTCAATCACATTAAAAATACACGCGATATGCACAGCCTACGTCACAGCCTACGTCACAGCCGCGTTGGGGAGCTAAGGGGCTGCTCGCCGCTGATTGGTCAAAATGATAAACACTGATGAATATATCGGCCTTCACGAAAAATTACATTAACCCAGAATTTCCCATTTTTTTAGAACAGATTCCCAGTAAACCACTTGCGTGATATTCTTGATTATAATTGCAAATGGTTAGTTTTTAGGAACTCTTATAGGTGCAAAGGCCCCCAAACAATGCATTTGGATTCATTTTAAGCATGATCTCGCTTTTAGGAATCCATGTTGAGATGGATTTAATAATTTATGCCTAACAAATAAGTCCACCATATGGTATTTAATTAACCTTTCTAATAACTTACAAATCACTGATGTTAAACTCACTGGTCTGTAATTCTCGGACTTATTTCTCGAACCCTTTTTAAATAATGGTTTGATGTTTGTTTCTTTCCATTCAAACGGAACAACTCCCTCTTTTAATGACAAATTGAACACTCTTGCAAGTGGTATACTAACTTGTTCTATTATTTCCGTTAGTAGTTTTGGAGGAATTCCGTCCACTCCCGGTGATTTATTATGCTTCATTGTCTTTATTTTCTTAGCTACCATTTCTGGAGTTACAATTAACTGTCCTAAATAGTCCGATTTAGCCTCCTGACAGTTAGTATCTGGAACTGGCAATGAACGAATATCCTCTCTTGTAAACGCTGAACTGAAGTAACCATTTAAGGCCTTTAAAAAAAACTTGGTGATATTATATTTCCAGCACTGTCTTCTAGTGGTCCAACCTTGTCTCGTACGTTTTGTTTTCTCCTGGCATATGCAAAAATGCTTGCTGTCATGTTTTATGTTAATTTTTGCTCATAGCTTCTTTTAGACTGTCTAATTTCAGTCGTAGCTGCATTAAGTGCCTCTTTGTAATTTGTGTAGCCTTCATCCTTTCTGGTACGCCTATAAACCATACACATAATTTGTTTGTAGACTATTTATTTAATAGCTTCTTTTGATAAATGTTTCTTTCTAGACCATTTTCCTTGTGTTTTCAAGGGAACAAATGTATCGATGATACTCTCATTTTCATATTAGAATGTTGCAACATTCAATTGCGATCTTATTCCTCAGCATGTTATTCCAATCTAGCTTTGCTAAGTATTTTCGCATATCTTTATATTTACCTTTGTGAAAGTTTCTCTTGTACGTTTTTTATTTTTACTTTCTGATTTTACTTTGATGTCAAAATGTATTTGATTATAATCACTGCTACCCAATGGTTCATGTATTTTGGCATTGTCCAGTAATTCTTTTTGTGAAGACAAACCTATACATAATACATTCTCTCCCCTGGTTGGTTCTAGCACGTGCTGAGTAAGACAGCTATCCTGAATGAAAGAAAACTCTACATATTTCCGTTGTATGTGTCCGTGGTTAAAATCTCCCATTTTGATACATAAAGCGTTTTGAATGTTTGTGTTATCCTCTTCATTTACGCATTTACGTAAACTAATCCAATAGTTAATGTTGAATTTCCTTTAACTGACTATATTGCACCAAACAGCTTCATCCTCAATCTGCTTCACTTTCTAATTTTATTTTATAAGCCTGAATATATTTTTTAATATATAAAATAACTCCCCCTCCCCTTCTTCCTCTTCGATCTCTCCTAAACATTACGTATCATGTCATTCCTAACTCAGCATCTGTTATGTCTTTGTTGGTCCATGATTCAGTTATGCCAGTTATGTGAGGGTCAGTATCCTCTACCATAATGTTTAATTTGGTGTTCTTATTTACTATGCTACTTGCATTTAAACACACGCATTTATATCCAGCTTCAGAAATGTTTTCCGCATATTCTGTTACTGGTTTGTGTGTACTAGTGGCCTCTTGTCCTGTTTGAGGCACCACTACTTAAACCCCCCGCGCTTCTAATTTAAACAATGTTTGCTACCAAACATATTTTTATGCCACTGAGAGTTCACCCGTAAACACTGCTGCACCCTTTCCACTAAGATGAACCCCATCTCTCATGTACATATGATATCAGTCCTCCCAACAAAACATCCACATAAATCCACAAATCGAACTTATTCTTCCCTACATAGCTGCTGAACTAACGTGTTAATTGCCATCATCTGACCCTGCTTCCCTTTACTGGTAAAATCCCTGACATAATTATTTGCTTAACCCGTGTCTGCTTAAATATTCTAACTAACTGCCTGTATTCTCTAATTATGGCAGTTGTTCCCTCCCTCTCTACGTTATTAGTCCCTGTGTGTACTAAAATAGATCCTCCCTTGCCAGGACCCAGGATAGCCTTTATTTGTGCCCCTGGAAACAAACCACCACCACGTCGTCCCCTTGTTTAGCGCGCTGTCAGTCTGCTTAACTATCGAGTCCCCCACAAGCACCCTCGCTCTCCTCCGCCGCCTTCGCCAAGGTCTCCTTCCCTCCCGTCTCCCTCGCGCCTGTCACCCTCCCTCCCGTCTCATTCGCTCCCGTCGTCTTCCCTCCTGTCTCAGTCCCTCCCGTCTACGTCCGTCCCGTCTCCTTACGTTCTGTCACCTTACCTCCTCCCAACCTCCTCCCAGGCTGAGTTGAGCCCTCCCCAGCACCTCTCTCATCGCGTTTCCACACTTTATTATCCACTGTCCCCTCACCGGAACCACTGGCACAACCCACCTCTTCCCTTCCCACCAATGCCACAACCCACCTCTTCCCTTCCCACCAATGCCACAACGAGCTGCCTCAGCTGTTCCATCTCTACATATAGTCCTTCATCTTCGCACACCCCCTACACTCAAAACTAAAACTATCCGCCTGAACCTCAGCCCAGGACTTCTCCCACCCGGACTTGACGAAGTCCACCAGTTACTGTTCCATTGGGCCAACAATATAACTCGCGTATTTCGGACTTCTGACGCAATCTGGTATCGGAACTAACAACTTTTAACACTGACACGCGCTAACCATTTTATAGACGCCACGTGATGTTACGGCTTTCATCACAAACCGTCATAATTTTATATTTCGTTATTTTTATGCATCATTATTGTCAAGTAACTTTAGTGATATATGTATAATAATAATTACATGCACGAAATACGTGTTTATTGCATTTTACCAATGCTCCAAATATTCTAGACGAGTTAGGTTCAGTGGAATGTATCCTCGCCTTTCGTTAGAAATGTCTTTCGTACTACTATATTCCTAAGACAGGTCAGTTAAGCAAGACTGTGGATGTCGTTCCTGCTAAATACACCAGTAGTTCACTGTTGCAAACGCTACTTGTTAACACGTGCGTCTGTTGCGTGTTGAAGAAAATGAAGCTGGAAACGTTGCAATCGAACCGCATAACATCGAAGAGGATACCGCAACCGAGGAACCGCTTGATGCTGTTGTGCTACTCAGCGAGCATGCATCCGGCCTTTGACATTGTCATGTACATTGTCATTGTGGTTAACATCGTCGCAATCGTTACTGAGTTCGAGGAGGAAGCGAAGAGTCTGACGCCCGCCGAAGAAAGGACGCGAGAACTCTTGTTCTTTGTTTTCAACGTTGTCTTCATCGTTATCTACATACTTGAAGCCATAATAAAGGTGCGAGGCAGGCACAACCTACGTACGCACGCACGCACGCACGCACGCACGCACGCGCACACACACGCACACATGCACGCACGCGCAGTCACATTCGTTTATTCTTATCTGTTGTTTTGTTATATGTCTTGTCGGAATGTCTGTATGTCTGTCTTTCTGCATGACAATCTATCTGTCTGAATGTATGTATGCATGTCTGTCTTATCTGACTATATGTATATATGTTTGCATGTTTGTTTGTCGGTCAGTCTCCAAATAGCCGATTTTCCTTGATCGTTCTACTTGTTCAAATATTTAGTTTTTTAACATTCTGTCGGCAAGCGTCTTTCGCCACGATTTGGCAAACGGCAGAACGTCTTCATTCTGTACAGTTGTGAGATCGCATGAAGAGCACTTGTGTACGTTTAACATTTTTGTCCCACAGATCATGGGGCTTCGGTTGCACTATTTCAAGAGTCATTGGAACCAGTTCGACTTTCTCATTCTCGCTTTTTCGATGGTTGACATGGGCATCGACATTTCGAAGATATTAAGTGCCAGGCACACTGAAAAAGGCGCTCCGTCAGTGTTCAGCCCGAGTATCCTTCGCATCGCGAAAGCCATACGAATACTGCGAGTGCTCCGATCTCTTCGACTCGTTAAGGTGAACCTATTTTATATTCTTACTTACAATATCATCGTCGGTAACTCAGCAGTTGACCATGACAACGCATTCTATATTTGTCAAAACAACATCATTTCAGGCGATTATACGATTATAAGTGATATGCGTCCTATGTAGCTAGTTTAAGTCACCCTGCCTTGCAAGCGACCATACCACAAGTGATTTAACAAGATTGGCACCCAAAGCTACAAGCAAGTGAACAAGGAAGCCATTGGCTTACTGAGAGTCCAACACATTTATATTGTCAACACAGATATTGTCAATTTTATTGTTAAACATAGTTATTGTGAAAATGAGTACTGTCTCATATCCAACCTACACTGTTCCTTGACTGATGCTTCTTTGTACCCCCTGGTTTTACACTTGTTTAAGTTTAAAGAATCTATGAAAAGTCCTCATCTACAACTGATCCCTAATCGGTCACAAGTCTTCAGATTTAAAAGTGTGCACAATTCAGCATGAGTGACCTAATTTTGCGCCAGGGCCAGTGAAAAGTGATGGACGTCGTATACGGCTAAATGAACTCCCCCTGTCTTTCAGGGACCATAACGTAAGTGATGGGCAACACGATTGACTCATCCTGTTTGTAGGCGATGATACCACAAGTGATGGGCATCGTCAACAACCAGGTGAATAAACAACTGCGGTTCGGCTACGACGTAGGCAAGGGATACGTCGTGGGCGAGGAGGAGGTGCAGAATTTCATCACACACATGATCGACAGCAAGAAGATTGCATCCGAACTGCGACAGAAAACTATGGACGGACGCTCGGAAATTCTGAAGGGTCTAGGCATGTATCGGCTTGTTGACATTTCCTAAATTGCACCGTTGTTAAGCATGTTATCGACGGGAGTACGTTGTTAAGCATGTTATCAAGGTGACAACAGGCTCTCTTACCAGGAATACGTACTCCCGTCGACGTCACTTGTTGGAAAGTAAATCGCACGGAAAGGATTCCCCAATCCTTAAGTTCCAAAATAAAAACACGCAGTAACAACAAACATACAGCATCGTTTAAAGGGGTTCGAGAAACTACTCAGAATGACAGACCAGCGAGTTTGACATGAATAGTATATACTTTTTTAGACACTTCAATTATATAGCATATAGTTGACTTCCTTGTTAGAACAAATCCATATTAACACGGGTTCATTGAAGCTTAGTCGTACTGAATCTCTAACGGTTTGGGAAGGGGTAGATGACGGATTGACAATATATATATATTATCCACATGGATTTTAAACGCTTTTGATACACTGCAACATCAACCAGTGTTATACAAACTAAACGTTCCTGAAATACGAGGTTACATAATCAAATTGATAAAGTTGGCTGACTCGAGATAAACCCATTAATTGATTGTCTACACGCCATCTGGATCTTCTTGTTTTATATATTAACTACAATACCCTTGGCTCGTCTCCTAGTCCGTATGAAATGGCTATACACACCGCCACTACTTCGACTGCTAGTAATCACCGCGCATATCATATGGTTCCTGACACAACATATATCCATGTGCATATTTCACACATCTTTATTTCATATGGTAAACTCCTAATGTTTGTCAAGAAATCTCTCAATTTCAATTGCATATTGACAACGACGTCGCCCACCCTACCGATCGTTTATACTACTCCGCCAACCGTCTATTTTGAATTTAGTTTGTGGCATTGATGATATGGTGAGTGGCGCCACGTGTTGGTGAATGGAAGTGCATTCGTGCATGACGCCGCGTGTTGGTGAGTGTAAGTACATTCGTGCATGACACCACGTGTTGGTAAGTGTAAGTGCATTCGTGCATGATACCACGTGTTGGTGAGTGCTAGTGCATTCGTGCATTACGCTACGTGTTGGTGAGTGTAAGTGCTTTAGTTCATGACACCACATGTTGGTGAGTGTAAGTGCATTCGTGCATGACGCCGCGTGTTGGTGAGTGTAAGTGCTTTAGTTCATGACACCACATGTTGGTGAGTGTAAGTGCATTCGTGCATGACGCCGCGTGTTGGCGTGTGTCTGCAGGCCTGCTGCAGAAGACGAACCCCGGTGTAGCGGTGTCGATCAAAACTCAGCAGGCGGCGCGGCGCATTCTCAACAACATCCGAGAGAAGATCATCAAGATGCGCTCGGACGGCGTGCTGGACGAGGGCGAGAGCGAAAAACTCGAAGTGGTGCGTTCACGTAACACTTTATCAGTAAGACGCCTAACGTGCCAAAGGGATCCATAGAATTTCCGGCAGGGAAAACTCCATATATAAACCGTAGTAACTGTGTGCGTCGATGCATAACTGCAATATTTAAGCACTCGTTTATATGCAATGGACTTTACCACAGGCAGTGATAAGGAACTTATTGGAGTTCAAAAACGGTGACACCCGTTGTCTCAGATAGGTACGTGGTCAAGTTTAATAACTGGTACGGTCACGTGACACATATTTTTGAATTCAGATGATCGAGACGAGGATGAAGAAACTCCTGAAGATCCCAACCGCGATCCCACCTCCTCCTCCCGAGAGGATCATTGGCAACCTAGCGTGGGTGATGGGAGACGAAACTCTCATCGAGTACATCAAGGTAGGCTACAGGTGATACGTCGACACAGAGGAAGTGAATTTTCACCGACCATGGCGCACTCGTGCTGAAGTGTACACACTTTTCAATCTGACGGCTTGTGACTGATCAGGGTTCAGTTGTAGACTGGGACTTTACATAGCTGATGCTGATATGGGATCAGTGCAGAGGAACGCGTTGGGGGACCGATTTAACTGGCTAAACCATTCGGTTCATTATTTTAGTGTGTGACCTAACTTTTCGTCACGGCCGGTGTAAAATTCACTTTCCTTCCTAGTCATTGACCTAGTGAGTGTGTTGCCGTCAATGCTGGCGCTCTGACCCTGGGCAACGGCTGATTATGGTTGACCACTGGCTAGTAGTGTCCACTGTAACATATTTCGTTTGTATGTATCTACGTTGGTGAATAGCTCTTACACAGTTGTATGTATCTACGTCGGTGAATAGCGCTTACACAGTTGAATGTATCTACGTCGATGAATAGCGCTTACACAGTTGTATGTATCTACGTCGGTGAATAGCGCTTACACCGTTGTATGTATCTACGTCGGTGAATAGCGCTTACACAGTTGTATGTATCTACGTCGGTGAATAGCGCTTACACAGTTGTATGTATCTACGTCGGTGAATAGCGCTTACACCGTTGTATGTATCTACGTCGGTGAATAGCGCTTACACAGTTGTACGTATCTACGTCGGTGAATAGCGCTTACACAGTTGTATGTATCTACGTCGGTGAATAGCGCTTACACCGTTGAATGTATCTACGTCGGTGAATAGCGCTTACACAGTTGTATGTATCTACGTCAGTGAATAGCGCTTACACAGTTGTATGTATCTACGTCGGTGAATAGCGCTTACACAGTTGAATGTATCTACGTCGGTGAATACCGCTTACACAGTTGTATGTATCTACGTCGGTGAATAGCGCTTACACAGTTGTATGTATCTACGTCGGTGAATAGCGCTTACACAGTTATTGGTATCTACGTCGGTGAATAGCGCTTACACAGTTGTATGTATCTACGTCGGTGAATAGCGCTTACACAGTTGTATGTATCTATGTCGGTGAATAGCGCTTACACAGTTGTACGTATCTACGTCGGTGAATAGCGCTTACACAGTTGTACGTATCTACGTCGGTGAATAGCGTTTACACAGTTGTACGTATCTACGTCGGTGAATAGCGGTCACACAGCTGCTGCTGTTTCGACATATCGGCTACCACAAAAGAATATTTTTGCGGCCTGAACAAGTCCTATGTGCAACGTGCGGCGTTTACTAATAGTTCAGAGTTTGAAACAAGGCGGACACTTCAACACAGTGATGGATTGTATGAAAATAATGTACTGAATCTAATCATTAAAGTACAATTGCCTAAATGACTAAAGAACACCTCGTTGAGCAAATAAACATATTCAGGTTGTGCCAAACCGAATATTATATATTGTGAAATATTCCTCGGCTTGTTTCCAGCACAACGCTTTATTGGTGAGCAAGTCTGACGGTGAGACGATTGAGGCCGAGTCAGATCCGAAAGGAGGCATCTACGTGATCGTGTCAGGCCTGGTAAAGGTACGGTTGTTGCCAGTAGTATCAACTAACAAGTACTGGGAGAAATGAGACTATATACATAACTTTCAAGCACTTTCATCCAAGCAACCAGCATTTTTGTTGCTCCCATCCTTTTTCCTGTTGTCCGGGGTGAGGCTGGCACCGATACCGGTCGTCAATTTATGTTTCCCTTCTTCTTCATAACTACAGTGCACCACGCTTATAACGAACTATTTTTTGTGGGTAGCTAACGAGTTCGTTATATCCGTGAATTCGTGTACGCATTTACCCGCTAGGTGACAGTGTTGTATATGACAGGTTTTAAACTATTCGCCAGGTGTCTATCAAACACAAAGATATTTTGTAGTTCCGTTTTACTACCGTCTCCACTAACATCTCCCCTCCCCTCTATCCATCGCCCTCATTCTCCATTCCCCTCCCACCACTACATACATATTTCCATTAATTAATCACGCCTGCAAGACAGCCCAGCCAGGTTCGATCATCTAGTTCTAATCCACTTTTCGTTCCCAGTGTTAAGACTAGAGCTTTCTCAACTAGAGCTTTCTCAGTTGCCGCTCCAACTTTGTGAAACTCATTTCCCAGTAGTGTTAAGTCAGCAGGAAATATAGTAACGTTTCACAGTCAACTAAAAACTCGTTTTCCTCCATATCTCCTCAGCGTACTATTCGAACTGTTTATCGCTGGAATTGTTAAACCGACTAGAAACTGTCTACCATTTTGTTTTTGGTGCGCTGCTAAGCTTGGGTTCCCCGAAGATTTTAGTGCAATAGAACTGTTTTATTGTATTGTATACATGTATGTTAACCAAAAAGGGAGTGTGTTTCCTAAGCGACTATTCACGCCAATGCTTTCTCAACAAAGCAGACAATCACGCGAGAACAAATATACAGCGGCCTCTCGTTATATGGACTCATGATGCGCAAAATATCCACTTAAAAGGGACACATTTGACACACCCGTTCTGGCTATATACACCCATGTAGGCAAGGAACAAGGATATATAGAACAGTTTGACCAAGTCTCAACACGCTCCTTATAGCGAGGGGCCACTGTATGAAGTCGTCAAAGAGAACAGTTTTATGTGCGTCAACAAAAACTCATTAACCCAAGGTGTTCGGAAGAACGGTGACAATTTACGGGTGTACATTTGATCTCACACCGGTGGATTTCCATATGATCTATACATAGACAGCCAGACTAGTGCATAAGGGTGATCTGTTGCAGGTTGAGAAATCGATCACATTAGATCAGCAGCCGGATAAACGGAAGTCGAAGAAGGCAAGTGTCGTTAGCTCTACGGAATACGATGACGAGATTATGACTGTGCCGAAGATTGAGCGGGTGACGGACTACTTGAGTACAGGCAGTGTTCTCGGCGAAATGTCGCTGCTCACGTGCAAGCCGAGCAGTGTGAAGGTCACGTGTGAGACTTCGGCGCAGGTGGGGTCAGATTACTGTTTGAATGAATGAATGAATGAATGAATGAATGAATGAATGAATGAATGAATGAATGAATGAATATTTATTTTCTACAACAATAATAACAAACATAATAGTAGCGATGTCATAACAAGAAGAAGAAGAAATGCTTTATTTGACCTCACATAATACATATATATCCATGTTAAATTATAATTTTAAATAATACAGGTGTATATGGTTGTAAGAAAACATGATATATATTAAGGTAAACAAATGGGTCAGGAGACTCCTCTAAGACTTTGATAGTCGCTATCGAGGAGCCACCTTGCAAAATAAAATTAAACTAAATCAGTTGGTCGAACATATATAATTTTTCTAAGAGAAGAAAAAAGAAAAAAAAGAGTGCGTGTGCATGTGCTTGTTCGTGTGCATGTGCGTGTTCGTGTATTAATATTCTCGCTTGATTATGTGTGTTTGCAGTTTAGGTGCCGTTTAGTATAAGGATGACAGGTGGTTGTATTTATTTAATGTTGCACATATATATAGCAATTTTGCCTTGTGCATGAATCTTGATAATTTTGTAAAAAATAAAGTTTTGCATACTGAGCAAATCCTTGTAAGCTGTGTGTATTAAGCTTTTCCTAAACTATAGTGGGAATATTATTAAGTAAAAATGGTAAATTATGCCGAAGACATTTCTTTGCAAATTCGTGTTTAGTTTTATAAGTATATATTTCATTCTTGATTCGTGTATCATAATTATGTATGTCATAGTTGAAGATTATCCTCCAGTTTTGTAAATAAACTGGTACATTGTTATGTAAATATTTATAATAAAATTTTAATTGTTGTAAATTAAGAATGTCATCTACTTTTAACATGCTGAGTTTTTTATGGAGTGGCTCTGTGTGGGAATTATAGTTACTTAAGGTAATAATTCTCAATGCTATCTTTTGAAGTTTTATTATTCTATTTGTTTGAAAACCCCGAACCATGATACAACGTTACATAACTATGAAATTGTCGAAAATACGGCAAGAAGAAGTGTAATACTTTTGTTATTTGCCGTATTACAAATATAAATACACAATACTGAATAAAATACACTATGCAATTGTACGCATGTGACAGATTGTTTTGTTTTTAAAACATGGCATATCAGACATAATTTTTATGACAGGCCGATCGTGAAGTACTAACTTGGTGTACATTCCTAACTTGGTGTACATTCCTAACTTGGTGTACATTCCTAACCAATTAGAATTTGCACAGTCAATTTAACGAAAACCACATCAATATATTTATATTGAACGTAATATAACCCTAATCCAAATAATTTTTTACCATAAATAGCTACATATCAGATACCATAACTATTCAAAACATTAGCTTTATTTTTTTTTAAATGAATATTCTGACAAACAATTAGTGAGTTTTACTCCTTTAATTGATAGACTCGTACTTTTCATATCAGTACGTGTATACTCTTGAATAAAGGTGTAATTTTGTCGTGTTGCATAAATAGATTCATACTGGCTGAAAAACTGTTGTACATTCGTATGGACTAGCAGTTTTCGTGGTTGTTTTGTGTTAAATATACATATAGATACATATTTCGACATCACGAGGATTCAAACAGATACATTATGTTTGTTTCACAGTTAACTGTAATACTTCCAGAATTACGATCCGGGTAACTACTGACCGTGCTTGACTCTATCATACTTAAAGTATGTAGGTCTGCCTACTTGAATTCTGCGGTAAACCAGCCAACGCAGCTATAACGCCAAGTTTGGATATTTTCTGACAAGTTCCAGATGGCAAGTGGAAAAGGAAGCCATTGGCGTATCGAGAGTCCAACAATTTTATCATCTATGTGTAGCCCGCCCTTATCAAATATCTGTCAGTTCTATTTTTAAATATATTCACACTACTAGCATTAACACAATCATTTGGCAGTTTGTTCCATTCATTTATCACCCTCTGTGAGAAAGAGTACTTTCTCGTGTCCAACCTACACTGTTCCTTAACTAATGTTGCTTTGTGTCCTCTGGTTCTACTGCCTTCTTTAAGTTTGAAGAACACATTCCTGTCAAGTTCCTCATAACCGTTCACTATTTTAAACACTTCTATTTGGTCTCCTCTTAGTCTCCTGGTCTCTAGTGTTGTCAAACCACATTGTAATAAGCGACTTTCGTAACTAAGGTCTCTTAATTCTGGAATCATCTTAGTTGCTCTTCGTTGTATTCTTTCTAGCTTATCTATGTCTTTTTTTACGATATGGCCTCCATGCTTGAATACAATATTCCAAATGTGGTCTAACTATTGCTTTGTACAGGGGTACAATTAGATGTTTCTCCTTATACGTGATAGTTCTAATTAGCCCTAGAATTTGGTTTCCTTTCGAAGCAGCAATCCCACATTGCTATGAAACTTTCATGTCAGCACTAAATGTTACACCTAAGTCCTTTTCTTGTGTAGTTCTACCTAGTAGCACTAAATGTTACACCTAAGTCCTTTTCTTGTGTGGTTCTACCTAGTACAGCATCCCCCATTTTATATTCTTTGTCCATGTTTCCATGTCCCATGTGTATGCATTTACACTTTCCAAAATTGAATAACATTTGCCATTTTTCTGGTGACCCGTCGTCTATCCACTTTGTAATTTCTTCCAAAAAACACATGCGATTGGTTAGACATGACCTTGCTTTTAGGAACCCATGTTGAGATGTATTTATTATTTTATGTTTTACAAGGAATTCCACCATGTGGTCTCTAATTAATGTTTCGAGTCATTTACATACAACTGATGTTAAACTCACTGGTCTGTAATTGTATGACTTGTTCCGTGATCCCTTCTTAAATAGTGGCGTAATGTTTGTTTCTTTCCATTCTGAAGGAACTATACCTTCTTCTAGTGACAAGTTAAACCATTTTGCAAGTGGTGTAATGTACTAATTTGCTCAATTTCCTTAAGCAGTTTTGGTGGTATCCCATCAACTCCGGGTCATTTATTATTTTTCATCTTCTTAATTTTCTTTGCTATCATTTCCGGAGTTACAAATAACTGCCCTAAATGTTGTGATTTATCGCCCTCAAATTTAGTCAATGGAACTGGAAGTGAGCTGATATCTTCTGTGGTAAAAACTGAGCTGAAATACTCATTCAGGACCTCTGCCATTTGAAACCCGTCTTAAATTATGTTTCTACTGTTGTTTTCCAGTGGTCCAACCTTGTCTCGAACTTTCTGTTTACTACTTACATAAGCGTATACACTGTTGCTGTCGTTTTTTATATTACCTACCAATTTTTTTTTCCAAAGTTCTTTTACATTTTCTAATTTCAGTTGTAGCTAGGTTAAGTGCTTCTTTGTAGTTTGTGTAGTCTTCTACATTTCCAGTGTGTTTACCCCCACAGCATCTGTTTTTGAGCAATTTTTCTAATAACCTCTTTAGACAGGCGTTTCTTCCGGGACATTTTCCCTTGTTTTCTTAATGAAAAAATGAAACAATGCCCTCAATCTCATATTTTAAACAAGTCCAGCATTCTGTTGCCGTCTTGTTCTTCAGCAAGTTATTCCAATCTATATTTGCTAGATATGTTCTCATCTCTTTATATTTGCCTTTGTTGCAGTTCCTCTCCATTGTTTTTTATATGTATTCCCTGTTTTTACTTTTATATTAAAATTAATCTGGTTATGGTCACTTGAACCCAAAGGTTCTTCTACATTAACATTGTCAACTAATTCATTTTGAGAAAACAAAATTAAATCTAACACATTCCCACCTCTGGTTGGTTCCAAGACATGTCGAGTAAGGAAACAATCCTGTGTTAGAAGTAGAAACTGATGGTCGTCACCTCCAGCACTCTCTAATGATTCCCATTGTATATGGACGTGGTTAAAATCACCCATTATAACACATTCCCCCTTGCTCACCTCCCTTATCGCCTTTTGTAATTTTACATCTTCTTCTTGTCCTATGCTTGGACTACGATAAACTACTCCTGTTGTTATTGTTGAGTTCGTGGTAACTATGTTACAACAAATTGCTTCCTCACAATCGGTTTCACTTTTCAGTGTTATTTCATATGCTTGGATAGATTCTTTAATATAAAAAATTACTCCATCTTACAGCATCTACTATATCTTTATTTGTCCATGATTCTGTGATACCTATTACGTGAGGGTCAATATCTGCTACCATAATGTCTAACTCGCTATTTACTGTGCTCCTTGTTCACACCACCTCTGCTCTCCTCGTTTTCACTACCTCTACTCTCACCGTTCTCATCACCTCTGCTCTCCTCGTTCTCCCCACCTCTGCTCTCCTCTGTCTCCCCACCTCTGCTCTCCTCTGTCTCCCCACCTCTGCTCTCCTCTGTCTCCCCACCTCTGCTCTCCTCTGTCTCCCCATCTCTGCTCTCCTCTGTCTCCCCACCTCTGCTCTCCTCTGTCTCCCCACCTCTGCTCTCCTCTGTCTCCCCATCTCTGCTCTCCTCTGTCTCCCCACCTCTGCTCTCCTCTGTCTCCCCACCTCTGCTCTCCTCTGTTTCCCCACCTCTGCTCTCCTCTGTCTCCCCATCTCTGCTCTCTTCTTTCTCACCCTGCCCTGGCAGGTCTTCATTAAATTTACAATTATTGACTAGCAACTTATTTTCTATGTAACAGCTGATCACAACAAACGTAATAGTTCTCACGCTAGCGAAATTTCAGTGACCTTCTTTAAATTACGCTGAATTACTGCCTATCTTTTAACAACAAATGTTGCTAAAAGAAAATGTCCAGGTGCTAAATCATTAATATGTACTAAATTATTTACAATAATATTATGTTTCGTATTACGCACCCAATCAACTGATCACAACAAACTTTAATTATCGCTCGCGTTGCCGAGTCTTCGGAGATGTATTGTCCAAACTATCCTAAATTACTCCTACGGCTAAATTTTAACTGCGACTTTTGCATAAACAAGGTCTCTTACAAGTTTATGTTTAATATGCACGTCATAATACTACTTATCTGATCAATTCCACGCTTTAAACACATATCCAATCCACCAAATTCAATTCCGTGTTCTACACGCACGCTATCATCTTTTCTCTTTGTTCCAAATATTTTATTACTTTCTCTTATATTACTTTAGCACTTGTGCGCACACACCGAGTCCGTAAGCCTTGAAAAGAGGGTTGACTCGTACCCGAAAGAAGAAGAAGTAAGCTCAGTGTGGAGATTGTTAGTATGTTGCTCTAGGCTCTTTCATGGATCTATCGTACAAAAAAATGTTTTTTATATTGAACTGTTAAATAAAACTCCTGGATTTTGAAGTGTTTCGTGTTTGCAGCTCTACCATATCCCGTACGATGCGATCCAGGCGGCGCTGGAGTTGTTCACTGACGAACCGTCCCTCGAGTACCGACTGTGGCGCGTCTGCGGTGTTCGTATAGCGGCCGTCGTGCTGCACGCCCAGCCAATGTTCGATGTACGGCACACCTTGAATTGTATATGAAATGTCGAACGTCGGATAATTTTTACATGAAATTGTTAGATAAGATGTGCCCATATCCATGTCCCCACTTAATGGTTTCACGAGAATCAAAATAGGAGAAAATGTTCATTCGACCCGGAGTAAGCGAATTAGTTGACAACACTTGAGTAAACAAGTCAGTTTAAAGAACGATTTCATAACCGATAGCTACATTTTCATGACTGCTTCCTCTTGTGGATTTCGTCTTCATAGAACAGTTTTCATATCTGCTTCCTCTTGTGACCTTCGTCTTCGTAGTGCAGTTGTCATGTCTGCTTCCTCTAGTGGCCTTCGTCTTCGTGGTGCAGTGTTCATGTCTACTTCCTCTTGTGGCCTTCGTCTTCGTGGTACAGTTTTCATGTCTACTTCCTCTTGTGGCCTTCGCCTTCATGGTACAGTTGTCATGTCTACTTCCTCTTGTGGCCTTCGTCTTCGTGGTACAGTTGTCATGTCTGCTTCCTCTTGTGGCCTTCGTCTTCGTGGTACAGTTTTCATGTCTACTTCCTCTTGTGGCCTTCATCTTCGTGGTACAGTTGTCATGTCTACTTCCTCTTGTGGCCTTCGTCTTCGTAGTGCAGTTGTCATGTCTACTTCCTCTTGTGGCCTTCGTCTTCGTGGTACAGTTTTCATGTCTACTTCCTCTTGTGGCCTTCGTCTTCGTGGTACAGTTGTCATGTCTACTTCCTCTTGTGGCCTTCGTCTTCGTGGTACAGTTGTCATGTCTACTTCCTCTTGTGGCCTTCGTCTTCGTGGTACAGTTTTCATGTCTACTTCCTCTTGTGGCCTTCGCCTTCATGGTACAGTTGTCATGTCTACTTCCTCTTGTGGCCTTCGTCTTCGTGGTACAGTTGTCATGTCTGCTTCCTCTTGTGGCCTTCGTCTTCGTCGTACAGTTGTCATATCTGCTTCCTCTTGTGGCCTTCGCCTTCGTGGTACAGTTTTCATGTCTACTTCCTCTTGTGGCCTTCGTCTTCATGGTGCAGTTGTCATATCTGCTTCCTCTTGTGGCCTTCGTCTTCGTAGTTCAGCTTTCATGTCTACTTCCTCTTGTGGCCTTCGTCTTCGTGGTACAGTTGTCATGTCTGCTTCGTCTTGTGGCCTTCGTCTTCGTAGTTCAGCTTTCATGTCTACTTCCTCTTGTGGCATTCGTCTTCGTGGTGCAGTTTTCATATCTGTTTCCTCTTGTGGCCTTCGTCTTCGTGGTACAGTTGTCATGTCTGCTTCCTCTTGTGGCCTTCGTCTTCGTCGTGCAGTTGTCATGTCTGCTTCGTCTTGTGGCCTTCGTCTTCGTAGTTCAGCTTTCATGTCTACTTCCTCTTGTGGCCTTCGTCTTCGTGGTACAGTTGTCATGTCCACCTCCTCTTGTGGCCTTCGTCTTCGTGGTACAGTTGTCAAGTCTGCTTCCTCTTGTGGCCTTCGTCTTCGTGGTACAGTATTCATATCTGCTTCCTCTTGTGGCCTTCGTCTTCGTGGTACAGTTGTCATGTCTGCTTCCTCTTGTGGCCTTCTTCTTCGTGGTACAGTTTTCATGTCTGTTTCATCTTGTGGCCTTCGTCTTCGTGGTACAGTTGTCATGTCTACTTCCTCTTGTGGCCTTCGTCTTCGTGGTACAGTTTTCATGTCTACTTCCTCTTGTGGCCTTCGTCTTCGTGGTACAGTTGTCATGTCTGCTTCCTCCTGTGGCCTTCTTCTTCGTGGTACAGTTTTCATGTCTGCTTCCTCTTGTGGCCTTCGTCTTCGTGGTACAGTTTTCATGTCTGCTTCCTCTTGTGACCTTCGTCTTCGTGGTACAGTTTTCATGTCTGTTTCCTCTTGTGACCTTCGTCTTCGTAGTTCAGCTTTCATGTCTGCTTCCTCTTGTGGCCTTCGTCTTCGTGGTACAGTTTTCATGTCTACTTCCTCTTGTGGCCTTCGTCTTCGTGGTACAGTTGTCATGTCTGCTTCCTCTTGTGGCCTTCTTCTTCGTGGTACAGTTTTCATGTCTGTTTCCTCTTGTGGCCTTCGTCTTCGTGGTACAGTTTTCATGTCTGCTTCCTCTTGTGACCTTCGTCTTCGTAGTTCAGCTTTCATGTCTACTTCCTCTTGTGGCCTTCGTCTTCGTGGTACAGTTTTCATGTCTGCTTCCTCTTGTGACCTTCGTCTTCGTAGTTCATCTTTCATGTCTACTTCCTCTTGTGGCCTTCGTCTTCGTGGTACAGTTTTCATGTCTGCTTCCTCTTGTGGCCTTCGTCTTCGTGGTGCAGTTTTCATGTCTGTTTCCTCTTGTGGCCTTCGTCTTCGTGGTACAGTTTTCATGTCTACTTCCTCTTGTGGCCTTCGTCTTCGTGGTACAGTTTTCATGTCTGTTTCCTCTTGTGGCCTTCGTCTTCGTGGTACAGTTTTCATGTCTACTTCCTCTTGTGGCCTTCGTCTTCGTGGTACAGTGTTCATGTCTGCTTCCTCTTGTGGCCTTCGTCTTCGTAGTACAGTTTTCATGTCTGCTTCCTCTTGTGACCTTCGTCTTCGTAGTTCAGCTTTCATGTCTACTTCCTCTTGTGGCCTTCGTCTTCGTGGTACAGTTTTCATGTCTGCTTCCTCTTGTGACCTTCGTCTTCGTAGTTCATCTTTCATGTCTACTTCCTCTTGTGGCCTTCGTCTTCGTGGTACAGTTTTCATGTCTACTTCCTCTTGTTGCCTTCGTCTTCGTGGTACAGTTTTCATGTCTGTTTCCTCTTGTGGCCTTCGTCTTCGTGGTACAGTTGTCATGTCTGCTTCCTCTTGTGACCTTCGTCTTCGTGGTACAGTTGTCATGTCTACTTCCTCTTGTGGCCTTCGTCTTCGTGGTACAGTTTTCATGTCTGTTTCCTCTTGTGGCCTTCGTCTTCGTGGTACAGTTTTCATGTCTGTTTCCTCTTGTGACCTTCGTCTTCGTGGTACAGTTTTCATGTCTGCTTCCTCTTGTGGCCTTCGTCTTCGTGGTACAGTTTTCATGTCTGCTTCCTCTTGTGGCCTTCGTCTTCGTGGTACAGTTTTCATGTCTGCTTCCTCTTGTGACCTTCGTCTTCGTGGTACAGTTGTCATGTCTGCTTCCTCTTGTGGCCTTCGTCTTCGTGGTACAGTTTTCATGTCTGCTTCCTCTTGTGGCCTTCGTCTTCGTGGTACAGTTTTCATGTCTGTTTCCTCTTGTGGCCTTCGTCTTCGTGGTACAGTTGTCATGTCTGCTTCCTCTTGTGGCCTTCGTCTTCGTGGTACAGTTTTCATGTCTGCTTCCTCTTGTGGCCTTCGTCTTCGTGGCGCAGTTTTCATGTCTGCTTCCTCTTGTGGCCTTCGTCTTCGTGGTGCAGTTGTCATGTCTACTTCCTCTTGTGGCCTTCGTCTTCGTGGTACAGTTTTCATGTCTGCTTCCTCTTGTGACCTTCGTCTTCGTAGTTCATCTTTCATGTCTACTTCCTCTTGTGGCCTTCGTCTTCGTGGTACAGTTGTCATGTCTGCTTCGTCTTGTGGCCTTCGTCTTCGTAGTTCAGTTTTCATGTCTACTTCCTCTTGTGGCCTTCGTCTTCGTGGTACAGTTTTCATGTCTGCTTCCTCTTGTGGCCTTCGTCTTCGTGGTACAGTTTTCATGTCTGCTTCCTCTTGTGACCTTCGTCTTCGTAGTTCAGCTTTCATGTCTACTTCCTCTTGTGGCCTTCGTCTTCGTGGTGCAGTTTTCATGTCTGTTTCCTCTTGTGGCCTTCGTCTTCGTGGTACAGTTTTCATGTCTGCTTCCTCTTGTGGCCTTCGTCTTCGTGGTACAGTTTTCATGTCTGTTTCATCTTGTGGCCTTCGTCTTCGTGGTACAATTTTCATGTCTGTTTCCTCTTGTGGCCTTCGTCTTCGTGGTACAGTTTTCATGTCTGCTTCCTCTTGTGGCCTTCGTCTTCGTGGCGCAGTTTTCATGTCTGCTTCCTCTTGTGGCCTTCGTCTTCGTGGTGCAGTTGTCATGTCTACTTCCTCTTGTGGCCTTCGTCTTCGTGGTACAGTTTTCATGTCTGCTTCCTCTTGTGACCTTCGTCTTCGTAGTTCATCTTTCATGTCTACTTCCTCTTGTGGCCTTCGTCTTCGTGGTACAGTTTTCATGTCTACTTCCTCTTGTTGCCTTCGTCTTCGTGGTACAGTTTTCATGTCTGTTTCCTCTTGTGGCCTTCGTCTTCGTAGTACAGTTGTCATGTCTGCTTCCTCTTGTGACCTTCGTCTTCGTGGTACAGTTGTCATGTCTACTTCCTCTTGTGGCCTTCGTCTTCGTGGTACAGTTTTCATGTCTGTTTCCTCTTGTGGCCTTCGTCTTCGTGGTACAGTTTTCATGTCTGTTTCCTCTTGTGACCTTCGTCTTCGTGGTACAGTTTTCATGTCTGCTTCGTCTTGTGACCTTCGTCTTCGTGGTACAGTTGTCATGTCTGCTTCCTCTTGTGGCCTTCGTCTTCGTGGTACAGTTTTCATGTCTGCTTCCTCTTGTGACCTTCGTCTTCGTGGTACAGTTTTCATGTCTGCTTCCTCTTGTGGCCTTCGTCTTCGTGGTACAGTTTTCATGTCTGCTTCCTCTTGTGGCCTTCGTCTTCGTGGTACAGTTTTCATGTCTGTTTCCTCTTGTGGCCTTCGTCTTCGTGGTACAGTTGTCATGTCTGCTTCCTCTTGTGGCCTTCGTCTTCGTGGTACAGTTTTCATGTCTGCTTCCTCTTGTGGCCTTCGTCTTCGTGGTACAGTTTTCATGTTTGCTTCCTCTTGTGACCTTCGTCTTCGTAGTTCAGCTTTCATGTCTACTTCCTCTTGTGGCCTTCGTCTTCGTGGTGCAGTTTTCATGTCTGTTTCCTCTTGTGGCCTTCGTCTTCGTGGTACAGTTTTCATGTCTGCTTCCTCTTGTGGCCTTCGTCTTCGTGGTACAGTTTTCATGTCTGTTTCCTCTTGTGGCCTTCGTCTTCGTGGTACAGTTTTCATGTCTGCTTCCTCTTGTGGCCTTCGTCTTCGTGGTACAGTTTTCATGTCTGCTTCCTCTTGTGGCCTTCGTCTTCGTGGTACAGTTTTCATGTCTGCTTCCTCTTGTGGCCTTCGTCTTCGTGGTGCAGTTGTCATGTCTACTTCCTCTTGTGGCCTTCGTCTTCGTGGTACAGTTTTCATGTCTGCTTCCTCTTGTGGCCTTCGTCTTCGTGGTGCAGTTTTCATGTCTGGTTCCTCTTGTGGCCTTCGTCTTCGTGGTACAGTTTTCATGTCTACTTCCTCTTGTTGCCTTCGTCTTCGTGGTACAGTTTTCATGTCTGTTTCCTCTTGTGGCCTTCGTCTTCGTGGTACAGTTGTCATGTCTGCTTCCTCTTGTGACCTTCGTCTTCGTGGTACAGTTGTCATGTCTACTTCCTCTTGTGGCCTTCGTCTTCGTGGTACAGTTTTCATGTCTGTTTCCTCTTGTGGCCTTCGTCTTCGTGGTACAGTTTTCATGTCTGTTTCCTCTTGTGACCTTCGTCTTCGTGGTACAGTTTTCATGTCTGCTTCCTCTTGTGACCTTCGTCTTCGTGGTACAGTTGTCATGTCTGCTTCCTCTTGTGGCCTTCGTCTTCGTGGTACAGTTGTCATGTCTGCTTCCTCTTGTGGCCTTCGTCTTCGTGGTACAGTTGTCATGTCTGCTTCCTCTTGTGGCCTTCGTCTTCGTGGTACAGTTTTCATGTCTGTTTCCTCTTGTGGCCTTCGTCTTCGTGGTACAGTTGTCATGTCTGCTTCCTCTTGTGGCCTTCGTCTTCGTGGTACAGTTTTCATGTCTGCTTCCTCTTGTGGCCTTCGTCTTCGTGGTACAGTTTTCATGTCTGCTTCCTCTTGTGACCTTCGTCTTCGTAGTTCAGCTTTCATGTCTACTTCCTCTTGTGGCCTTCGTCTTCGTGGTGCAGTTTTCATGTCTGTTTCCTCTTGTGGCCTTCTGTCTTCGTGGTACAGTTTTCATGTCTGCTTCCTCTTGTGGCCTTCGTCTTCGTTGTACAGTTTTCATGTCTGTTTCATCTTGTGGCCTTCGTCTTCGTGGTACAATTTTCATGTCTGTTTCCTCTTGTGGCCTTCGTCTTCGTGGTACAGTTTTCATGTCTGCTTCCTCTTGTGGCCTTCGTCTTCGTGGCGCAGTTTTCATGTCTGCTTCCTCTTGTGGCCTTCGTCTTCGTGGTGCAGTTGTCATGTCTACTTCCTCTTGTGGCCTTCGTCTTCGTGGCGCAGTTTTCATGTCTGTTTCCTCTTGTGGCCTTCGTCTTCGTGGTACAGTTTTCATGTCTGCTTCCTCTTGTGGCCTTCGTCTTCGTGGTACAATTTTCATGTCTGTTTCCTCTTGTGGCCTTCGTCTTCGTGGTACAATTTTCATGTCTGTTTCCTCTTGTGGCCTTCGTCTTCGTGGTGCAGTTTTCATGTCTGTTTCCTCTTGTGGCCTTCGTCTTCGTGGTACAATTTTCATGTCTGTTTCCTCTTGTGGCCTTCGTCTTCGTGGCGCAGTTTTCATGTCTGCTTCCTCTTGTGACCTTCGTATTGTGACCTTCGTAGTGCAGTAGTCTACCTCTTAAGCGGTCATCCTTCTGCAAGAGCATCTTGGTCGTATAAATGGGATAGCGTCATACCTTCCACCAAATGTATTCATTTACATGAATGTACGAACACGTGGATGTATACACACAAACCCCGTTGAACACACACACAAACACACACGCACGCACACACACACGCGCACACACACACACACGCACCCACGCACGCAACCACCCCCACGCACGCACGCACACACACACACACGACCCACCCACCCCCACACACACACCACACACCAATCCACAAGCATCTACCCTACATTCGTTCTTCCGCGAGATTATTAGTTTGATCCATCATAATATAATGTGAACCTCTGCTTCTTGCTTTGCACAACAACATTATCCAGTGTTTCGTTGCAGCTGTTAAATCTGGAGAAACTTAATATATATCTCGACAAAGCGCTGCTATATCTGAGGAAAAGTGAGATACCAGAGGGCGGTCGCTTCAGCGAGAACATAATCATGTTCGACATCAACCCCACGTATATGAACGACATCATTCTCGTACATGGTACGTGACGCCGTCTTTTGCACATGGCATACATGTTTCACATTTAATAATAATAATAACTTTATTTAAACACCATCAAATCAGAGGCTAATGTCACGTTCCTGGGTGTGGACATAAATAAAAATAGTATTTTTAAAATTAGATACGAAAGATTAAAAATGCAAAGTACAACAGACAATAAAATAATATAAAATGATCACTACTTTGTAAATACTAATGCTTGGCATATATGCATAAAATTGTAAAAACCGTGGGAATTTTTTTTTTATATATATATATATACACTATGTCGTATAAAACATACAAGTTAGTTTTAAAATAAAAATGTATTTAATGTATGTTTTTGTGGCTGGTAAAGCGTTCCACATCGTCGGGCCAGCGCACGCCAACGCTCGGCGACCGTACTGTTCGAGGTTGACACGAGGAACGTGCAGAATTAGGTCGCCGACAGAGCGTAGGGAGCGGCGTGGCGTATGACGATTCATCAGCAAGGCGACGTACACCGGTGTGCCTTCACAGTGTACAATGACTAATACCTTATACTCTGTGCGCTTTTTCACGAGAAGCCAATGCAACTGCCTCAGTATCTCGGACATCGAGTGTCGATCACCTCGTCAGATCTGGAGGACGATTCGTGCCGCCGACCGCTGCACCATGTCCAGACGGTGTAAGAGGCGGTCTGGTATATGACGAATAACATCGCATTGCTGTAGTCAATGCGAGAGGTTATAAATGCATGCACTAGGCATTTGCACACACTGGCTATCATGGAGTCCCGTATCTGTGTAATCGCACTAGATCATAATATGCAACCGCGATATGCCTTCGCAACCTGTGACGCCATAAAGAGGTCAGCGTCAACTACGAATCCCAGATCCACGACGACAGTAGGGCCTAGATGTCGCCACCAGCTCATCACACATGTCGATGCATGTACTGGCTATTGGCGCGCGCAGACTCGATTACCAGATGATAATGGCTTGCGATTTCGTCTCGTTGAGGATGAGCCCATTGTTGGCTAGCCAAGTCTTTACGGGTGCAACCCTCCATTCGTATGACCGCATCTACATGATCAGTTGGCGGGAAGTCGACGTACAGCTGCGTGTCGGCCGCATACAGGTGTTGTTGTATATGGTGCTGTTTCAGGAGTTGCACCAGTGGCGCAATGTAGGCGTTAAAAAGTATAGGTCCGTGGACCGACCCTTGCGGAAATGTGTTCTTCATAACGCCACGTTGGGATAGTCCTTTCTTGACCCGCACCACAGATGATCAGCCTTAGAGGTCGGACGTCAGCCACCCGTGTGCTTCGCCACTGATGCCATAGCCGTACAGCCACCGCAGCAGTACAACGTGGTCTATAGCGTCGAAAGAAGCACTGTGACAGGGTCTGTAGGCATTCTGGTTGTCTGTATATATGCCGTTCACGTCAAGGAAACATTGCAACTGCCTGACGACGAAGCGCTCAATAGTCTTAGCCACAAATGATATTTATATTTGATATGGGGCGGTAGTTGGTAAGCACGTTCAGGTCGGCGCTACGGGTCTTGAGTATTAGTGTTACAACGGCGTGCGTCATGGACTGTGGAACCACGGCGGGTGGTAGAGACGCGTTGATTGTGCGCGCTAGAATGGGAGACAGAGCATCAACAACGCCGCTTCAAGAGAGACGACGGCAGTGGGTCAAACTCGCATAGCTTAGCAGTATTAGCCAACACTATCCTTTTTACGTCTGTCGGCGATGCAGCCTCGAAGCGTATTAGAGGATCAGTCACATCATTCATCAACCAGATGCCTTGACACATTGCAGAGGAGCGCGTCGATCGTTTCAGAGAAGGTTGTCATTTCACACATGTTTCGCATTCCATACATGTTTAATAATTATAATGAACTGAGCTCAGAGGCGCAACCAATCAGAATCATTAGTCGTAGCCTAATCAATAACAGGGAAGCGCAAAGATCGTTATTACGACAAGGGACCACCGACTATTTATGGTGGAAATGCAAGGTGGAATAAATATATTGAGTTTTTCGGAAGGTAGTTATACAGTTTCAGATGATTTGAACGTTTCATATTGTACACATGTTGCACATTAAATACATGATTAATACTAGACAGACGTTTCACATTTAATGCACACATATGTTTTGCAATGCACACATTTTTCGCAGTACATGCACGTTTTTTTTTCACATTACATACTTATTTCACATTACATGCACGTTTCACATTACATACTTGTTTCACATTACATACTTGTTTCACATTACATACTTGTTTCATATCTGGGCAGCTAAAGAATTCGTAATCAACTCATTTTGCGAAACAATGAAGACCCGAAAAATCGCAAAAAGTAAAACTAGTTGGGGGAGGGGTCCGTGCAATTTTTAAAAAATCTGACACAGTAACAGGTACGTCAGCAAAATACGGTGCTCTGATCAAATTCAGTCGTAACACGATATATATTTACTATTCAATTATGAAACTTGCAGGAATATTGCATTTGATAATTTCATAATATGCGGAATATTCACAAAAACAATGGTAACATTTATTATTTTATGTTTTATTATGTTGCTAAAAAAACGACATTTTAGCTCACTTCCGACAATATTTAATATTTGACTCACAAGGAGTAATATCATTTCAGTAAAACACGGCCAACATATTCATTTATTTTATATTTCTATATACACATATCTAACGAAGTGCCGGGCACAAATTAGGGGTTGCCATTTTGAAATCACAGGAGTTCTAAATTTTCTGTATCGAATCCACAACATACGTTTTCCGCCAGAGGCCGCTACTTTATGTGCGTTTAATTTATAATATTTCCGGTTTTTATTAATGTTCTTCTACAAAGACGTGCATAATTTGTGTTTATTTTGGCAATAAGGATGTAGTTTCAATCGATAGTATAACGTTTGTGTTGATTTCATGTTACGACTACGATGCGTAGACCGATGCGCAGTTGGTTAAATGTCAGGGTAGGCGCCTACCGTAAATAACTTTTGACCGGATACTGGTAAAATTCTGCAGTGGTCGCGCTCTATATACTGTATAACGTAATGCTATTCAAATGTTCGCGAGTTACCCGATCTAAAGATCAACGTCTCTTATTTTATGATTTTAACAAAGACACGCCCTCTTTGATTACACCTACTGCGCATAGATCTGTTACTTAAAACTGTTCGCACACTACAACAAATAACAACATAAATGAGCCTGATTCGCCATTGAGCAAGGAGTATTAATCCTAGCAAACAACTTTGTTTCTCGTGCATGCAGGAGAAGCTGAGAATGCTGCAAACGGCGAGACTTTTATTGGTCCATGCTACATCTCGAACAAGATAGAGAGACTGTTACTAATTGTAAGTGGTGACACGCCCTTGTGTGGCCCTTGTGTGGCCCTTGTGTGGCCCTTGTGTGGCCGTTATGTGTGCTATGATTCATTGCATTATCTCAATGCGTGTTACGCATCACACTGACAAATTTACAACGGCCTCACCTCGTTCGTTCACAGAACATGATATATTATGTCTTGTTGAGGCGTTTTATGCATCGCACGCACCAACGTGAATTGTTATGTATGTGGGATTACACACATGTTTTGGTTAACCAATAAAAACATGTACGTAAACCTACATACATAACAACTCACGTGAACCCCACATGTCGTCAAATGCCACAAGATTGTTAACACGCTGATAGCGATCAATGTTGGCCTTAATAGGAGTCTCCCGGGCCCATATTGGAAATGCGCTTTTCTTTAATTTGATTACAACATGTTAGCATATATTTTACCCAATTAATGCAATATATGTCATACATTTTTATTTTGCATTCTCAAATAAGTAATGCGTTGTTTAATATATAAATTATATGACAATGTTGCTGATGTATTCCAGTATATTTGTAAAGTGCAAATGATGATGGGTCTAAGTAAACGAGTATTGTATTGTATTGTATTGTATTGTATTGTATTGAACACGTTTGGTCAAAATCACAAGCCTACGCCTAATAATGCCCCATCTTATTATGGTATTATGATAAATAACCCTGCTGACTGAACACCAACTTGTGGTCAGCCTCTTTCCTCTTGCTGGCATTGCTGTTTTCGCCACCTGCGCGCGCATGTTGCAGCCCGGAAGAACGGACAAACACGTGATCATAATAGTGCCGCGAGAGCCCGGCATGGGTGGTCCTATGGCGAATGCAGGGGACACTTCCGGCATGAATATTGCCCTACCCCGAACCGAGCGCCTACAGAGCGTCTGGAGTTCAAAGGGTCTCTGTCTACGTCACTCGTCAGTTCAGAGGGCGAGCCTCGAAAAAAAAATGAGCGAACAAGTTTTGGATAAGGTATAGGCCTACATGTGACCGGAATGCACCTGGATTGCAGTGTCCAACATAACTCGACGTTTAATACTCACAACTCTTTCAGAACATCAAAAACGCATTTTCACAACGTAACATGGAGGTTTTTATACGTTCCATGCGCATATAACAAACCGTCTTCTCGGAACTCCAACAGTTGACATACATGGTAAACACATGGTAAATACATGGTAAATACATGGTAAATACACGGTAAATACATGGTAAATACATGGTAAATACATGGTAAATACACGGTAAATACATGGTAAATACACGGTAAATACATGGTAAATACATGGTAAATACATGGTAAATACATGATAAATGTTATGACACATAGAAACAGGTGTATGGAGGAGGAAGGCATAATGTGTCGAATAAGTATTTTTGAAACGTCAATTGTTGTACGTAGAACGGGGACGGTGTCAAACACGATTGTTGGTCGTAGAACGGGGACGGTGTCAAACACGATTGTCGTACGTAGAACGGGGACGGTGTCAAACATGATTGTTATACGTAGAACGGGGACGGTGTCAAACATGATTGTTATACGTAGAACGGGGACGGTGTCAAACACGATTGTTGTACGTAGAACGGGGACGGTGTCAAACACGATTGTTGGTCGTAGAACGGGGACGGTGTCAAACACGATTGTCGTACGTAGAACGGGGACGGTGTCAAACACGATTGTTATACGTAGAACGGGGACGGTGTCAAACATGATTGTTATACGTAGAACGGGGAAGGTGTCAAACACGATTGTTGTACGTAGAACGGGGACGGTGTCAAACACGATTGTTGTATGTAGAACGGGGACGGTGTCAAAGACGATTGTTGTACGTAGAACGGGGACGGTGTCAAACACGATTGTTGTACGTAGAACGGGGACGGTGTTAAACACGATTGTTGGTCGTAGAACGGGGACGGTGTCAAACACGATTGTTGTACGTAGAACGGGGACGGTGTCAAACACGATTGTCGTACGTAGAACGGGGACGGTGTCAAACACGATTGACGTACATAGAACGGGGACGGTGTCAAACACGATTGTTGGTCGTAGAACGGGGACGGTGTCAAACACGATTGTTGTACGTAGAACGGGGACGGTGTCAAACACGATTGTCGTACGTAGAACGGGGACGGTGTCAAACACGATTGTTGGTCGTAGAACGGGGACGGTGTCAAACACGATTGTTGTACGTAGAACGGGGATGGTGTCAAACACGATTGTTGGTCGTAGAACGGGGACGGTGTCAAACACGATTGTTGGTCGTAGAACGGGGACGGTGTCAAACACGATTGTCGTACGTAGAACGGGGACGGTGTCAAACACGATTGTCGTACGTAGAACGGGGACGGTGTCAAACACGATTGTCGTACGTAGAACGGGGACGGTGTCAAACACGATTGTCGTACGTAGAACGGGGACGGTGTCAAACACGATTTTCGTACGTAGAACGGGGACGGTGTCAAACACGATTGTTGGTCGTAGAACGGGGACGGTGTCAAACACGATTGTTGGTCGTAGAACGGGGACGGTGTCAAACACGATTGTCGTACGTAGAACGGGGACGGTGTCAAACACGATTGTCGTACGTAGAACGGGGACGGTGTCAAACACGATTGTCGTACGTAGAACGGGGACGGTGTCAAACACGATTGTTGGTCGTAGAACGGGGACGGTGTCAAACACGATTATTGTACGTAGAACGGGGACGGTGTCAAACACGATTGTCGTACGTAGAACGGGGACGGTGTCAAACACGATTGTCGTACGTAGAACGGGGACGGTGTCAAACACGATTGTCGTACGTAGAACGGGGACGGTGTCAAACACGATTGTCGTTCGTAGAACGGGGACGGTGTCAAACACGATTGTTGTACGTAGAACGGGGACGGTGTCAAACACGATTGTTGTTCGTAGAACGGGGACGGTGTCAAACACGATTGTTGTACGTAGAACGGTGACGGTGTCAAACACGATTGTTGTACGTAGAACGGGGACGGTGTCAAACACGATTGTTGTACGTAGAACGGGGACGGTGTCAAACACGATTGTTGTTCGTAGAACGGGGACGGTGTCAAACACGATTGTTGTTGAGGCACATATACATCGTTCAAGGTACGAGAGCCACTTGCAGCAAAAAATGTTCTCTCCTTTCGGTGGAATATTAATAATTCCTCACATTGCCTTATTTTAAGTAAAATATGCAGACAATGAACTTATGAGGTTTGCATATATTGTCCTCCATATTTTGAGTTCACCATTTCGTTCGAATGACGTCCTCGCCGACGCCAATGCGTGTTGAGACGGAAAGTAAATTTGATTTAACAAGATTTAACAAGATGCCATCCAAAGCAAACACCCACATATCAGGTGGACAGGAAAGCCATTACCTTATCGAGAGTTGCCATGGAGACTGATGCCGCGTGCAACCGTATCATTTTATGCAGGTCGATATAATAGCCATGTTTTGTTGCTAGTTGCGTAGCGTGCACCCGACCCAGTGCTGCCACCCGATACCCAGATTTGCCTTTCCAAGTCTGCGCGCGAAATTACCCCGTGCCTCGTCACTGTATTACTCCTGACAAAATTCGGCAACCACCACAAATCGAACCGATCGCAATCTGCGCGTCCGTTTCGGCCAAAAAACATCCGGGTTCTTGTGCGGGTCTCCTGCTTGGTAGTGCGAGATCTGTCTTCCACGTGACACTCAACGACCCACCCGTTTCTCGTGTTTAGCAGAGCTCCCCGTCGGACTTTGTGAAGCAGGTATCATCGGGCCTGACTTCGGGTGCACGCGTCGCTCCCAGCAACGTCGACAACAAAAACCACAACGCACACCACAGTTCGCCGCCTCCAGAGAGTACTCCACCGCCGCCGTCGCCACTGTCACTGCAACCCGTCCGGTGAGTGGGCTCGCATGTAAAATGGGTTTCACCGATAATTAATATACGTCTCCTCATCTCATCAATGCAAAAAATAACTGCATGTTAATTCTAATTTGTAAATCGCTTCATGTTTCACGAGAAATTATGCGCAGACACGCATACACGCACGCAAGCACGCACGCACACATTGCAATAAATAAATAATCAGAGGTTTCAGTTCGCAACAAATAAAGTGCTGTTTTCATAATTAACGAAATCACCCTCTGTATAACTCGTACACTGCAGAACTTTACACTGCGAACGCTGTTTGCAGTGGTGCCTTTACTTCCATTCAATACAATCACACTTATACAGCTGCGTGAATTTACACAGTCGAGACAACATTCTAAATATGTTCACCCATGATGGATACTATCGCCT